>JAUTXW010000830.1:907500-1392500 GCA_030620095.1 Kuschelorhynchus macadamiae
TATATTTATCCTAATTTTTCTTGGTTTGAGGTCAATACATTAACAACAAAATTAGTACATATTTTTAAACATATATTTCGTTTCTAAGGTGACGTTTCGACCATAGTTTTGGTCTTTTTCAAACATAAAATTTGTTTAGCAATATTTTTTTAAGTTTATAAAGTATAAAAAATTTAGGACTTACAATAGAACGTAAAATAGTTGACTAAAAAGTATACATAATCCACATATCTGACATATACTACACATATTTAATTTACATTTTACAAATATTGTGGACGTTTATTACAGACAAATTACAAGCGACTGAGCGAACACTGTTATAGTAAAGATATATACAATTTATTTAGGTTGTTTATGTCTTTTTTGTCATTTATGGCGTTTTTGTTTTTTTGAATTTCAGCCATCTCAAAAAATTCTCTTTTTTTCAACTGAGGTTCGGATTTTAATACTTTCACTTGTTCGTAGTTGAAAGTATGTTTTTTGGACATCTCATGGTGTGTTAATGCGGTGCTGTTCTTTTTATCATATTTGTGACTTTTCAGTCTATTTTCTAAGTATTGGCTTGTTTGTCCAATATAAACACCGTTACAATTATTGCAAGGGATCTGATAGACTATATTGCTTTTTTTATTAATAGGCGTTTTCGATTTTAAGTTGCTGAAGTTCTTTGATAATAAGTTATAGGCTTTGTGACTTGTCGTGATGTTATATTTTTTAAAAAGGTTTTGAAATTGCTGGGATAAACCATTTATGAAAGGCAGAGAAATGTATTTTGTTTTAGGTAGATTTGATGTAATAATGGCATTTTCAGAATTATAATATTTATGTATTCTGCTTTTGAATAATTTATTTACTAATTTTTTAGGGTATTGATTTAGAGTTAATGCTGCTTTAGCCTTTTTAATTGCTCGTTCTCTGAATTCAGAGTCGGACAGCTTAATTGCTCGATCTGCCAGACCAATAATTACAGATTTTTTTTGAGACATTGGGTCACAGGAGCTGAATTTTAGGTTATAACTTATTATCAAAGAACTTCAGCAACTTAAAATCGAAAACGCCAATTAATAAAAAAAGCAATATAGTCTATCAGATCCCTTGCAATAATTTTAACGGTGTTTATATTGGAGAAACAAGCCAATCAGATATGTGGATTATGTATACTTTTTAGTCAACTATTTTACGTTCTATGGTAAGTCCTAAATTTTTAATACTTTATAAACTTAAAAAAATATTGCTAAACAAATTTTAGGTTTGAAAAAGACCAAAACTATGGTCGAAACGTCACCTTAGAAACGAAATATATGTTTAAAAATATGTACTAATTTTGTTGTTAATGTATTGACCTCAAACCAAGAAAAATTAGGATAATATATATATATATATATATATATATATATATATATATATATTATATATATATATATATATTATTTATATGTATGTTGATTTTTACTCCTTCACGGATGGAAAAATACAATGTGTTTTCATTCCGGGTGTACATCCGTTCACTACTGTCGTTCTGAAAAGAACAGTTTTGCTGACGTTTCGCCAAAATCACATTTGGCATTTTCGAAGCTTTCTTTCTCGCGTTCGAGTAGAGACTCTACTCTACTACTACTACTACTAGTAGTTGAGTAGAGTCTCTACGCGAACGCGAGAAAGAAAGCTTCGAAAATGCCAAATGTGATTTTGGCGAAACGTCAGCAAAACTGTTCTTTTCAGAACGACAGTAGTGAACGGATGTACACCCGGAATGAAAACACATTATATATATATATATATATATATATATATATATATATATATATATATATATATATATATATATATATATATATATATATATATATATATATATATATATATATACACACACACATTACATTATAATAAAATGGTAGAAAAATAAATAAAAAACAAGACCTAAGAGATATTAAATAAAATTGGATAGGATATGAACATTAGACAAAAAATATACGGATAGAATTTAAGGCAGTGGTAATATACTGAATGAAATCACCTTATGGCAATAAACATGTCATGAGTTAAGGGAACTTTTGTTTCTGCACTGAGCGGTTTTAGCTAATGATAATGATAATTCAATGAGGTAGAGCAGGCGTGCGACATTAAGTAAAAATTTGGCATGGCAATATAAGTTTCTAAGTTAATCGTACTCAAGGTACCTTAACAATAATAACTTAAAAATCATATATCAAAATACAGACACGTTTTTTTATATAATAAGTTGCAGAAATAAAATATTCTGAGAAAAATTTTTATATAAATGTTATGTCTTTAAAGTTTTGCAAATAAAACTCGGAATTTTCTTTTTCATTTTAAAACTTTATCAAAATAGCGTGTTATACATTTACCTAAAGGATGGTTCAGAATATTTAACACAAAGCTTGACATTTTTACAAAAAAAAACATCTATCTTATTAATTATTAACAAATTATAATTAAGCAAATTAAAAACACAATCGGAAGTAAATATATTCACGAACCTCTAAATTTCATTTGAATTGCGCATTTCCCAAAGTTAATAACTCTCTGACGGGTTTGATTAATTACTTTGAAATCGGGCCGTAAAAGATTGGTCTCATGTTATTTATTCGAGCTGTTTTATTTGTACGACGTTAATTTAGATACATCTCGAATGCGCCATTTATGGCTTTATCGTCACGTCGTTGTTTCATCGCCCAAAAACTAGGAGTTTTGTGATTCGGGGAAATGAAAAGACTGTAAATTAAAGCAAATTAGAGTCAAACCAAAAAATAATTTTGTCGCTGGAAAATATAGACTTAGATACAGTTCAAGTAAGAACAGTAATTAAAGAAACAGAATTGGGAACAAATTTTCAAATCTAAGTAGCTTTAGAGATTTCCCGATATGCTTCGAAAAGTTTTTGACAGGTGCATAAATGGAGAAAATTTCTCAGAAAAGCGAAAACATGAATAAATTTATTTTTCAAAGAGATAGTTATAATTGTGGCGGGATTGACTTACACTTCCTGGTTTTTTCAGATTATCTCAAAAACAGTTTATGGTACCTATAATTATTCGGGTAGAAATTGAAAGACCTTAACTCGGTCAATACAAAAATAATATCTGCTAAGAAAGGTCGGGCTATCTGAGCGTTTTTTACGTGGTATCAGGTTAGTTTTCGTCATCCATATTTTCATTTTGGGGTCTTCTAGTACCGGTTCCGTGAAATTACTGCTATAATGAGAACACATTATTCCTTTTAGCAACTCATATAAAGACGGTCGCTGTCAATGAGGATATCAGCATAAGTAAGTCGCCGTATATAAAAAACGACAAAAAGCTCTTCTTCGCAATGATTTTCTTAAATTTATTCATAATTAATATAATCGAAGTAATTTACTTGATTAATTAAAGCTACGTGTTTCATCGTTATCTAGATTTTGTTTAATAGCTAACATATCATTCTTGACTTTTCTTCTGTTTATACATATAAAACAATAGTTAAAATGTGATAACTCTATAATTTAAAAGTCTGGAATGTTACGAAGCCAGAATGAATTATATTAATATAAATAGATTTCAAATATGAACGGAATATAATATGAAAACACGTACTTCAAATATCTAAAAAAGCAAATTAATTTAAATAAAACATTGAGAGAGGTTGATACAAACAGACACTCTCAAAAATAATAGTTTCCATACTAAAACGTAGAAAGTGAGTACAAGTTGGTTAAAGTTGGAGAGATGATGAAACCAGTTCAGTGTTTCAAACAAATTTAGAAAAACGGGTAGTCTTAGACTAAAGGTATAAAATTAATAGCACAGAAACGGCAACATCTCCAGACATAATTTTTACGGATATGGAACACATTTGACAAAGTTTTTCCAGCCTTTAATAAATATCGTTTATAAGGAAAAGGATATATTTCTATTTATTATTTATCCAAATAAACACAATTCTTCAAATAGGTTAAAAAAGATTCTCACTATTTTGAGTGCACTTTAATGAAACATTTCTATAAAGAAAAAATACGCAAAGCGCTGCCAATATCTAGCTGCTTACTACAAATCACTTTAATTTTAATAATTTTGCCGTAATCAGCCCCCTAGCTATTTTTTGTTTACTGTGTTGTTTAGTCGAAAAATAGCTGGTTATGTAGTCATGTACTTACCTTTTTGAACTTAATTCTTCTGTTTTAATAAAGAGATAAATTGTTATATCAATTAAAATTCATGACGGCGGCGTGGGGGCTAAAATACTGGCAACAATGTTATTCGAGAATTATTTGCCCCCTTTTCATAATATTTGACTTTCATGAAAGTACGTATATATATATATATATATATATATATATATATATATATATATATATATAATTTCAAATTGATTGTGTAAGTATAAGCGAAATTAGATTACTTGGTCCAAACCAATTAAGTAGCTATCGAGTTACGAATTAGCTAAATGATTAGTAAATAAAAACTGCCAGGTATTTTATATTTATAACCACTAATTTAACCGTGATTCAATAGTTAGTAAAGCTTTAATTGACACTTAAGTTATGTATTTTTGAGCAGTATTTTTATGTAAAAATCTGAACAAAAAATGTGTGATTTTCGTTTATGTTACCACGTATAAGTAGTAATTAAATATTCCTAAATAGTAACATCTCTAAATATATTGCTGTTTCAATAGAACAGACAGTGAAACGATGTCGTTTAACCAATTATTTTAAAGCTTTTATTATTTAAATAAGAATGTATCTACAATTAACCAGTTAGCAACAAGAAATTCAGTAAGTCTGTTTTTCGAATGCCGATTTAAGTATCTGGTAGTTGAAAACTTAAAGTTCTGAACAATATTCCCAGCATTAAAGTTTTCTGGTAATTATATTGCCACTCCAAGCGACGTTTTCATTTCGAAATAGCTCGGCAAATTTCAATATTTTTAACACCCGTATTGTTCCATAATATATTTTAAACTTTCTCTGAAATTATTAGACTCTTAGAAAACAACGTCACTTGTACTTATACATTGATGTTAATTAATAAAATTTTGTTATTATTTTATATGTATTTGACTTCTAGAAATATATTCATTTATTATTATTTGTATGCAATTACAATAATTACAAGGCTGTTTTCCGTTTGTTTTTTTTTGTCTAAATTTTGCATACAGTTACTTAAGTAACCTATCTGCAAGAGTTCTTATACAACGTTAATAGTAATAAAAGATTAAGAAATATATTTGGTAAATAACTTCAAATTACGAACTATTATTAATTCTATAAATTCAGAATTTCTTACTTTCATGCAGATGGCACTTTTGCGGAACTGGTAACAAACATTTAATCATTGAGAACTAAATTATAATATTAAGCCCAGGGCAATAATATATAATTTGTCCTAAATTTAAAGGATTTTTAGCACAATGTTATTCATTACCATTACATCTTATAAGTATTTTATTTACATTTTTAACATAAGCTGAGCTAAGCGTTAGAACTAACTAAATTCTTTAAAATTAAGTATTGAGTGTTTTAAAAGGTGCTATAATCGTGTAACTGTTTATGCAGCAGTAGAGTAGTAACTGTAACAACTTAAACAGCAACAAAATTATGCCTAATTTATTTCTGTGTCCATGTAGTTCTAATATGTTACACAAAATCTTTATTACTTAATATTGCAACCTATAAATTTCTCTTTTTCTGCAGTGTAGGAAAAAAGAATTTGAGAATGTGGTAATTTAATGGTAATATATTTTTCAGGGATCCTGTGAAGATTGGTGTTTTAATGTAAAATTATTGTAACCCTCCATAGTCAAGCGCTAGTCAAAACTAGAAACGATAAACTAGTTAGAAATTAGATATAATTTAAAGAAAGAACTGCCACTAATTTTATTTGTTGTAACTATCGCTCTTCCTCAGACAATTCCTTCAACGAGCTTTTCGACTTTTTTTGTGTTATAGTGGATTTCCTAATCTCTGAATTCCCTTCCCCTGAAATCATTATCCTTGGAGATTTTAACGTCCATAATATAGAATAATTAAGGTCTACTAAAACCATCCCTAAGGTTAAGCAGCAGAGACCTTTGCAATCTGCCAATCTCTTAACAACCTCATCAGAGAACCTACTTACTTTCCACACATAGCCAAAATCCATTGGACCTCTTTCTCACAGCTCACACAGAGCTTTATCAATTTTCCACCTCGGTCTAATTACTGTTTCCTGATCCATACAGCAGTGGTAGGATCCATGCCACCCCGTACTATTTGGCGCTATAATTTCACTGATTGGGATAGGTTGCGGTATTTCTACTCTTCCTTCCCTTGGAATGATGTTTGTTTCTCTACCAACGATCCTGTATCGATGTAATCCAATTAGGTATAGAAACCTTTATACTACATTCTATTAAAACTTCAAAAGCTCTAAAAATAAACCTTGGTTTTCATAATCCTGCGAAGATGCCAGACTAGAGAGAATCCGGACCCATAATAATTTTCTTAAGAACCCTACTTCAAAAAATCAAAAAACGAAGAACATAATGATTTCAATGGCATAATTGTCAAAGCCAAAAATGCCTTCAATATACGCATACAAAGCAAAGTTCTATCTTGCCAAAATGGAAGTCAATTCTTTTAGTGGTCGCTTCCCGAAAATATTAATTAAAACTTCTGCAAAAGCTCTTTTCCAGTTCTAACTTCTGATGATGAAATCGTCTTCACGTCTAAATCAAAACAATTCGTCGCAAATTCTACGCTAATTCCTCCTCTTCACTACCACCTTCCATGTGTACCAGCTTTGCCATGCAATATACACGAAATTACCTTCAGGTTTAAAAAGATATGACATATTCTCAAAACATTTAATACCAAAAAGCCCTCTGGTCTTGATGGTATTCACATGCACATCAATGATTTGCTTTCTTCTACCATTCCATTTTTCCAAACCTGTCTCCAAGACTGAAATTCATGATAGGCGTATCCCTTATCGAGGGCCTCATTAAAATGGTGGAATATGGAGCAAAGGACATTGTCCAGTTAACGCCACTAAGACACAATCTTGTTTACTATCTCACAAATTATCTCTTAGTAGCCACACCATTCAAATGAATAATCAAATGATTGAAGTCAAGGATTAATTTAGCCTTGTAATTATTTTCAGAAATATCTTCGCTGGCAATACTTTTCTTCTACCAACTTGTTTATCCTTTACACATCGCAAATCAGATCGTGCCTTAAGTATTTCTCGCATGTATGGGGAGCAGCCCCTCCTTCAATCCTTAATATCCTTGACTCCGTCCAAACTAGAGCTATCTCTGTTTTACAGATACTCCCACGGATTCTGTTCTGATGAATTACCAGCCATTATGCCCTTCTTAGTCATACTGCCAGGGAGACACGACCATCGACCAAAATGCATCCCTTGACCGTCGAACTGCGAAGACCAAGGACCTCTCATTTTATTTGCTCCTTTATTCCCAGAGTGTCCCGATTATGGACTCTGTTACCAGCGAACGTATTTCCTTCTCCTAATCTGCAAGTCTTTAAATCCCGCATAAGTAAACTTTCTGTGTCTTTGTTTAAAGCAACTAAGGTACTTAGAACTTAGGCCTTCAGCCTTCGTGGTCTGCTCATAGATAAACAAAAACAAAAATTAAGATGTTGAACTAAATTAAGTTTTAGAACCGATATTTAAAGATTATATAATCAGAAAAAAACAATTAGAGAAAAAAAACTAAACAACACAATGAAACCAAAAACTCAAAAAAATATTATTATAAGCGAGTGTTTCCAGAACAGTAATTAAGAATGTGAGAACTTCTATTGGTCGATCCCCACCTCACCTAAAACTCTAAAAAATTTTTATTGTAAAAAAAGACGTTCGTGTTAAAATATACTTATTCATAGGTCTCACAATAGTCGCCAAAATAAAATGTATAGAGCAACGTAAAAAACAGGAAATGTAAACATAAAGCAAAGTTTGTATGCTATTTATTCCATATCGTAACAGAGCTTCGTATCATACTTGGACCTGGTACCCCTCCTGAAACACACTTTACTGAGAGCTGCGAAAAAGTCGAGTCTGTTACGAAATGGATATCTTTAATATGCGTATTTAATTTTAATACTGAGCTGATTGATTTCTAAAAAAGGTGCTACATACAATATTTCAGCCAAAATTTACTTTTTCTAGGTGAACATCCTGAAGCAATGCAACATGGCGGAAACCAGCGAATGGGGCCCTCTCTGGGAGTACTCGCATTCATCGCATACGTCCTGTTAGCATATAGTTAAACGACAACCGTGCTGACCGAAGAGGACTCATAAAGTTCTTATAATTTCCGACGCTATCAACTTTTCCTTCCTACGGGACAGTCATTTTAGTATTATGGTGATATTATCTCCATCTGGCACTCTAAACGAATTAAGGTCTATTCCGTAATCGACCTGACTTAGCTGAAACACGTAGGGGTGTACTAACTAATTATATACATATTAAGCTATACACTGCGGAACAACTTAAATTAATTCCTTTTTTTAATCAATGATATATTTTTTATTAGAAAAGACAGACAGATGGACGGACATTGTCAAAAAAAGCATCTGAACATACAAATATCGCCTGGTATTAATAACATCTAAAAAATGCAGCAATTCAATTTGGTCCACAATTTATATATTTATACGTTCTTAATTCTGGATATCTTATCAAAGCCTTTTTAATTTTATTAACAAAATTATATTGGGTCGCAAATTTTATTTATAAAAGAGAAATAAAACATAAAAAAAATTATACTAAATAAAAAATCTTAAAAAAGCCTATTTTTAGTTATACTGGAATTTTTGAAGAATACTCTACAGTTGACATAATGCAAATATTTTTGCATTATTTTATTTAATTGTTTTCGACATCTCGACATTAAACTATTTAAAAAGAAATAGCGATTGGTACATTGTAGCATTTTATGTGGATGTGTTTTTTGGAATATCATGTTAAAAATTAACAGTTTCAGAATTAAGCTTTATTAAAGAGGTCATATTTAAAAAATTGGGAAAATATTGTTTGAATTTACTTTTTTTTTCAGAGTGAAGTAAAAAACTTAAAAATATTTAAATGTGTGGCTTTTATGGTTATATGTATGCCGCCACAAATCAAGATATATTTCTGGTATTTTATTATATTATATCTAGTCCTTTAAATCTTACAAAAAAAGTCTTATACAGAGTGCTACTTTTTATAGTAGAGGTCTGTTTTATTTTCTTTCTTTCTGGTGCATTCTAAATTTAAGTAATTTCTCTTAAATATTTCTGCAGAATGCAAGGGAAGCATTCTTTGTATATCATTTAAGCTCATTGACAAAAATTTATTATCTTTTACTGGTATTACATTCTAAAAATTGACCTTTCGATATTAGAACTGTGTACGGCATTTATATATATTTTTTTAGAGATGTCCATGCATGAAAGTACTTTTTTCAAACTAAACTATTTGTCTTAGCAATTGAAAACATAGCAAATATGATAAAGGTAATCGCCTTGATAAAAGAACTTAAAAATACTTTTTAAAGTGATTTTCAGATCAGAATACCTTTACAATTTACTGGTATGGGTGTCCCACTTGAAATGGACATATCTCGATTATATTTTAACAAATATTTTTCATCTTTGGTGTGATTATGTGGAGTTAAGTGGCGCTTATTTTCATCAGGTTTAAGTTGTTATGCATCATAGGCGAACGCTTTTTATGAATGAGAAACAAAATAGTTTCAAGAGTAAATTTTCTGTAGGTACGGATTGAGTTTAAATCTAATTTCAGCTGTGGATTGTTCACAACTCAGACATTAAAATGCCAAGTTTGGCAAAGAAATGACACAGTGGCGGCGCCAAGGGTGGGCGCGGTTGGGCAGCGCCCAACCCAAATTTGTTCTCGCCCAACCGCTCGCCCAACCTGCTAAATTAAGCAATTAAAAATATAATAGGTACACCAATAAAATGGGTACAAAAAAAGTTTTGATTATCCTATGTAGGTTGTAGGTACCTATCCTATATCTATAAAAATATTCAATAAAATTTATAAGAAAAACTGCAGCGATAAGTATCACTACATTTACCATGCGAATATGCGATATCGACCGTGTTTTATCTTCCGACATCGACGCCGCGTTACCTCTCTATATCTGTCAACAGTATCAACTTGTTGATTCTTGTGATTCACTGGCCGGCCAGGCGAATTTTTTAACATAACCTGCAAATAAACTTATACTTATTTAAAGTAGGTATTTATTTTTCGTGTTTTGTGTAAAGTAAGTTAAGTTGTATTTTATAATTTTTAAAAATCACAGTGTTACGAAACTTATGCACGTATTATTTGATTAATTAGTATTGTTGTATAGTGGTTTAAAATGAGTTTTAATAAAAATCGCACCATCAGTGACTTTTTTAAACCAAAGCCAAGTGATTCCAATATTTCACCCGAAATAATTAAACAAGGAAAAACGCCTGTTGGCGATGGCAATGCACCCGTAGCAAATAAAAGCGAGACTAGCAATATAGGTAAACCTGGTGATGATGAACCTAGCTGCAGTTATAATAAAAAAAGAAAAATGCAAGAATTCGAACAGAAAGATGGGGATGGAAAAGAGGACATAGATCAAGATAATATATCTACTTTGGATGAATTTGAAAGTGACATGTTTGAATCGGAATCGTAAGTTTTTACATGCAAATAAATAGACCACATACCTACATTTTAATATTTTTTTCTACAACCGTGCGGAAAATCGCATCTTCCGCCCTGTTTTTAGTGCGGAAAATCGATTTTCCCGCACAGTGCGAAAAAAATAACTTATGGGTCTTTTCCGCACGCCGCGCCGGTCGGTGGGCCGGTGAAAAGTAAACATCTTCGTTTTCTTGTATGTTTGCCTTTGTCTTTTTTAAAATACTAAAAAAAAAAGATCTTTTGTTTTAGATAAAAATATATCTACAGTTTGTCCCATTTAAAAAAGTTTGTTTTTTTCTTATTTTTAATTGCAGATTCTTAATTAGCACTAAATTTACTTACTTTGCTTACTTAAACTTTTTTCTACAAGCAATACATAATAAGATAGCTAGTAAAATATAACCATTTACCCTGTACATATTGCTAAAACCTAACTATTATTTGGTAGAATGAGAATGTACACCAGCGACGCTGAAGAAACCCCCATTTCCCTGCATGATTTGGCTCAGTCTTTACATGAACCTCCAAGGCAACCAAGTTTGGTTCGATTCCCAAAGACAAAATTTGGTTCTGATCTTCGATCTTTTAAATCAGATTTTTATAAGCTATACCCGTGGATTGAATACAGTATTTTAGAAGATGCTGTATTTTGTTATCCCTGCAGATTTTTTTCGATGCAAGGCGCAGGGACCTCAAAAACTTTTATTTCTGACGGTTACAAAAATTGGAAAAGGGCTTCAGAAACAAAAGCTGGATTTAAAAATCACGACAATAGTTTTCAACATAAAAGTTCGATGGTAGCGTGGCAATCATACAAAAACACGGAAAAAAATCAGTCAGTAGCAGCTCAAATAAGTACTGCACATTCCGAATTAATTCAACAAAATCGGGATTATATTAAATCTATTATTAGATGTTTAATTTATTTATCTACGCAGGGAATTGCTTTAAGGGGTCACGACGAATCAAAAACAAGTCAAAATAAGGGTAATTTTTTAGAATTATTAGATCTGATGTCTCGTGATAATACCATAATTGCAAAAAGGTTATTTGAGGGCCCAAAAAATGCCAAGTACACACATCATTCCATTCAAAACGAGCTAATACATTGTATGGCTGAACTATCAATTAAAAATATCAGCAAAGAAGTTAAGCAGGCCTGCTACTTTGCCCTTATGGTGGACGAGACAAAGATTTAAGTAAAACTGAGCAATTATCAATAATTGTAAGATATTATTTAAATGGTGTTATTTATGAGAGGTTTTTGGGCTTTGAGGCAGCAAATAAATTAGATGCTGCTTCTTTGCTTCAGTTTATAAAAAAACGATTAAGAGAATGTGAGATTGATATAAACAATTGCGTGGCACAAACTTATGACGGAGCGAACGTTATGAGTGGTAAAGTTGCTGGTGTACAAACCCTCTTGAGAAAAGAAGTTCCTCAGGCGATTTATGTGCACTGTTTCAACCACAGTTTAAATTTGATAATAGTAGATATTTGTAAAAATTTAAAGGACTGCAATATTTTTTTTCTGTTCTGGAAAATCTGTATGTTTTCATGAGTGGATCTGCAGTGCACAATAATTTTGTAATGATTCAAAAAGAGCTAGATCCAGAACAGAAACCCATAGAACTGAAACGACTCTGTGAAACGAGGTGGACTTCTCATATTTCAAGCTGTTTAGCTATAAAAAAAAACACTGCCAGCTATACTAGTTTTATTAAACCAGTATGCAATAGAAAATAACGCTCGCTCCCCAGAGGCAAACGGACTGTTAAAAAATATTAATTTTACTTTTATTTTTAACTTAGAACTGTTTTGCAAATTTTTGTTGAATTTAAAAAATGTATCGGACTATTTACAAAGCAAAGACAGTAATATTTTAAAAAGCATAAAATTAGTTGAATCATTAAAAGAGTTATTCAAATCTAATAGGGATGATTCTGAATTTGAAAAGCTATGGACTATAACTGTAGAAAATGCACTGTCTAATAATATTGATTTAGACGATGTAAATAGTAAAAGAAAAAGAAAATTACCTTCTAAATTTAAAAATGCCGTTATTATAGAAAAAATTACTTCTCTTGAAGAGGAGAGATGCGTAACCAAAAAAAGTGAGTTTCAATACAATTTATATTATCCAATAATTGACCGAATCTCTTCAGAACTTTGTCGAAGATTTGACGAAAATATCAACGTTCTGAAGGGATTTAGTTCATTAAACCCTTCAAATACGGCATTTTTAAATTTAGAAGAAATACTTCCTTTAGCTTGTCATTATGGGTGTGATATAGCGTCGGTAGAAAACGAAGTCAAATTACTACCGAAAACGATTGAAAGGTATGAAGAAAATCACAATAAAAAAATTAATAACCTATCAGATTTAGCTATTCTTCTTCAAGAATTTGACATCGTTTTCCACGAAATCAATAAATTATGCACCATTGCCATAACGGTACCCTCATCGAGTGCTGCTTGTGAAAGATCATTTAGTGGTTTAAAACGTATAAAAAATTATCTAAGAACCACAATGAGTCACGAAAGACTCTCTGATTTGGGTATCTTATATATTGAAAAAACCATTATTAAATCGATGGATTTAGATTTAGTTGTAGATTCCTTTTCTAAGAAACACAATAATAGAAAAATAGCTCTTTTTTAATACTATTAACCTTTTCCTTTTATTTTAATTTTGTTGTTGCATGTTTTTGTTCAGTAAACTTATAAATAATAACTGATTTAAATTTGGTTTAAATTTTATTTACCTGTACCTTTTTTTATTTTGAAGTAATAAGATAAGGTAAGTACCTACATATAAATAATGTTCATCAAATAATGCAATATCTACTCTTTGGTTGTTTGGGTTAGTTTGGGTTTGCCCAGTCACCAAACAGTTCTGCCGGGCATCGCCCAACCTAATAAAAATAGCTGGCGCCGCCACTGAAATGACAAAAATGCGCTTTAACTGTACCACTCAAAGCCATATTCGACCGGAGCCATTCCCCTTTCTATATTCCATATCTCAAGCGGTTTTCGAAATATTTCTGAAAAACGGTAAAAAATGACATACAGTTGACAGCTCATATCACTACCAAACTTGGCATTTGGTTCTAGGTTGAAAACAATCTACAGCAGATGTGGATATAAAATCAATTACTTTAACTATTATTTCTGCATCCACAAAAACGTACGCCTATGAAGTATGACATTTTAAATCCAGTGAATACTAGCACCTCTTAATGCCACATTGTGTTCATTTTAAGTGGAACACCTTGTATATAAATACCAATGCAATATTTAAAAGCATTTCAAAATATAAGGATTAAATTATTATCTGTTTACTATCGTTTGATAATTCCGAAAATTTTTACTACAATATAGTTAATCCTAAAATGACTATCTCTTAGTGTCCTTTGTGCTGACTAGACCTTCAGACATGTGAATGTTTTTCCTAAAATCCTATTAAAAACCTTTATACATACATATTGGAAGGAAACGTGGCGTATATGTTTTCAATCAAGAACGTGTGCTGAATTCAAATATGAACTATATAATTTTGCTAATCTTCGATAATAAATTGAAATAACGAATTATTTACTTAGGCATTTGTAAAACTGCTACAGCAGTAAATAATAACAAATTACAACCACTTAAATAGACTGAAATATACATTTTAAAATTTAAACATGTTTAAGTAATTTGAAATACTTACATTAATTAAGTTTCTACATCCAGAACAAATTACTTTAATATAGATATTTCTTTATTTGTAAATTATCTTTGCGTTTATAGCTTTTAAGCAATACACTTTTCAATAATAGATATAAACGTAGAAACTGTCTTTACAATACAAAGACCTTGATTTATTTCAATAAAAAGTGTTATTATAAACAACAATGATATTTTAATAAGAAAAATAATAATAACAAAGTACTTAAATTTGAGTTTTGGGTACAAACCAACTTTTTGGTGCTCGTAAAAAAAAACGTGAAACAAACTTGTTACATGATGTAATATATAATAAATTTATTGCAAAATAAGTGTGTTGATATTAAAAAAAAGTTAATTAAAACAACCAGGTTTAATTAACAATTGAGTTTTTCGGCCAAAAAACAATCTAGTTGATTATCATTATTTCAAAATGAATCAAATATAATTACAATTAAAAGTTAAGTGTTCTACCCAATAAATGTAAAACATCCGATCTGCAAAAAAGTATAAATCATATTTTTAGATTCAGTTTTTTTTTATTATCTAATCGAAAACGATTATTGCAAAAATAAGAATTTATATATAATAATAATAATAATAATAAATGCATACTTTGCTGTGTACGCATGAGGGCATAAAGTTACTTTTGTGTACCCCTTGCAAGATTATTTTACTAGGCATTTTTTTGCCCTATTTTTTCATTCAGATTCAGTCTGGTAAAAACCGAACGGTTATTAATACTATTCAAATAATTCTCGCTCTTCTGTAAATTTTAAATATTTCTCACTTTCTCTACAAAGTTAATTTGTGGTCTCCAAATATTTTTTTAAGTTAAGAGGTATTAAATAAATTTGAATAGAAATTTAGTCCATACAAATTTTTCAATTGTGAAATGGAATGCTCAATAGCGTAAATCAACCTATAACTTCAAAATAGGAATATCAGCAAAACTTTTGTTCAGTTATAATACTATAATATTCTTTTTCACAATAACTAAATTTTGAATGGTTACAAATGTTTAAAAATCTGTGTCAATAAATTTCATTTAGATATATTACACTTTTTCATCATTTATTGATATTACGGAAGCGCTTATATACGAAAAAACTTTTCAAAACCTCCCCAAATACAAAATTATATTATAGAAAACAATAGAGGTATTTTTGATGAAAACTCGTACGCTGCGGCTCGTATAAACAATGCTGTGTAAGATAGAAAGTATACGTTTTAAATTAATATTTTGTTTAATTTTACTAAGTTTAAGCTTTTCAGGACGTTTTGAATTTGTTAATTCTTAATAATGCCTTATTAAGTTAACTAATTTAAACGCTAGCTGTGTAAAGGTATGGCTCAATGCTCATATTAATGTACATATATTTAGTATACTCTACAAGATAAACTTTATTATTAGAAATCGAATTATGAAAGAGATATATACCTTACTATAATAAAACGTAGTAAAAATACATTTAGACAAATTATTGTAAAATATGGCGTGCGCAAATGGTCTGTTATAAAATTTAAATTATTTATGATCAAATTTTATTAATAAAGTATTTTTAACATAGGCAAAATTATAATTCGTCGTACATTTATTATTATTGGGTTTTGTTGCAGGATGCACAACCGAAATGTTAATAATATATCTTGCTTTGTTGATAATGAATCGCCAAGCAATTAAATTTTATTTTTTAAGTAATTTTTCGGAAGAAGGTGGCATTTCTTAAAAAAGTAATTTTTCTTTTTTATATGCATATATATAATCTTATTATTATGTCTATACAAAATACTCTGATATGTCTCGCTGATCAGTGTTTTTATGGGAGTAGGTGTATTTTAAAATAAACGGCTCAGTTTATTTTTGAAACAGATTGTCATTTTTCTGGTCTAACTTAAACTCTAGGCAGACAAGTTAATTTCATGTCAGACAATTTTCGATTAAGTTTGTATGAAAGACTACAATAATCTACTATTAAATAAATACGCTCTGCTCCAATAAATATATAATTAAATTATATGCAGAATATAAAAGGGATATTTAAATTTGATAAAAAGAGTTAATTTTAGGGAGTAAAATGTAATGACTTACGGCTAAAACAAAAACGACGCCCCGTGACTCCTATAGGCGCGAGGCGTCGCGACATGAAGGAAAAGAAAACAAATGCTAGAACATATTTTGAATATCTCAATAACCAGTATACTAATCAAGTTGATGCTTTATAATAAAAATATCTCAGAAACAAACGTGTTTTTGAGATATGAGTCTTTTAAAGTTCTGGGTTTTAGCTTTTTCTTGGGGTAACAACGCCTCTGCTAGTGACGGTGAGTTTATTTTAGCTACAAATATTTTTATTTTACTGCATCAAATAAATGCTTTTTATCAAATTTTGATATCCCTATTTATTCCCGAGAAAACAGTGTTTGTAGATAAAGAGTACAAAATTTTCCTTGCTTTTCTTCACTTAGGGTTTCCTGTAGGTTTAAGGTAGATATAATAATTTAACTTTTTTAAAATCCATTTGACAGCCTCGTATGTTATTTATTTTATGACTTTTTGTTTTTCATGCTATTATTAAAATCAACAAACTTGTTTTAAAAATATCACTCTTACAGAGCTGTTAAACGATTGGTAACCAAACCTAAATAAATATAGAATTTATAGGAAAGAATTGTGATTAATTTTTAGTTAAAATAATAACAAAAAAGCAATAATTACTTGTTTACGTTATTGTTAAAATATATAGTATAAGTATTTGCCTATTTGTTGCCTGAAATAGTTTTTCACAATTGTAGAATGCAATTTTTTGACATGCCACGTTGGCTCCTCGACATTTTTTAACGTAGAACCTGGAACATTTTAACAAAGACTTAGACCTTTTAGACTTAGATTAGTTTTAATCTATAGAATTACAAACTATTACAATAATAACTGGGGCTTTATTGATTTTTTCAAAAAGGACAAAAACAAAAAACATAAGATACATCACACTTATATAAAATGGAATTAAATGTATTTTGAATAGTTACATCCTAAATTTCACAGCTTACTCACAAAAATTTGAAAATTGTTTGAAAATTAATTATCTTTCTACAGTCAAAGTTAGACTAAAAAAATCAATCTCTATTTTATTTCAAACATCTATTTCAAAACCTAAATTTCAATTGCTATCAAAATTTGTGTTATTAACGCCTATTATATTAGAAAGTATTCACTTTTTATACAAGGATATATTAAACATTAATTTAACAAAAATATTTCCTCCAAACGAATGAAAGGCTTGGTTTCCTAGCGTTTTATTTCGTTATCGTAAGAGATATTATATGGAAATGGCTATCAAATATGTAAAGTTGTTTACAATGACACTTATCGGCAAAAAGTAAAGAGGACTACAGTGTATTTTTTTTCAATTTCCAGAATTCTGCTAGTCTCTCTTTAATGGAGACATATTGCAGCAAAAATGTGCATATTTAAATTATAATAATATAATAATAATAATTATAAAAATATAAAAATTGATCAAAAAAGGAAAAGCTAAGAAAGGATAAGTATTCAGCCTAATTTCAGTAGAACACTGCAATTGTTGCAAATACATTCTACAATGAAATATTGGTATAAAAACCGAAAGTTTTACACATGCTGAATTAAGCTGTAAAACTATTTGGACTCTAAAGGCAGATACATGTGTAGCTCTTGTTTGTCATTATATTTTTGTAAGTGTATTTTACTGCAAAAGAGCTCCTGTGTTACTTTTTTATTGCATACTCTTTTGCCTACATACATTTCTATAAAAATACCCTAGAAAGTATTCAGTACTTACCCGTGGCTAGTTTTGTGATAACACCTAAAATATACGAATTACCCAAACTGCACAAAGAAAACATACCCTTACTCCCAATTATTTCATGTGTGCAGTCTCTTTATACGCCATTCTTAAAATATCTAAAAAATATCCTAAAACATCATACTAAAAATAACAACCATGTTAAAAAGTCTTTCCATTTTAAATAAAAAATAAAAAATATAAAAATTCTATAAAATTACCTGTTAATACCACTCGATGTTCTACTATATGCCAATATTCCCATTTCATTAGCGACTAATGTAATACATAAAAAATTAAAGATAAGTAAATTTACAGATATACCACAAGATGATTTTTTAAAAGCCGTTGAACTTACTCTAATCTATACGTATTTTTTCTACGAAGAACAGTTATACAAACAGATAGAGAGTTGTGCTATGGGAGCATCATATATAGTGTTTTCGCTCAGATGGTACTGGAGGATCTAAAGTAAAATGTTTTAAGTAATGTAGAGTTCAATATCCCTTTCACTTTTCGGGACGTTGATGACTGTATTACTGTTGTTCCGGTTGATTAATCAAAAAACATACTACATAAATTCAACCAGTTCCATCGAAACCTACAATTAACAATTAAAACTTGAACAAAATATTCAAATATATTTCCTAGATTTAACCATACACCATATGGGAGAGAACAGAAAAACGGAATAGTATACAAAAGAGAAACATGGTTCTCTATATATATAAATTTTAATTCTAATCATTCAATATCTCAAAAGAGATATATATAAATATATATATATATATATATATATATATATATATATATATATATATATATATATATATATATATATATATATATATATATATATATATATATATATATATATATATATATATATATATATATATATATATATATATATATATATATATATATATATATATATATATATATATATATATATATATATATATATATATATATATATATATATATATATATATATATATATATATATATATATATATATATATATATATATATATATATATATATATATATATATATATATATATATTAATATAAATATTTATATATATATATATATATATATATATATATATATATATATATATATATATATATATATATATATATATATATATATATATGTATATATATATATATATATATATATATATATATATAAATATATATATATATATATATATATATATATATATATATATATATATATATATATATATATATATATTTATATATATTGTTATATATATATATATTATATATATATATATATATATATATATATATATATATATATATATATATATATATATATATATATATACATAAGCATTTGTCGGCATTAACCGTTTTTTAATAAAATTTTTCCCTTTTAGGAGTTGAAATAGTAATATCTCTTTCTAATTTTTTATATATTACTTACATGTTATCTAATGCAGCATTGATAGTTTGAATTAGATAGATTACATCCTAATTAGCTATTTTTAATTTTTTTTAGAACCCTGTATATTTAAGGAAAGCCAGGCGCGTATACAAGGGTATAATGGGACTAATTACTTCCCCCCCACCTCCGCTGTCCCACATGTCCACATGTAACTTGGTAAAAATCAAAATATATATAAAATCAATACCTCAACCTCAATATTGGCAAGAGCGATATTGATGATCTCCATGCAAGACTTAACGACACTTACTCTTTCTTGATTTTAAAAAATTGATTTCCGAATACTTCGATGAATTTGACAAATTTATAAAAAACACTGTACTTATATTTGTGTAAAGTGGGGCAATCACCGGAAGAAAAGGTTTTAACGAATATTCGTATATATATATATATATATATATATATATATATATATATATATATATGCCTTATACCTATCTTAGTTATATCAATAGTTGTTAAGATATTTACGTTTGAAAATTGACAATTTCGAGCTTTGAAAGGGTACAAAATCTAAACTATTCGACCTAAGGTAAAACAAATAGCTCAATCACATCTTATATGGTTTTTCTTTTGGTTCATTTTATGACAAATCAGTGAAGAACATTTTTTTTGGAGGGATATGTTTCATCAAGTGTCTAGATAATACCATAATTTTTTTAAATTAATATTTAAAAGTTAAAAAAAATACTTGTTACAGCCGGTTTTGGAGCTCTATTTTCAACATTAAATTACACTTCTAATAGAAATAGAGTTTTATGAGTAAAACTTTTTATTTGCAATTTCTCCCTCTTTAAGAATCTATTATTAAATTTTCTTAAATGTTAATAGCTTCTGAGTTTTTGATTTAAATCTTAATTTGTTAATAACTTTTGAAATTGTTTAAGTTCGGTTTTGAAACTTTTGCACATTTTTATAGACATCATTTCGAATTCAATGACCCTAGCTCATTTACTAGCAGCAGCAAGAATTAATACCATTTTGAGTAGTTAGTGAACTAGACTATTTTCTGAATTTTGTAAATGTAAGGACTAAAAATAATGTTCATCGGTTTATCAGGAACGCACCTCTCGTTAATAGACTTTAATCTTCGTACAAGTACGAAGTTATAAGCTAAGGAAATTCCTTGATTAATTATGTTATAGCACTATATATTATACGTTACCCGTTTATAAATCTAGCAATATATATATATATATATATATATATATATATATATATATATATATATATATATATATATATATATATATATATATATATATATATATATATATATATATATATATATATATATATGTGTATGTGTGTGTGTGTGTAAATTAACTTCTAAACTGTATACGCGCCTGGGGAACAAAACACCTTTGTTATTTAAGTTATATTATTAGTAATAGTAAAATTACATTGCATATTGTCATATTCACGGTATGCTGAAGTTGATTATGGTGAAATATAATTCTCGAAGAAATATGATTTATATCAATTTTATAACAAACTATAACATCTATCATGTTTTCTTCACACTTTAAAAAATTTAGTAATTATATTTACACTTTTAAGTTTTTACTAAGGTTTAGTTTCTCTTAGTATTAACAGAACTTATCAGGATTGATAATATTATTATCTCTAATTTTATTTTAAGCTTTATCAAAATTACGCATTGTTCTATACAGATAAACAATTTTAAGTCGCACTCTCGACCTTTTTTTACAAATATATAATAAAACATCCCTAGTCTTTTGAAAGTCTCGTAGCTATTTTCGTTTTTTAAAACAAAACTACATAAAATATTTTTGTTCATATCTAAAAGTACTGAAAAATTCACAAAAAATATAAAATAGTATTCTTAAGCTAATTCTGTATTAAAAAGTCATGTGAGGACGTGAGCTAAGTTTCATATTTGTTTAGTTTCAGTATGTTAAAAATTAAGTATATTTAAAGTAACTGTAACTAAAAAAATGGCACTTAGTCCACATGCTGATATACATTTTTGGTGTAAAGTTAGTTGAATAATGTACTTTAGCATTCTTAAATACCTTAAGATGTTTTCTAATTTATCTCGACTACCTCGAACTTTAGCAAATTAATACAGAATAGAAACATTTTCTAAGGTTTTGTTTTATAGAGTAAAAAGAGCATATTTTGTGATAGTTTATTGTCAAAGTACTATTAGTTTTAAAAATATTGCATGAAACTTCAGTGTTGACGTCAATAGCGGAAATAAACATAACTTCGCAGTGAATGAAAATGGTCCTGTTTCTGGGAATAAAAATGAAATAAGTAGAAGCCCTGTAAAAATATATGCAGGTAAAATTATTTTTTGAAAACGATTAAATGTCA
Organism: Kuschelorhynchus macadamiae; assembly: GCA_030620095.1. Lineage (NCBI taxonomy): Eukaryota > Metazoa > Arthropoda > Insecta > Coleoptera > Curculionidae > Kuschelorhynchus > Kuschelorhynchus macadamiae. The sequence continues at coordinate 929,565 of JAUTXW010000830.1, forward strand.
AGTTTTATTAGATATCCCATTTACATGAATTATACATATTTTAAAAAAATCAATTCTATTACTTTTATTTAAAACTTAATTTCCTAAATTGTCCGACAATAAAGTTTGTAGAGGTCAACCGTCGGCGTCGTACCTATGAGTTTACATGATGCAAGTTATTTAAGTAATTTCTCTCGAGTTATCCGACAAATTCAAAAACCGTCCAGAGATTATGGCCCAGAGATTCAGAAAGATAGGTTTAAATTCAGTTAATAAAATTAGTTTTTTTTAACACATTCTTAAAGATGATCTTTTTCGATGTTTTTTTAATGGAACTTTATAAAAAACAGTAATTTAAATGTTCTTTTTTTCATCCGGTATACGATTTCTAAACTGTATCGAGAACTGATAAAGAAAAACAAAATTTTTAAAACAAGTCATGGGGTAAAATGTCACAAAATTTTTTTCAAGAAATTCTGTAAAATTTGTTTAGCATTTTATAACCCAATATGCCTAAAAGCTAGTTTTCCATATTTTTGCGGAGGTTAGAATAACTGAAATTTGACAATGAATGCAACCTAGTGACATTGAAAAATAGTGTTAACATTAAGATATTCCAAATATATGGAAATTGCTTCTTCGGCAAAATAACTTTATGAAAAATTACACAGTTTCTGTACCCAGGGGCAGAGACCCCACGCATCACCACACATGGCAAATGATCCTGCTTTTGAAAGAATGTTTGGTTTATACTTGAGAACGATTGGAGATAGTTACCATTCGAGAAATGGTTAAATCGAAAAAAATAAAGACAATGCAATTTCGACAGAACGAGGTTAGTATATATTATATAATATATAATATACTGAATATACACCCTTCAAACATCACATAATGGACTTCGTCGCCCGGTTAAACCCTTGGTAAAAAAATTAGAAAATATATCTATAAAGATGTTTGAATGTGAGATAGTATGTTATTCCTGATCTATTTACTTTATAGTGTTTGCTGTAAAAATGCTGCTGAAAATATGAGATCACCCACTATCATTTCGCCACGTAAAAGGATATGATCTGTTTAACATAAAGAATCAATACAATATAATTTTGCGCATCTCCATTCCTTTTTATATGTATATTATAAATTAATATGACACTCTAGTCTCTAGTACTAATAAATAAGGATAAAGATTCTCAATGTGAACTGTACATATTAACAATTTTAAAAATGGCAAAATATAGAAAATAAGTAAAATAATATGTTATTTTATTTTCTTAAGTTTAAGGACACATTTATGTAATATAAACAATGTTGTAAATGGTGTTGAGTACCCTATAGAACCTTAATCCATGTAACAACTTATCACACCGAGAACACTATTAATTTAAAATAAACTAATTGAGTTTTACTTTGTTTTTGCTTTTTTATTGATATCCTTGATATACCTTTTTATGCTAAAGCTGAATCTCAATTACTAACTTGCAAACGTCTTAATCTTTGAAATAGACGGTAGGTTTTCCAGTCTGGTTTAGACTTTACGCAGCTTTCCTTTACCCCTCAAACTAATCAGAAAAGTACCTCTGCTGCCCTAAAAAATTATATCAAATACATTAACATGTGACCTGGTAAGTATTTACATCGCACGGCCTGCGTCCTATTGCCAATCCGTCCCTGCAAAATGTGGTGCCGAGCCAGCAGCTCACACTATGTGACGTTTTCTAGTTTTTAAGTTATACAATTTTTAATAGAGTTTTGTGTGAAGTCCACAAGTTTCTACTATTAACTCATAGTTCTCTACTTCAGAAAGTATATATTTCGAAATCATAAAAACTCGAAATGAAAAACAAAATGGTGCGCATGTTATTGCTACTTTTGACATGCACATAGTGAACAAAATAAAAAAATAGTAAAAAATATAAATTTCATAATTAGACATTTAATCTCACTCGCCCTTTAACCTAGGGCTCGTGCTTTAAATAAATGATGTCTCACCAAACTAGTGTTGTAATATATTGTTATATACTTAGTTAACAACTTGCCTTTGTTTCCTTAACCTCTTTTAGTAATTTACTATTTAACTTTTGTCAGATTTTATAGACTAGGGTGTAATCGATTTTATGTTTAAATAGCGACAGAATAAAAAATGTTGAATAAAAACATTTGGAGCTACATCTATCTTTAACCGACTTCAATTCAGCCATATGAGTTTTTACTTCCCTCGTAAAAGGAAAGTAAAATGACCCTCCGAGATATATTTAGATTTTTACGTTTTAGAGCCCCTAGGTACCGAAAAACATGTTTTCTCAAATCTGTGGGTCTGTCTGTCGCTCTGCCTGTTCACGGCATAGCTCAAAACTATTTAGCCGATTGACTTCAAATTTTGTTAAAAAATACGGGTCATATGGGGATGACCTGGTAACATTTTGGTAAAAATCCATTTTCCAAAAATTGATTATTTAAAAACTACTTAAACTACAAAAATCATGTATTATGTAGGGATCAATTCGCAAAATTTTGGTATATGGCGGAACAAAAATGGCGCTTAACAAAATATTTAAAAATTTAGCCTGAAAAAACTACTTAATAGAGTGTGTTCAAATTGTGTGTGATATATAATTGTGATATCGAAATGAAATTTGTGGTTGAAGTCAAAATGGCGGCCACATAAAATATATTTGTAATCGTGAAAAAATCACCCTCTGAGGTTTTACCCATCTTCACGTTTTAGGGTTCCTAAGGGCCAAAAAATATGTTTTATCAATTCCGTCGGTCTATCTGTCTATTTGGCAATTCGCGGCAACGACTTACGAGATTGACTTCAAATTTTAGACAAAATTAAAGATTATATGGGGCCTATTAATATTTTGGTAAAAATTCGATATGGAACAATTATGACTAAAAAAACTAATTGTCTTTAATTAATTAGAATCAGCCTAAAAAAACTACTTATTGGATTAATTTCAAAATGTGTGCATATAGATGATATATATATATATATATATATATATATATATATATATATATATATAGATAAACCGGAACTAGGAGTCCAATGTCATGGAAATGGAACAAAATGGCGGCCACTAAAAATATTTAAAAAGACGGTTGGTATATATGTGATACTAAATGACTAAATTGAGTTCCTCTTCACTATTCTTAATATAAGGAAATATTCATACCGAGAGATGTTTCGGGTAAAGGGAATGTACCGAGTTTTACTTCACTCGTGAAATGGAAATATTGTAATCGTACCTCGCCCTCCGAGAATTTCTCAGATCCTTACGTCCCTAGATGCCGAAAAACATGTTTTCTTAATTCCGTCGGTCTGGCTGTTCGCGGCACAGCTAAAAAATTACTTACCCGATTGACTTAAAATTTTGATTGTCAGATGGGGATGACCTGATAACATTTTGCTAAAAATCCATTATGGCAGAATAAAATGGTGGCCTAGTGATGCGTTAAAAAAAATATTACTAAAGAACTACTTACCCAATTTATCTCAAATTTTGCACAAAAATCGAGTACTATGTAGCAATTAACTGGTAAAACTTCGGTATGAATCCAAGATGGCGCAATTCAGCATGAAAAAACTACTACTGATTTCATATTATGTGTCATAACCAACTGTGGTCCATACCACAGTTAGTTATAGCACTCAATTTGAAATGAGTAACACACAACTAGTAAAATTGTGGTTCTAATTCAAGATAGGAGCACAAAATAGCGACCAAATAGCATGTTTGTTATCGTGAAAAAAATCACTCTCCCATGTTTTACATATCTTCACGTTTTAGAGTACCTACGTGACAAAAAAATGTTTCATTAATTCCGTCGGTCCATCTGTCGTTTGTCTGTCTGTCTGTCAGTTCGCGGTATAGCTTAAAAACTACCTATCAGATTGACTTCAAGTTTTAGTCCGAAATTAAAGGTCATATTGGAATGACTGGGTAAAATTTTGGTAAAAATCCAATATGCCGGAGCAAGATGGCGCGGCTATCTGATTACTAAAAAACTACTTAACAGGTTAGCTTAAATTTTGAAACAAAATTCAAGTGCTAATTAGTAATTAACTAATAATCTTTTAGTACGACTTCAAGATGGCGAAATTAAATGGCGCGTTGATATTTGAAAAATCCACCTGAAGAAAACTATTTAGGTAATAGATTGATTTCAAATTTTGTGCAAGAATTAATTGTTATATAGAGATGAACTGGTAAAATTGTGGTAGGAATTCAAGATGGCGGTCAAATGAAATGTTTGTAATCCTGAAAAAAACTGCAGGTTTTACATATATTTACATTTTAGTGTCCCTAGATGCCAAAAATTAGATTTTTTCCATTCTATTTGTCTGTCTGTCAGTTCGTGGCTTGCTAAAAACTACTTACTAGATTGATTCTAAATTTTTAATCAAATAAGGGTTATGTTGGTATGACTTGGTGTTATTTTGGTAAAAATCCAATATGATGCAACAAAATTGTGGCTTAATGAAATGTTGAAAAAATGATTAATAAAAGACAAATTATCCAATTTGTCTTAACTTTTGCACAAAAACCAAGGAACCAACCTATAATATTTTGTTATGAATGAAATACAGCAAAACAAAATGGCGGCCTAATAGTTATTTTAAAAATCTATTTAAAAAACTACTTATTATATAAATTTGAAATTTTGGACATCTATTAAGTGTGATATAGAGATTAACTGGTAAAACTGTGGTGCGAATTCAAGATGGAGAAACAAAATGGCGGCCAAATAAAATAACTAAAAAATCTGTGTAAAAAATTTTAATTTATTTTAAATCATGACCAATAAATAAGTGTAGCATGGGTAGAAATTGGTAAAATTGTAATGCGATTCTCATATGATGGAACAAAATGGGGCGTAATAAAATTGTTTGAAAAGACAGTATACACATGACTATGTGTGTAAGTAAATTGGATTACGGTTTACTATTCCTATTGAAAAGAAATATTCATAACAAAACATTTCGATTAAATGGCCACACGATCGCTTAAAAGTTGTGAATTTATAGTGTCTACATGCGAAGTATAATAACTTTTTGCTTCGGGATGATCTGAACAATTTGGATGTAGTTATCAGAAAGTATTCAGGGTAGTACCATAGTGGTCCCCTAAGAAGCATATTAAAAAAAAAGCGCAATGACGCCATTTTAAATCTTTTTTAACCTAAGAGTATTTTCGATACATTTGAAATTCACCGAAATTCACTCCAACTATAAAAATATCAATATGAAGTATGATATTTTCGCCGAATTGATAAGTGAAAATCGCCCAGTAACACATGTAACATTTGATTTTTCTGCTATGTTTACTTCACCATATAACATCTAAATGGTATATTAAATATTCTTAGAAGCAAAATATGCTTTTACAAGTGTGTAAACAAAATTTATGAAACCGATTAATTTTAGTTCAAAGTCTGGCGGCGATTAGATTTTGGGTGTCATGTTTGTTTCTTGGACTTTCTTAATATATTGTTTGTTTTTGGTTCTTGGAATAATGTTCTTAAGGGAGAACTGCACGCAAAAAGTGAAAAACCAGCGACAAGGTCTAGTCGAGTTGAAAGTAAGATGAAAAGGTACCTACGCATTAAAAAAAAACTTCCTGCACGTCCGACCTCAAAAAAATGTGTTATGTATAGGTGGTCAAAAAATGGTCGAAAATGGACAAATCTACTTTTATTTCATAACTCTAGATTTGATTTTTTCGTAAAAATTCGCATTTAGCGAATATTTCCCTATTAAAATCACATTGAAGCTAATGCATATCTCTTATAGTTTTAACATAATATTGCAGCGGCGGAAGCCTTGCAAATGATCTATATTACTGCGTGCAGTTCCCAATTAATTTTGAAACTTAATATTTAATAGTGTATGTATTAGTATTTAATTTGACATTTCGGCCATGACTTCGGGTCTTTTTTAAACTTGGTTATTGGTATTATGAGACATAACAACACATTTATACATAAAAAGATAAAAGACGTTTAACACATTATCAATTAGTCAATTAAATAAGATGTAAGATATATTTTTACGTTCATTTTCTAAACATTTTACTTTACCGCTTTGTGTTTCGCCATTATTCTTATCAGAACTTAGGTTGGAAATGTTACCAGTTCATTCGTATGTAACACTTGATTTGTGTGCAAAATTTGAGGTAAATTGTATAATTAGCTTTTTAAGTCAATCGGGAAAGTAGTTTTTAAGCTATGTCGCGAACGGACAGTCAGACCGACGGAGTTGATAAAACATATTTTTTGGCATCTAGGGACGCTAAATCGTGAAGATACGTAAAACCTGGGAAGGGGATTTTTCACGATTTTTACTTAACTGCCATTTTGTTCCTCTCTCTTAAATTCGTACCAGAATTTTACCAGTTCATCTCTATACCACAATTAATTATTAAACATAATTTGAAATCAGTCGATTAAGTAGTTTTTCGGGCTGAATTTTTAAATCTTTTATTGTTTCACTATCTTGGATTCAAACCAAAATCTTACCAGTTGATCCCAACATTATATTTGAATTTTGTGCAAAATTTAAGGTAAATTGTAAATTATTTTTAGTAATAATTTTTTTAACATTTTTCCAGACCGCCATTTTGTATCCCCATATTGTATTTTAACCAAAATGTTGCCAAGTCGTCTCCATATGACAATTAATTTTTACCAAAATGTTAAACCACTAATTTAAAAAAAATTGTGCAACCATAACAGCCTGCATTTTTTTTAATGCAGCAGACAAAAATTATAAAAACGAAGACCCACAAATAAGTAATAGTTATATCAATACTTTTTATACCCTGAATTATTTAATCCAAATTAATACAAATGTATTTGTAGAAAATTTATTTGTACATAGCTTCTAATACACGCATTTAGAAAACCAGGCCATAACGTCGTAGTTTAAAGGACACATATTTTTACAACAAATTAAAATAGAAATAAAACATAGAAAACACATAAACTTTTTAAACAATTTGAAAATCAAATATTTTGAACGACATGGTTGTATTTGTACATTGTAATATTAATAAGCTAAGCTGACTTTCTTTGAATTTGTGTTGCCACAAAGTATTATTAAAGTTCTGACTGAGAATATTCTTCTGTGTCTGAACTTGGAATAAAAACATGTTTTCGAATAGCGACATATATATTGCAAAACTATATAAAAGTTTTTTTTAATTATGATGGGTTTTCTGTTGTATTTTATTATTGTTAATTGATACAAATTGTGAAAATTAGAACAAATTCTGTAGCAAACATGACGAAACGATATTTTGTGTAACTCGTATTATTTTCCGCGAATCAATTCACTGTTACACAAAATATCACTTTTCGTAACTGGTTACATATTTAGCTATTTTATTGTAACATTGGGTAACTGGATAACAAAGATTTACAGGTCTACCGCTGTTTGAAAAAACTTAGGCAGCTTATAAACGAATTGCTCTTCTTGCTGACGACCTGACACTTGGAAATTAAACTTCTGGACAAATTGGCGTACGCATACTATATATTTATATAACGTTATACAACGTTATAAGGTGTCAAATGAAAAAATAACTTCCATTCTGATAGACACTGCGATGTAGTTCTTTCTATTTACAGTATCATATAATTATTAGCGCACTCAGGGAAAGCAATAAAAATATAATTTCGGCACTTTTGTAAAATTATAGGACTATTTTAATTTATTGATGGCCTAGGTTGAGCAGCGTACCCAGGAAAGATGTACAGTGCATCATAGGAATACACGTCACCTGTTACTACTATAACTTTAGTTCATCACTCATTCATTAGGATGGATTAGCATTCTAAGAAATAGAATTATCTACAGGAGCCAAAAAGGGAGAGATGTAGCGGTGTTCTTCCATACATTATAAATAGATGTCATATATGGATCTTCCTATACCCTATAGCTAATCTCTTACTTTTAGTAATACATCTTTACGGGAAAGCTCCCACCTCGTCCCTTGAGAAGCTGATGGAGGGATCCTTTGAGGGGAAGGGGCGAACAGAAGGCCTCGGATCTAAGTGTTAAAAGTGGATCGGGACTTAAAAACTCGTAGCCCTCGCAGCGCGTTGCTCTTTTTCTAGGCTTTTGGTAGCTGTGGTTGTAGTGAATGCGGAAAAAATATCTTAAATGAAATAAAAATAATGCCTCATACTGGCCGCCAGAGCTAAAACTCTCCTCACTATAATTTGCATTAGTGGTAGAGATCAACAAAACTCACAGCTATTCACTCTAAATTTTAAATACGTGGATGTGTAATAACTATTTATTACTTTCAATATTCCTAAGGAGTTGCCTAGTTAAATAAAATTTACCTCTTATAATGGAAATACACAAACCCATGCCAACAGCCTACCCTAAGCTTAGTCCTTCCATATTTTATTAGGCAATTATTAGCTTAAATGTGGACCCTTTTATATGGACCCAAAAAAAATGCTTCTATTATTTTAAAACCAATACTACTTTAAATCGATTTCAGGAAATTTCTGAATGCGAAAATGTCTGTTAAAAAATACGCAGTATTCTTGATTATAATTAATTTTTGGAATTTATAGAACTTGGAAATAAAACTTTGAAAAACAAACATTGATTTACTTAAAAAAAAACCCAGCCACAAATTTGTAAATTCGGCCAGGATATCACCAAATGTTGGAGGATAAAACCTGGCATCTATATAGGGGTAACTTTAGCCAGCTCCCATTCATAAAATTTTTGAACTATCTAAAAAGATAGAATAATAGAACTATATAAAAAGATAGAATAAAAGAATTTAAAAGATAAGCCCGCTGAAATAAACAGTTTCTGGGTTGTATTTTGGTAGTATTTCCTGAAATATACTAACACGGAACAGCTTTAAAGTTATAATTTTTGCGCCGCCTATGTTATTAAATTAATTATATAATAAATTAATAATAAACCACAACAGAGTGACTAACAGAAGCAAAAGTGAAATCTTCGCCGGACTTGGTACTCTATTGCCAAGGAGCAGCATAAAGCCACCGGTGGCGAAACTCATAGCCATAAACATAAATTTATATCAGATGGCTTTAAGCTGCTCCGTAGTAATAGAGTATCAAGTCAATTGTCGGTTTGGCTCCTGTTGGTTACTCTGGTGTGGTTCCGTATTCTATCTGGGACGTAGCCACTATGTTTCTTCAATGTCCTGTATATCTTGCTCTCAATTGCGCTTGTGGTATCCTTCGGTAGCATTTTTTTGTTTCCTTTCGTCAAGACTTTGATCTTCTGGTCATATGTTTCGGTGTCCATAAGTACTGTATCCTTTGTCTAGAGAGTTCCATAAAGATTCTGCCTGAAGGCAAAGGGAATGCTACAGTAGTTATGGATACCAAAAAATATGAACAGAAGATCGACGATGTCTTGACAAAAAGAAACTACAGAATACTACCAAAGGATCCCACAAGCCTAGTTGGGAACATGATATACAGGACATTAAGAGTGCCTACATCCCAAATAGGATACGCAGCAGGTTAACGCCACATTACAGCAAGCCATGACATCTCTATGGTTTGCCAAAGATCCACTAGCCGAACATAGCTCTAAATCCAATTAGTAGCTCAGGGACTCACCAACAAATGATTTAGCCATTTTTTTAGAGATTATTCAAATTATAAAAAGGTAAGACGAATTAATTTGTTCAAAATTCGAACCATTTTGTTAATATTCTTAAGGACATTACATTGGGGCATGAAAACAGATTTTTTAATTTTGATGAAGAAAGTTTATACACAAATGTCCCGATATGCGAATCTTTAGGCATAATTAGGCAAAATTTGAGGGAAGAAAAAACACTCTTTGAACGAACGCCGTTGCCTCCGGATGGTGTGCTGGAACTATTGGAATACTGTTTCCGTAACTCCTATTTTCAAGTAAAAGATATGTTTTACTCACAAGATGATGCGGTCATACCTCTTTCCGGTAGCAGCCAATATTTATACGGAGTAGTTCGAAGAGCACGCAACCAATACTGCTCAAATCAAGCCTAAACTTTGGCTTAGGTATGTAGAAGATACTTTTATTATTAATCACTTTAATAGCATGTATTAAGTACAATGGAGAAAGAGGAACCTTAGAACTACAATGTACTGAAAACCCAAACACACACTGGATAATATCTCAACCAGCGTTCTAACTACTCTGCAGCAAGAAAATATGGCATCATAAAAACATTTTACAACAGAGCTGTAACAACTTGTAATAATACAATATCTGAAAAGATTCGGAGAATAGCCAGGGATTTCAATATCAAAACCGCTTGTAAATCAGAAAATACGTTAAGAAGCCGTCTGACAAAAACTAAGCCAATTGACATCGATGATAAAAATTAATACATTTACCAAATCCAGTGTGAATGTGGTGACTCGTAGATTGCACAGACAAAACGCCCTCTTAGTATAAGAGTCAAGAAGCATTTTAAATCTACTCAATACAAAAGAGACCTCAAAATCGGGGCTAGCGGAATAGGTCTGGTAAGCCAACACCGGAGGCAGTGGTCGGAGGCTAAACTTTTCCGTAAGGAGCAGCACTGGCGAAAACGAAAGTAAAATATATAGAACCAGATTTCACAGAGAGGAACTTTTATTTTACTTTGTTTTTATTTATATACGATGTTGCATTTTTCTTGGACTTCTAAACCTTCTTATTTTAAATAGGATACCCTATATATTATTGAAGTTTATGAGAGTGCGTTCAAAGACGAAAAGACGAGTTCAACGATATATACTAGTATATATCCTCATTTTTTTTGCACGTGCCTCGATTTTCAGCAATACACAAAGTGTAAAACAGAATTTTTTATCAAGTCTTCTACAGTACGTCTCTGATTGAGTAATTTAAATTCTTCACTTATTTTTTGCTTAATTTGCCAAGATCTTGGCATCTATTTTTACACAGGTTATATTTAAATGTTCTGCATAAAAAATAATCCAAGGGGGATAAGATCAATGTGTCTGGGGGGGTCAGAGAATATTACCATTGGGTCCAGGAAATTCTGCAAAATTGTGTCTATAATTTCCCTGTAGAGAAGTGAATAATGATATTTTTCAGTGGTGCTTTAAGACAGTGGCGAAAAGATAAAAAAATAATTTTGTAGAAATTGTGTAAAGTCTACTAAAAATTATTCCTGGTCCCCTAAGAGCCCTGATCTTGTCCTCTTGAATTATTTTTTTGGGAACTTCCCCTTCTTAAAAGTTTCACTGCTTAAAAATAAAGTGTATAAAAATAGCTGCCAAGATATTGAGCGATTTAGACAAAAAAAACTGAAGAAATGGAATTATTCAAATCAGAATGATTCAGCCAGCAAACGATAAAAAGCTTTTGGAAATTTACACTCATCTATTACTCAGAACGGAGGACACACGCAAAACTTGCTCTTTGTTTATTTTAATAATTTGCAGTTGTTTTTTTCTTATGTTATTTATTTTAAAGATTTTCATTCATTTAAGTTTTTTATTTTGTATTATAAAAACATTTTTAAAATGGTTCTTTATGCGGCCAATATTAAACCAAAATATCTGAAATTATGTAGGTATGACCACAAACAACACGTATAAGGTTTTTTGACATGCAGCTAGTTACAAACCATACAAAAATTTAAAGTCTTCATAAATTCTTGTTAATAAAAACTTTTATTAACATAATGATCAAGAAAATCAACAGGGTGAATTAAATATACACAATTTTGCTGAAGAAAATTGTCAATAAGTCTGAAACGGTTGGTCTTATATTGTCATATACTCTTATAAAATCATCGTTTATTGCTAAATATAATAAACTTCCAACTTTTTTTTTGGCTTGAACTGAAAAAAAAACTGTCAATCCAAAACGTTGCATTAGAGGCCCATACTAGAATATATCGTTGAATTCGTCTTTAAACGCACTATCATAATATGTAACAATATATAGGGTGCCCTACTTAAAATAAGAAGTCATTTTAGCCCAGGAAAAAAACACTGTATAAATTAAAAGAAAGTAAAATAAAACCTCAAAAGGAACAAGAATTTGTCTTTAAATTTTGACTCGATATTTTATGGTTGTCTAGATGTTCAGTGTTCACTAAACTATCATATCCTATTAAGGCAGCTATATGAAAACGCAGGCAGCCATATTATTATAAAAACAGAGGTGGAAAGAAGAACTTTAAGAAAATCTTCAAGAGAAAACATTTAAGGTAAATTATTTATTAATATTTTACGCTATATTTACTTAACCACTAATATTTTTGAAAACAACATTTATTTTATAAATTCAAAAATAGTAAAAGCAACATATTATTTAATTAATTTAACTAGTGGAGAATTTTAGGGTGAATGTACACCTTGGAAAAACAATAGCACGGGACGGAAATACAGCGATTTATATGGCTGTTATACTTAGATCAGATTCAAGGTCGATTAACGAATTCCTGTAATACTGAGTGTAAATAAAGGAATAATTAAAGAAAGGCCACCTTAGCATTGGTGCATTGCCAACTTAATGTTTTTAAACTTAAAAAAGTGTTCAGTCGTCTCCTCCAGAAGGAAGTCTGATTCAATTATATTTGAATAAAACTATCATATGTGTAGATCGTGTAAAAGATCTAGAAATTGTATCTAATAATGGTCTTTTTAAATTGATGATATAGCTAATAGAAGTTTGGAGGGGAATTGAATGAACTGTTTTCAACTAATCGTAAATTGAATTATTTAATACGTCATTAAGATCTTTCAAATCAACGTAAAAAAACACTGGTTACTATGTATAACACATTATACAAAAATGAAAACATCAGCGACTATTTACTGACTAACCGGGCTAAATGTTAGCGACCATTTCCCTGCAGGTTGCCATATTAAAAGTGACAGTGAATGACATTTTATGTGTTAATAGTTTTCGAACTTATTCATTAGAAATTATGAGAAAAAATGTTGAAAAAATCAAAAGAATATGTCTAGAAACAATTTATTCCATTTTGTTCTGAACGAAAGTATGAATTTAACGCTGCCACTTCAGCAGAAGATTTGGCAGAGATTTTAAAAGGTTGGCGTTACGATATGCAGAAAATTAATGGAAAGGACTACAAGAAGATACATTTGTTTTGAAGATATTTGAAGATAAATTTATGGAAATACTACTTCTAAAATATGAATGGATAAATACTTCAAAGAATATGGTAGAAAAATTAACCCCTTCGAAGATATTGTCTTTAAAGCGACCAGGGAGGCAAGAAACGCGAAAAAGAAAGAACTATAAGCAATTCCAGCCAAAAGAAAACTAAGTTCGGCTCTTGTAGAGATTAGGTATTTTTTCACTTTTTTTATTCATTGTAGAGTTTATACATATCAGCAAAAAAATTGAGGATAAACCACTTTTTTACAAAAAAAAGCATAACAAATATTTATAACTTCCTAAGGCACTATAATATTATAAATAAAGTTCTACTGTTACTTTATTTATGTTAAAATTGCACGCAGAATAGACGATTATAGTATATTACTATATAATATACTGTTTTTTACGTTTTATGTTTTAAAAGAACTGATGTTAAAAATGTATCAACAAAATCTGGTGATGGTAGCCAATTAAAAAACGGAAAATTAATTGACATTTGACATTTCATGATTAATCAGCTATTTCTTCGAATTCAAGAGGGAATGTTGCCAATCGTTATTCCATTTTGTCAACGTAAAATTCATTACTGTTTATTCGGGGTGTTAATAATATTTCGTTCTTTGAATAAATAAACAGTTTATTTATTAAAAGATCTAGTTGTATAACTGAAACGCTGTTATCTGAAGCACAAGGTGAAACATTAAAGGGTTAGCACCAGGCTAAGGCTCCGAAGACATCGTCATTAAAACCATACATGAAAAAATCCGTTTACAATTCAAACACAGTTAGCGGAGCAAGCAATGTTGATATACTAGGTAAATCGGTACCGGGTTAGCACCAGGTTAGACGCGAAGGCATCATAGTTAATCAAAAAAACGGTATAGCGGAGGCACTTGTTGAAAAGATACTGGGTTGGCACCAAGTTAGGCGCCGTAGGCATCATCATTAAAGCTATAACATAAAAAATGGTACAGCTCAATCGATGGCAACGTGGAGGGAGTAAGTAAATCACCAGGTTAGGCCCCGAAGGCAGTTAAGTTTAAAATATTTTCATCAGAAGTCAAGAAATATAAGGCTGATTAGCAACACTGTAAGGATCCTTTTATTTCTAATACTAATTTAAGGAGTTTTTGCATTGCAATGTTTTTGAAATTGTAGGGAATTTGGCCAATTTTTTTTCTGGTTTTAAAGTGCTCATCCGCAAATTTTATTTTTTCAGTCTGTACTATAAGACATAGGCTTTCATTTAAAATTTAAAACAAGACCTCTAACTGCTGCGGCTTTACCTAATAAAAATTTTAGTTAGTTTATTCATGCGACGAAGAAACGCCAGAGGATTTGATAAAGGAGATTTTTTTTATTTTTTCGTACGAGCTAGCCTCGAGAGGAGGTGAGGCTATAAAGTGCATAACTACCTATTTTCAAATTGAATTTGATAATTTTGGTAAGGAAACTGGAAGAATCGAATATAACCCAATTTTCCCAAAAATAGCTCAACGCGGAAGCAAAAAATCCGTCCATTTTAAGTAACTAGTTTCTTAAAAATCCTGATGTCTTTTTAAGAAATATATAGAGAAACGAAATCTTCTTAGTGAGTGTGACAGGTTTTTCCTTACTCCGAACTTCAAATAGCCAGTAAATAAACATTGGTACAAAAAAAATACTTTTGGAAAATGGATCAAAAACACACAAAATTGCGGGTTTGGACATTCAAAATAAAAAAAATACCAACCATTCTCTTCATGTTTCTGCCGGTTCAGCGAGGTACAAGAAGAAGAACTCATAAAAATTACAGGTCACTCATCAACAAGCTCCATTAACCCTATCTACAACTTGATGAAGAACATCACAAAAAAATTTCGAAAAAATGAGGTGAAAATGTAAACAATGTTCAAGAAAATAAGAAAAATGTTATTATAGGACAACGCCATCTACGAACCAAACTATAATCACCCATAATAATTGTATTTTTAACTGGCAGAGGTGAAATTGTTATTAAGAAATTATATTTTTGTTTTTTTTTTGTCTATTTTTGTTGTTTAGGAAAATAATCCACAAAATATCTTTCGGGCCTATAAACTATGTAGAACATTTTCCATTCAATTTATTGTCTTAAACAAACAGCTTTAATTCATTATTATTGATATTTGACAAGATAAGTTCAAGCTGTTTCTAAGTCAACAAATATTCAGGCAAAATATTCGACAAGTTCATATGCCCTTAAGATATTATTACAGATTATTTTGTGAGAAAGAGAACAACAATCAATATAGTTAAAATAATCGTAATTTATTACAATTTTACTTTTGTTGCATTTGCTTTAAAAATGGGTTATATTACTATGTAATTGATTTATTATTATTAACAGTATTATTATTATTATTAACATACATTCATCATTAAATGTTGGTGTTGGCCACATCAACATCAATCGCTCGATTATCGTCTGAAAGAGTAGTTGTCCAATACCGGAGCAGGTTGGTATTTGTAATATGGTACGCAGATGTTTAGAAGCCCATGCTTATTGGCTAATTTTGTAGGTATGATATGGCATACTTGGTTGTGCGTATGCGAATAATCTGTGTTTGCTAATTAAATATACCCTGATGTTGTATGCTGAATAAATTTTGGGTCAATGAACACGCAATATCACCTATTATTGCTACCCTCTTTGTTTTGCTATTAGCACTATATCAGGTCTATTATAACCTTCCGCCCTATCCATGATTATGGTTGTGTCCCAAAAAAGCAAGTTCTCAGACGATTCAAGCACCCGTTAGAAGGAAAGTTGTAATATGGCGGAGCATTCTCAGTCAACTTAGATTTCTGTGCCAGTTGCAGATAGAAAATTTTGTCAATTTGATAGTGTCGTCCTAAATATGCATTATCTGTTTAGATTTGGGCAGCCATGATAAGCTTGATGATGATGGTCTTACCGGGTCTATGACACATAGAGATAATAAATCCCATTCTCTTTGTCAATGTTGTTTTTCAAGGGCAGATTGGTACTTTCCACGGAGTACTTTCTCTTTCCAGGTATTAGGCGATTAGAGTGTATTATTTAGTCAGATTTAATGGGGTATACCTCAGGTCGGCTGCTGCAACTATTATATATAATCTTCTTCTTCTTAAAGTGCCTATCCTCTGTGGATGTTAGCTATCACGTTAGTCCAAATTACTTTATTTACTGCAGCTCTAAATAGAGCTGTTGATGTCATCCCAGTCCATGTTCGTAAGTTTCGTAGCCACGATATCCGTCTACGTCCTGCTGACCTTCGACCCTCTATTTTCCCCTCTAGGATGAGTTGGAGAAGGTGGTATTTTTCATTTCGCATGATATGTCCGAAGTATTCAAGTTTTCTACGTTTGACAGTTAATAGGAATTCTGGTTCCTTATCTATGCGTTGCAGTACCGTCTCTTTTGTAACGTGGTGTGTCCAGGAGATTCTGAGCATGCGACGGTAGCACCACATCTCAAATGCATCTATGCGTTTACATGAGGCATCGGTAAGGGTCCATGCTTCTGCCCCATATAGTAGGGTTGAGAGTACGTAGCATTTTAGAATTCTTATCCTAGTATGGATGTTGAGGGATAGGTTGCATAGTATGTTTCGCATCTTGTTAAATGTACTTCTTGCTTTTTCAATGCGGCATCTTATTTCTTGAGAGTGATCCCAGTCCTTATTCAAGGAGCAGCCTAGGTATGTAACTGTCTCGGCTATTGTAAGAGCTACATTGTTAGTGGTAAACTGTAGATTGTCGATGGCGTTTTTACTGATAATTAGTATGTGTGTTTTCTTACAATTTATCTTCATACCATACCTGCTGCATGCAGTCTCTACACGGTCTATCAATCTCTGGAGACCCTCAGCCGTATCCGCCAATAGGACGGTGTCGTCAGCATATCTTAGGTTATTTATTATTTCCCCGTTTATTATAACCCCATCTTCGGTGTCGTTTAGTGCCTCTTGAAATAGGTGTTCCGAGTACACGTTGAATAGAAGGGGCGACAGTATGCATCCTTGACGTACTCCTCTGTTTATACTAAACTCTTCTGATGTTTCGTTTTCGATTCGAACAGTGGCTTTTTGTTGTAAGTATAGTTTTGCTATTATATTTGTGTCTCTGTCGTCAATTCCTGATTCGCGTAGGATTGAGATAAATCTACTATGTTGCACTTTGTCAAAGGCCTTTTCAAAATCTATGAAGCACGCAAAGACATCTGCATTGACGTCGCGCGCTCGTTGAATCAGGACCTGTATGGAAAATAATGCCTCTCGGGTGCCTAGTCCCTTCCTGAAACCAAACTGTGTGTCGCTTATTTTCTCGTCAAGTCTTCTATATATACGTGTTTGAATGATATTAGGGAGAGTCTTCAGCATGTGACTCATCAAGCTAATAATTCGGTGGTCTGAGCATTTAGTTGCGTTCGCCTTTTTGGGAAGCGGGATGAACGTCGATAGCAGCCAATCTTTTGGTATTTGACCACTTGTGTAGATTTTGTTAAATAGGTTGGTCAGCAGTTTTATCTGTTCTGGGTCCAGTAGTTTGAGGATTTCTCCATGAATCTGGTCTGGTCCAGGGGCTTTGTTGTTTTTTAGCCGTTTGATAGCTGTCTCGACTTCCTCCTGTGTGATGGTAGGCCCCTCTTCACCGGCCACTGCTTGCACATTATCGTTGTTTTCATCTGCGAAAAGTTCTTCCATATACTGTTTCCATCTTGCGAGTTTTTTGTCAGTCTCGGTAATGATGCTGTCATCTAAGTCCAAGATTATTCCTGTACCCCGTCTCTGAGACGTGCCTGTTGTTTCCTTTATTTTCTTATAGAGGTTAAAGCTGTCGTGTTTTTGTTGTAATATCTCGATTTCTATACATTTTTCCTGTAGCCACCGTTCTTTAGCATTTTTAATTTCTCTTAGGATTCGTTTGTGTAGTTGCTTGTATTTTGCATTATCCCTGTTTCTGTATTGCCTTCTTTCTTCCATAAGTTCTAGAATAGAATCTGTCATCCATTGTTTTCTTTTCACCCCCCTATCCGCTCTTAGTTCTTCTTCTGTAATGGAGGTTATGGATGTCTTTATTTTTCCCCAGAGATCTTCTATTTCTGTTTCGTGATTGCTGCTTTCGGATATAGTTTTTAGGTCTTTGTTTAGTCTCTCTTTTGTCTGTTGGTATATGTGTTCTTGTTTCATTTTTTGCATGTCAGCAATTTTTGGGGGTTTCTTTTTGACTATTTTCTTTAGTCGCACTATAGTTCGAGCTAGTAACAGATTGTGGTCGGATGGTATATCTGCGCCTGGGTATGTCTTGCAAGACACAACCGCGTTGCGATATCGTCGGTTTATCATGATGAAGTCGATCTGATTCCTTACTATTCTATGGTTGCTATCAGCTGGGGATCTCCAGGTGTATAGCCTTCTAGGAGGTAATTTAAAAAATGTGTTCATTATTGTCATGTTCATTTCTTGGCAGAACTCTATTAATCGTTCTCCTCTATTATTTCTTACCCCCAGTCCAAAGCCGCCCACTACATCCTCAACTCTTCCCTGTCCGATCTTAGCGTTCATATCACCTAGAATCATATTAACTTCTTCTTTCTTTGTGTGTTTAAAGACAGTTCTGAGTTGTTCGTAGAATTCTTCTATATCTTGTTCATCGCTTTCAGATGTCGGTGCGTATGCCTGTATGATGTTAAGGTCAAATGGTTTAGCTTTGATCTTGATTAACGCGACTCTATCTGAAACAGGAACAAATCCTTTTACAGTCATGTTGAGTTGCTTGTTAAGAATTATTGCAACACCGTTCCTGTTTCTAGTGCTACTGTCTCCAGAGAAATATATGTGGTGTTCGTCTATTTTGCATTGCCCGGAGTTTGGCCATCTTGTCTCGCTGCATCCTAATATGTCGATCTCGAGTTGTTTCATTTCTTTTACTATATTTGCCGCCTTTCCGGCTTGGTACATACTCTGTACGTTCCACGTACCAATTTTTCGTTCCTGGTTTATTTTACAGACATCATTGGAAGACCGGGGGATTCTTAGCACCCTCTCCCCATTTAAGGGGTGCCCGGGACTGAGGGCCGTTCTTTGAATTTGTGTATCCATTGTGATGTCTTGGGGAGAATAAGTAAGTCAGGTAGTTTCCCGTTGCTTTCCTGACTATATTTTCAACCGCTCCTACCTGGAGAACAGACGCTGTCGGATTACCGATCCTAACATGGATGCCGCCGTATCCTAGGTGCTAGTTTTTGGTCCGCCCCGAGTATTTGATTTCCTCGGTACCACCCATATCTGGGAGGCATTCCCCTATCCGCCACCTGGGGAGGCGCCCGATGGAGGACTAGCAACCCCACCCCACCATATTATATATAATATATTTTTATTATTATTATTTTCATGCTGTTCTACAGCACCTAAAAACTTGCCTGTTATATGACAAGTTTTCATATTTGATCACCTTTATTATTATTATTAATTGTAAAAATTTAATTACGTATTAAGTAAATATTTTCAAAAATAGTTAAGATTTTTATCACTGTGGTAATTTCACTTACCGAGTCACCTTGAAAAGCCTTTCTGAGCACATAGGCTAAATATCCTTCATATTGTTTTAGAATATAAAACAGTATATTAAAACACTAGTTTTATACGACACGGTTTTATGGCACGATCTCCTAGAAAACGAATCGAAGGCTTGTTGTGTTGTGCACTATATTTTAAAAATTTTTCAATTTTGAGACGTGGCCATGACTTGCCATTGCCAACTTTGTGGGGAAAGAGGGTCATAAAATTAAATAATTTAAAATGGCAGAAAACAGATGCATTGCTTCTCTAGAGTAATATTTAAAAAATACGTTCAATGAATGAAGCATTATAGAACTACCAGGTAAAATCTGAGGAAAAGTAATTCCTTAACAAATGATATGACTTTTTATTTGCTTTCTAAAATCAATACAAATACAGATGTGTCGCAAGCCTCTAGGCCAAAATTTTGTGATTAACCATTCTGTAAAACTCCGTAAATCGATTTAAGTCGAATCGGACAATAAATGACAAAATAAATCGGCTATCCTTAAATCGACATCTTGCATTTTTATCACATTAAAGTGTAAAGACGGTTGGTCATCTAAGGTTGATAAGAATGCTAAATTCCAGCCCAAGATATGGAGTGGATGAATTATAAGATTATAAAAACAAATTCAAAAGTATTAATTAATGTTAGCGTAATTACGTTTAACCTCAAAAAACAGCTGAATTTAAACTTAAATAGTAAAAGAATTCAGAATTCTTCGACTGATCCTCGTTTACAGAAAACAAATGAAGATAGACAAAATCGGAATCGGAAAGAAATTTTTTCTTTTGTATTTGTTCGTGGAAAATGTTGGTATGAAAACAAAGTACGAAAAAAAATTGTTTACCAGAAGTAATACTTAATGATAACTTAATTTTACAGGTAAATTACTATAAAATATACTGTTAGTTCATAAAAGTAAGCGTTTATGTTTCGCAACTTTATTTAATTAAAAATATAACATATAAATATAGAGATAAATCCTAATAACCGAGCAGTTAAAAATAAATTGAATACATTTGTTTTTTGTAATTTATTTTATTCTTAATATCTCTAAAGAATTACTATTTATAATTATATATTTACTTTCACGAAATTAACAAAGTTTGTGATGTCTGGGTGTACTGAAAAAAACAAAGTCAGATGTATGTTTTATATTAACATCCATTAACTAAATTTAAAATGAAACGTTATTCCAGGTAGATTTATTCTATGACATGTATTATACCAATTAGCAATTTTAAGTTAAGGCAATTTGCCAAGTTCTAAAACTTAAATATTTTGTTTGGACATGCCAACAATTGTTTTAAATATTTATTTAAAAATTATTAGTTCAAAAACGAAAATGATGTGCATGAAATTCCAGAATAATATATATATAAATAGTATATATATATATATATATATATATATATATATATATATATATATTTATACATATGTGTATGTTTTTCAGGCTTTAAGCTTCCGAATCTTTTGGTGTGTAGAGCATTGCAGACTTGGGCTTTTGTTCTTGATCTTTGATCATTTGTTCATAAAAGTTACGTCGTCGTTCGTCTCTGGTCACCAGCAGTTGGGTCTTGACTTTTCTAATAGACTTAGCTAACATTGAAGCGAACACGATTCCTAGCACCTAAAAGTGTTTTGGAAGTATTAGATATTTATCCCAAATTACAAAAATGTCTTACAAATAAACATCATCTCAGATTTGCACAAATTTTGTATATAAAATATTTCTGTGTGTGCAAGTTTACAAAATCTAACGTATATAATTACGAATACAAATAAATTAACTTCAACTCGTACTATTAGCATTGATTTACGTATCAGAGGGTTAAATTACGTAGGGTTAACGTATTCACGTGGCTCCTAACGTCGCGGTGCAGACCTGGATTCTCCCGATCTGGTTAATGCGCGTGCCGTTACTGTATATGCGTCTGGGTAGAATGGGTGAACCTTTACAACCTTCAAGAGAATGCATTATCTGAGTCATGGAAATGGATTTAGTAATTAGAGGTAATTTCATATCTTCTGAGGCAGGTAGGTAACGCTGCGCCAACCTGCGCCAGTGTCTGCCCGAACCTTGGGGGCCCGGCAGCCTTGTTAAAATCTACAGAAAAAAATCATATTAGAACTGTCAATAGAACCAAAAACTATCGATTAAAAAAGCGAACAGTTAATTAGGGAAATTACATTTACAAAACTACGCCCCTTTACTGAACTCATAGCTTATTTTTTTCTAGTTATAGACAAAAGTAACTGTCAGTCGTCTAATCGTAAGTACCCCCTCCACTCCCGCCACGTAGCGGCCGTTACGCTAATATTCTATGTAGAAGACTGAGCCTCACACGTTCACAGCGTGCTCCCTTTTTCTAGCGGGGTCGTTTCCACCTGAATTATTATTATACTTTAGAAAGATGTTTTGTATATTTGTTTCTTTTTTTGTTAAGTTTATTTAGAATAGGTTATATGGAATATATTATGGTTGATATGTAACCTTATTATTTTTCTGTGATACCTATCTGATTTGCTATAACTATTTTGAATGTTAAAACAAGATTTCAATATTTTTTGCGATTTATGAAATCTTTTACATTTTTTTAATTTATATGTACTTATTATAGATAGGAGAGGAGGCCCGGTTTTATGATTTGGCACCAAGAACCCACGTTGTCTTGTTACGCTACTGGTTCGCTGTTACGTTATATATTAGTAACAAAACACTGTTTCAACTGTCGGTTCAAATAATTAGTCAGCCGTGTTCCTAAATATGATTCCGGGGTTGATCAAGAGCAAGTTGGACAAAGAACATCCTAAATTGATAAAAATAACGTCGTTTTCTTTAAAGAAAATGAGAACAATAAGAAGGGACATTTTCACATCTACTCGGTAACTGATTCATTTAGTCAAGATGTCATTTTTCGTTACCCCCATTGCCAGTTTAGAAGCGATCCCCATAGCGATATACGACTTGTATTTAGAGATACGCTGGTTAATGATAAGAAAGACATACAAGAAACCTAACGAGACATAATTGCTGTGGCTTTGACGATTTTTTCTACCACATTACAGAATTGCACGGACAGTTTACGGAAAGAACAAAAACTATTGATAAATCACATAAAAATTAGTTTATAAATGGATTATGTTGCAAAAAATATTTTTATGAAATACCTAAGTGTATACTGCCTTGTTTAAACATATCTTCTCTGAATTGCTATTCACAAGGTATGTTGTCAGCAAATAGTTTTATTCGTAACTTTCATTGGTCATGTTAAAACTTTACTCGTTACTCTAATGTGTAATCCAATGAAGATGGGGCCTAGGGAATTTAGCTTGTTATCTAAAGAAAGGCCAGTAGCAAAGATCTGCAACGATCTTTCCTTTTACTTGTGCATCACTTTCGACGACAATCAGTTTTTAACTCAGAATTATTGAAATCAGGTAAATTGAAGTAAAAATATAGTCATACTTGTAAAAGTAAATTAAAGTAAAAATATAGTAATACTTTACATACAATACCTACATCCACGAAGGAAACTTTTTCGGACATATGTTAATATAAACTTTAACTTATGTTTGCCTGTAAAATCGGATGCTACAATATTCAAATGAATTTAGAAAATACCCTATAATAATTACTAAAATCGTGTGGGCAACGACCAGCCCTGGACCCAGTCTAGTTTTTTTTTTTGGGAGGACTAGGCAGCGAATGATATTAACAGAAAAATGTACGCAGTGCACATTGTTTCATTTTTTTCGTAGTTACGGCCAGGCCGCGCCTGATGTAAATACTAATGTACTACCCAGAAAGATCTGACAACTAAAAAAAAAAAAAAAAAAAAAAAAAAAAAAAAAAAAAATAATAAGGTTCTCACTTATTGTGACAACGTTTATTTTATACCTTGATATATATTTTTGTGGCGCGTCGCGTCACACCTTGCACAACTATGCACATATGGACAGCGCGGTCAGCGTCGTATACGTTTCTGCATTTCTGGAATATAGAGCCGTCGCATCGTATCATAAATATTAAATGGACAATCCTTGCGTCAGCATGGGTAGCAGAACGATCATGCTATAATGTTATGCAGGTTAAATCCTATATTCGTGAGACCATGGGGCTCGAGAATCAATGTGACATGTTCACCGCAAAAAAGCATGCACCTCAAATGTAGACTAAAGAGCTGGGTAATACTTCTGGCAAGCGATACGAAAATGGTATAAACTTTTTTGTCGCCATATTTCTAAATGTTTAAAGTATTTATATATCTACCGGATCTTTTTCCGATTGTACAGGAATTTCCTTTTTAATTTTTGATGAGTTTAAACTATAAAGATGTTTTTAACCTGCAAGTTTGATAAAAGATATGTTTTAAACAACTTAGGAGTATGTTTTTAATTGACGTAAGACCATTTGGTGGAGTGATGGCACCAGTCATTACAAATAAATATGTTCTAATCGCAATAGACTGGTTGTATTACTTAGGTTAAAGACAATCAAAATAATATTGTTTTAAAAACTGAATTATTTATATTTGTACCATCAAACTATCGGTTACCCACCTACGGGGCAAATATAACAGCAACCAATTGTCAACTCATTACTAAAAAAATCATCCCTTTTATTTATTAGAGTAACAATAACTATTACCAATGGTTGATTTTTGAACTAGTTTGCAATAAATTTTTTTTAGAGACTGATGGTTCTTGGGAATGTAGTCCAAAATCTATGGAACAACAGTTTTTATTGACTGCCTCATATTTAATTTTATTATTTTTGTTTGCATTAGCAGAACTTTTCAAGTAATCTTGCGCAATTTTTGTCAACTGTAAAATAAGCTAAAATGAAAACAACAATTCGTTTAGTACAAAAAACAATAATATCAATTAAAACCTACCCACTAAAAAGACATAACAGTAAAAAATGAAATAAAAAAACATAAATCTTATTATTTTTATAAATTTGTCCTTGGTGAGTTTTTAATTCTAACCCTCAATAATTACACGAATTGTTCGTTTCGTTTTAGCTTGTTTTGCAATTGAAAACGATTGCGCAAGTAATCGAAACATTCTGCTAATGCAAACAATGCAGTAAAAACTGTAGTTTCATGTTTCATAGGACCACATTCCCAAAAACCACCAAATTGTATCAGATTTTTACGTCGGTCCCGAGCGCTGTGAAACGCGAAGGTCTCTTGATGGATCTCAACCGTACGGAATGCAATTCAAAGTTGGGATTCATTTAAAGGGTAATTCATTTTACATTGAATGGATCGTCTATTCAAAGTACTAGGCATGTGTCTTTGGTACTATACATACTTAGAAATGCACTATAAAATTTTTATTTGTTCAAACTGAGTGGCATTTCAGTCCCTTAAAAAAAAGTATTTTACCTGGATAAACGAGACGCACAAGGCTCCACCTGCGAGAAGAAGAGCACATTGAGAGACAATATAGGATAGGCGAGGTAAACAGCCAGATGTGTATACGCTGCTCATAGAACTGTTCGCAAAACACAACTCTTCAACGCAACATGTTGTGGGAACAGAAATTGTAGAATTATCAGCAAAAGTGACATTTTGGAGATAAAATTTATCGCGACCATTGTATTTAGTCCATTCGCTATTGTTGTAGATTCCACAGCATTGAAGCTAGAAACAGAACAAAATTTATTAGTTTGTTATATATTGCTAAGTGAAATAAATATAAGATTGGTTGCTTTCTTTGCGATCGATTATTACACTTAATTTACTTACATTGTACTGAGTGGAATTCCATGTGAAAGCATTATACTCTACGTCATAGTTTTCCATAGCGTTCTGCATGTTCATCTGAATGGAGGATTCGATGTTTGATCTCATAGCGTAAGCAGCAATGCAGACTGATACTTCCAAAACAAGTATTATAGTAAGGAAGAATGCATACTAAAAAAGAAAATTCATTTTGGATTTGTTTATAAGAACAATGATTTTCTTGTAAAACACTTGTTACATATTTTTAATATTAATTTAAATACCTCTAAATATCCCACATCTTGGAAAGTGGCAAAAGTGATTCCAGTGTTTAAAAGCGGGTTCAAGCAAAATATAAAAAACTTTTGATAATATGAAACATAGGATGGTAATTGACTCTTTAAGATTGACAAATATAACTGATAATCTTGTTGATCTAATATTATCCTATATATGTAATAGGAAGCAATATGTAGAGTTAAAAAGTACTAAATCTGCAGCAAATGATATTACCTCAGGTGTTCCGTAGGCCTCCGATTTGAGGTCACTATTATTTCTAATATCAATAAATAGTATTGATCAAGATGTTAAAAACTCTAAAACATTATTATTTGTAGATGATTTTAAGTTGTACATAGAAGTTATGACATAGAAGTTATGACGAGGGCTGCTTGTGAGTGTTTACAAGATGATCTTAATAGGGTGTATGAATAGTGTGAAATGAGCGGTTTTAAATTAAATATTAATAAATGCGTTAGTATGACTTTCTCTCTGCAAAAACTTTACATTACAACTAAAGTAACTGAAGCTTATAAAGTCATGGGTTTCATCATTATCAGATCAATCAAGCACTTTCATGTAGATGTTTGTTTGAAGTTATTTAATAGCCTTGTTTTGTCTAAACTTGAGTTTGGCAGTATAATTTGGTGCTCAATATGAGGTATATGTTTTACAAAAGATTTAATTATTAACCACCACAAGGCTATAATCACCAGCAATTGTTAGCGCTTTTTGGCAGATTGCCTCTCGAAAACCGTATAATTAAAATTTCTCTGGTGTTCCTGTTCAAAATCTTAAAGAATAAAGTAAATGAACCTGAAATCTTAGGACGGGTTCCATTTCAAATTTAATAATGGAAATACAAGAAGCAAAAATTCATTTTATTTAAAGTTTTCCAGAATTAATGTTTACAAAAAATCTCCAGTTTATCGTATGTGTTTATTGCTACTAGTGTGTAACAAATATGCTGCTGATTTGGATATAGATAATACCAACTTGTGCAATTTATATTGTTTATTAACCAGAAACTTTTGGAAATCCCAGCCCAGGCTCTAGTTTAGATATTAATGTTAATTAGTTATAGGTTTGCATCATTGTTTGTAGCCTAAGTATTAACATTATTTAAGTAGTATCTGTAAATGGCAAATGCTATTTTGCGTTGTTGTCTATAATTTGCTGATGTAGAAGAGCATAATATTATTTTTAACTGGATGGTCTTCCAAGTTACGGTAGCGAGGAGAAAAATCAATTATTTATAAACATCTATTTTGTAAAAGAGATTGGACCCAATAAAAATAATAGCTGATTCCCGAGGAGCCCTGATCTCCTTTAGAAAATAAAGTATTATGAAACAGATTCCAACATCTTCAGCAATTTAAGTAAAAAATAACTGCAGAAAAAATCAGTTATAGTGGTTCTTTTGCAAAAGAGATAATAAAACATGTGGACAATTACATACGTGAGATATTGTTAAGAACGATAAACACTGCAATTTAAACAAAAATTAAAAAGTCACTAAACGAGAAACATGGCAATACTGTAACTTTTATAAGAATGAAGGAAAGATATGTTTTTATATTTTTCCTTTATTTTTTATGGTACTCCAGATATAATGTGAAAAATACATCAGGTATTTTGAGAAGGCTGGGAAAGCATGTTCCCCGAACAACGAACAAATAGGAAACAATACCCATTACTTAAGGCTTAAGCGTTAGTATGCATCGTGTGTCATCGGATTCTTCCCAGAAACCTAGTAGCAAAATGTTGAAATTAATTTGCTATTAACAGTGGTGATAATCAGCCTATATTTCTTCACAATGTATTCTCAAGTAATTTTTTATCTCTCTGCTATTCAAAAACTTTTCAACGTAAAGAATTTCTGTTGGCAAGAAAAATGTGTCTTTTAAAGTCATTAAAACAAACGCTAAAATTCAATAGTCCTTAGCATCATATCTCTCGAGAGTATGTAGTAGTATATAGATGTATAGTACACGTGCAAATTTTAATAATGCTTAAGAAGTTATTTTTCAACACCCACCCTGTAAATCCACAAAAAAAAATTAAACATGAAACTTAACGATGTCATACACGGCTAACGGTATTTTACTTTGACAACGTCTTAATTCCTAAACATTTTGTTGGCAAATTCTTAATAAATTTAGTTCACACCTCATAACACTTACCATGTTAACCAAACACGTACTTTCTTTAAGGGCACCAACGCATCCAAACATCGCAATCACGAAAATCATGAAACCAATCACCACGGCAAGAGTGGAAGGATTATAATAGTAAGTCTCCATGAAATGTTCAAAATTGCTGTAAATTGCTTTGATGGTGTAACCTATTGAGATGAGCAGCAACCCAACAATCTATAAAAAGATAAAAAAATTGTACGTATTACTTAGAGACTTATGCTAAAATGTATTAAGCTAGTTTAAAAGACTTTACTAAGTAAGCTCAATGTTTAACGTCGTTTGATATTGTTGTGGCGCTTTTTCTTTTCTTTTTTGCAATACTCAGTGACAAGTCTGCGTCTTGCAAGTGCGATTATTAGCCACGCGGATACAGCTAAGACCTTGCATTTTTGTAACTAAAACATTTCTATGAGTATTTTTACTTGTCTTGCAATTTGTACATAGGTTTGAATTAAAATAGTCTGTCTTATTCACACAACTTTCATTTATCAAGTTTATGTCTGCTTTCAAACTGCTAATCTAAACAAATATTTGGAATTTCAACGCATACAATCTGGAAAATTCTTTAGTACAGCCACGAAATTTGACCTAGCGATGCACGATACGAACCGATATTCTAGGATATCGATACTTTTGCCTCCGATACTCGATATTTGTAAAACGATACGTGCTATGTGTCGATACCATATATTGATACTATTCGATTCCTAATATTTAGCTAATATATTAGTAGTGGCATCATCTAGCGTAAAATCCAAATTCTGGCTGGGTATTAAAAATTCAATTTGCAAATTACAGATTACTGCAAGAGTTACAGGTGTCGAGAATTTTGAAACTATAGTTGAAAAGGAGAAGGGAAGATGGGAAATGGTATGTGATTAAGTTGATGTCTGGAAATATTCCTGTACTAATAAAATTATCGATATTTAAAATTTGAGGTTTTAACGATCTTTAAAATGCTATAAAATTAAAGCTACTTAACTTATGATGGGAAATAGTTGCTGTTTGAAGTTTCCTATCTTATAATTCAATAATGTATATACAGTTGCAAAAAAAGAAACTTTTGGTATTCTTAACTTATGACAAAAAAATATCTTCTGGTTTAAGTACTCTGCTGGCTTCCTTTAAAATCAAAGAGTTTCCGTTATTTAGTCGTTTCTATAGGTTAAAATTTCTAACTTTTATTTCAAACATTTTAATACTCCGAATCTAACAGGTATCGATATTTCGGGTATCAATTCTTTTTAATACGATTTTTTTCCTGTACCGATCATTTAACATCGATCCGGATCGATGTGTGTATGATAATAAATTTGAATGACATCACACGAATAAGCAGAACATATCTCAAACTAGAAAACACCGAAAAAAAATTATCACATAATTTGAGGATTTTTGGATTAAAAGTTTTAATATTTTACCTGACTATGTTATTTGAAAACAATAAAATATAATGTAAAAAAATGTTTTGATAACTTAATTAGCGATAATTTCGTAATACGCAATTTTAACACACGCGATCTGTTTCAAAAGCAAGCCGCGTATTGGTGGAAAAGTTCTATTAAATAAAAGTTCACAAATATCTTATGAGAGACTGTTTTATCCAATTTTCTATGTTTAATTTAACTTTTTGTTATAATTCATTTATTTAATATATTCAAAAATTACCCCAGAAAGTTTCGCATTATAAACTCTGACAACAAGCTTTAGAGAAAAGTCCATTGAATATATCGTTTTAACCGGATTGCGCATGCAAAATAAGATAACGTATTTTACAGTCATGTTTGTAAGTGTATAGGTATATATTGTTTTGTGGTAATCTACACGCTAAACTCCTGCTCCGATTTCCGTCAGGAAATCAGAAGATTCGTTTCATGAATTTGTATGTGAAATCCCCCAAATTTTTATTTATATTCCGATAAAGCTTAAAATTCTCTAAATGTCAGTTTTTTTCATTTTTGAAATCGAATGAAAAATTTGCTTTATTAAGTATTTAAAAAAATTTGAAGATGAACCAAAAATAACATAATGATTTGCATATTTTATTTTAATTAATATTAAATAACGATTAATAGGTATGTATTTATTAAAAAATTAATAAAAACATATTGCTGCTATTTTGGGTTTAAAGAAAAATGGGTCGAAACATTAAAAGAATTGAAAAAAATGTAATAAATAATTTTAAAAAGTTATTTTATATCAAGAAAATTGGGGCAGTTTTTCTTTTAAAAGCATTACCTTTTAAGCCTAAATTAGGAGCCAAAAGTTACCCTAATATTTGTGGCAGCTAAGCGAAATAGAATAATTGTATAGAATTTAAAGCTTTATCGATATGTAATAAAAAATTCGGCGGTTTTCACTATAAGATTACAAAATTTCAAATTGGAACTTTAAGAAACAAAGTAAAAGGGGGACGTACATTAGTTTGTGATCACATGGTATATACATATGAGAAAAAATGTGTCAAATGTAACAGTAATTTTTACCATTTTTTCCAAAATTAGAGGTAATGACACTCTTTTAAATAATCTTAGAAAATGAAAATAATAATATCCCAAAATTTCGATAGAAAATATTTATATCTATAAAATTTATTAAGAATTGAATGCTGCTTTTTCTTCAAAATCTCCAAAAGAAAGCGTTTTCGACACAATTTAGTAAAGCTAAATTTCCCTCTAATTAAGACGCAATTATGGAAAAAGATATGCCATTAAAAAAATTCCGAATTTTATAAACAAATTCATTATTGGAAATAAACAAATTCATTTTTTTAAACGTTCTCAATGACTCTGATTTTTTTTCCTAATATATATTTGTCCATCTCCATTAACAAAAAAAAACGAAATAAAATTATTATTATAGGAACGGAATACACAAATGAATGTCCCGAGTTTATTTGGCCGCTGTAACTTAATCGGTCCAGTGGCACATTCAACTTGTATTATTTTACACTATTTAAGTATTTTACTTTTAGGGTATTTTCAGTACAGGGAGTTACGGTTGTTTGCACATTAATGAGGAGGTGCAATATAAGCAAATAAATGTTGTTGTTATTTGTTTATGTTAATTAGACAATTTATGTTAATTAGACAATATTTAAACTGTTGTTGCTTTTTGATTGTCTGTAATTTGTTATTATAAATTTCCCAAATATATTTATCGATATTTCAGACAAATTAATATTGAAAAAGTTAATTCGTCTCTTCTGCGACTCGAACCCAGGACCTCTCGCATTCTAGGCAAACGCTTTGACCACTGAGACGAAGTCCAACAACCAACTACGGCAACTTTTATGTTAGTGAATTATTACGGTACTTTAGCCTTCGACGGTTACAAATTAAGGCGGGAGTTAAAGAAGAAAAAACTCATTCACTATTATTAGTCATAAAGATATATATATCTGTCATTCGAATGCATCGTCGACATATAGCGATATCAGCAGAAATGAAAAGCAGATCTCTAAATAATAATATCAAGCAGGACTAGTTTTAAATTGTTGTTGCTTTTTGATTATCTGTATTTTATTATTTTAAATTTCCCAAATATAGTTAATTGGCATTTTAAACAAATTGAATTTGGAAAAAGTTCTCTCTTTCTCGTCTCGAACCCAGGACTCCTCGCATTCAAGACAAAGCTCTGGCCACTAAGCCACTAATACCAAGAGCTCAACATCAACTACGACAATTTAACTTATTTAATTTTATGTTAATAGATTTTACAGAATTAAACCCTTCAGCGGCTGTAAACCAAGGGGGGTATTAAAGAGGAAAGTAACCCATTCATGATTATTAGACATTAAAACATATGTATCTATTATCCGAATGCATCGTCGACATATAACGATTTCAGCACGACTGGGGGATTTTTAACTCATGTCCCCATAGAATGTGGTTTAAATTTTTGTTTGCTACTTAAGCAGTTTACTCCTATTTGGTAGTGGAGTATTCGCTTTATCGTAGTAAAATATATTTTTTTATTATTTAAGGAATGAATTTTAAGCCTATGTTTCCATAGAATATTGTTCAAAATTTGAGGGCTAATTGTTTGCTACCTAAGCAGGTTATACCTATATTTTGCTAGTGAGGCATTCGCTTCATCATAGTAAAATATTTGTATTAATATTTAAGGGAATTTTATCCCCATATCCCCACAGAATTTAGTTAAAATTTTAAGAACTGTCTTTACTACCCAAATATGTTGCTTCTAAATTTTGGTAGCGAGGAATACGCCTTTTCATAGTAATATAAATTTTTAATTAATTTTTAATTTAATTTCAACCTCCTAACCCATAGAATTTTATTTAAATTTTAAGAACTACGTCCTTGCTGTCTGAGCATGTTACTTAGCGGTAACTTGGTTAGGTAACAAACAATTAGGCCTCAAAATTTAAAAAATATTCTGTGGGACGTGGGATTCAAATTCGTCCCTTAAATAATTCAAAATTTATTTTACTATGATAAAGCGAATACCTCACTACCAAAATATAGATGTATTAGCAGTAGGTTTAGTTTTTGAAATCTGAAGAAAATTCTATTTGACTATAAGGTTGAAATTCATCCTTTAAATATTAAAAACATTATTTTACTATTATAAAGCAAATGGAATTTTGTTCAAATTTGAAGAACTAAGTCTTTACTACCTAAACATGTAACTCCTAAATTTTGATACTGAGGCATTCGCATTATCATAGTAAAATACATTTTTAGGGGATGCATTTCAACCCCATGTCTTTATAGAATATTGTTCAAATTTTGAAGGATGATTGTTTGCTTCCAAGCAGGATACTTCTATATTTTGGTAGTGAGGCATTTACTTTATCATAGTAAAATAATCTTTTTATTATTTAAAGGATGAATTATGTTAGTCCTACATTTTGGTAGTAAGGCATTTGATTTATCATAGTAAAAATTTTTTTTTGGGTATTTAATTATGAAATTTAACGCTATATACCCTCAGAATTTTGTCCAAATTTTAAGAACTTCTTTCCTACCTAATCACGTTACACCTAAATTTTGTTAGCGAATCATTCGCTTTATCATAGTAAATATTAATTTATCAATTATTTAAAAGTTGAATTTCAATTGCATATCCCCATAAAATGTTGTTTATATTTTGAGGCCCAATTGTTTGCTGCCTAAGAAGTGAGGTAGTCGCTTTTTCATAGTTAAATATATCTTTTTAACATTTAAGCGAAGAATTTTAACCCCATATCCCCATAGAACTTTAAACATTTTAAGTACTAAGTATTTGCTACCTAACCATGATACTCCTAAATTTTGGTAGTGGCATTCGCTCTTCAATAGTAAAATGTTTGAGGACTTTAAGTAAATTTTAAAAGTGTATCGTCAACATTTAGCAATAGCGTAGCTACACCCCCGCCAGCCCCCGCCAAACAGGAGGGCCTGACGTCAGTTGTCCCATCGATAATACGAGCAACGGGACCCAAGGGGGATTATGAGAGTTTAGAATGGATGACTTTTTTTAATTTATTAGTCGTTTCGGTTTTTTTGATGCTGAGGGGGCTTTTACCGGAATCTGCGGGGGAACTTTATAGCTACGCCTTTAAGAAAGCTCGGCCTTAAAGAAAAGCATTTGCATTACTTAAGGAAATAAGGCACCTAATTGTATTTTGCGGCTAAAATGTTTAAAATAAGTTATAAATAAGTACATATTTTTGCTATATCCTTAATTTGCTACTACCTTAAAGCTACATATCGAATAAAAATTGTTAAATGTTTGTATAGTAGGGTATGCTTACAAAGAACTAAGTACAATGGAAAATATATGGAAGCATTTTATATGGTTAATTGTTATCTGCGCTTATTGATAATATTTAGTTTTTAATGCCTATGTGTTTATAAGCCTTTTAATTATTTTTCAAAAGCAGAACATGCAAAACAAGATAAATAATCTATTATCATGCATGACAATACCCCTATATCTTAAAGTTCCTCTCACAATACACTAGATGACATTTATTTTGATGTCGCAAAATTCAGCATAATTATTAAAGCTTAAAATATGAACATTTCTGTATAAAAATCATAAAATATGGGTTTTCGCAAGTCGTGTATAAATTAAAATAACATTTTAAGTTCGCCTGGTTTTAACGACATTAAACATACCTATTCTAACCCGACAGAAGAATAATACTACATTTAGATAGTAAGAGGATATCGAAGTAGCTCTAAAACATGTCCACTTTTCAACGCCTTATTTAACGATGAAGAAAAAAATGTTAGGAGTAAAAGTATGTTGCGTTTTTTTGTTAAGATTGTCGGAAAGTCAGTATTTTTCCCGTTTCAAAAAGTTTATATTTTTGTTTATTGAAGCACTCTTTTTCAAGGCCAACTGCATCACTAGAAAAATGAAATTGTTAACGCAACTATTTTTGAGTTGCTAACAATAAGGTTAGTTTAATGTTTAGAACGTCAAGTTAACACAAAATTTGTTAATTTAACAACAACTCCCTTGTTGTATAGAGACACTATTTTAAGGTTCAAGTTTTAGTCTTTTTTCAACTCCTATAAATTCTATAAATAACATTAACCGTGCCTTTTAGTTTATTCAAGCTTTTTTCTTGTTTACTTAAGCTGTGAAATGTAGCCTTGCTTTAAAAACCTATTCATAGTTGAATGTTCCTAGTTCAAAAAATGTAAAGCTGGAGCATTCAAATATTTGAGGGTACAACTTTTAGTGTTTAATGCATATACGTAGACTTTTAAAATGAAATTTTCTAAATGATTGTTATAAACATTTAGACGCTTCAATTAATCATCAAAAATATTGAACTTTAACCACCGTACCATTAGTGCGTGAAGCAGTGTCTTTCCACCTCAGGCCTGTGGTGTGAAATGAAATACTGCAAGTACCAATATATTATTACTAATACTTAAATTTGTTTAATTATTTCCGTGATTTTTTATAGGAAAAAAGCCCCCCTTATGTATATTATTTGATTATCCATGTGACCATATCAACGGACTTATAGAATTGGATAATGGCCGAAATTGTGACCTCCGCCTATATCGTCAAAAAACCGTTGACAATCATTCTTAGATGAACTGTTCACTGCTGCATTAATGAATACTTTATGTCAATTATATTTTTCATATTTGATTTCTTTTAATTTTTGATAGTGGCTCTACCTCCAGTTTCCGCCGGACCGGTTATTCCTATTATTTATTTTTTACTTTTGGTTGGTTTTAATTAATTTATTTCGCTAATTTCTGGTTTAATTCTGTTATTTTCAATTTAGTTTCTTATAAGTACGATAGTATAAAACTTGTTTTTTCGTTTGACATTTGCTCCCTGGCGAATAGTGTTTATGGCAATTGATCCGGGCAGCAATTTAAAAATTTTTAATTGTTGGATAAACTTTTTAATGCATCTATTTGACAAGATAGCTTGTTAAGTTCAAATTTCAAACATTGCTTGACATGACTGGCTTTTTGGTAATTTAACAGTTTTTAGTGTTGAAATCAACATTTAAAAAATGTATTTGACAGGAACATTGTTCAGCTAACGGCGAAATCCAGCTAATTTAACCTTGTTGATTTTCAAATAAAGTACTTCACACTGTTAAATTTCTTTTTATAAATGTTATCTGAACCATTTGTAATATTACGTTAACATTATCTCTATTCTTGTTGGAACTAATAAAAGTGTTAGAAGAAAAACCTGAAATTGCTAGGCTAAAAAATCTATCGGTGACCCACATCGTCCTGCCATACTGGAGATATCTTGTAATTTATGTGAGGCAGCAGAATCGAGAATAAATTCACTCAAAATATCTTCTTAATGTAATAAACCATGTTATTGAATTAAATAATTCATAGAGCTGATCTTATTGTTTTATTATTGATATTTTTTTTTAAATTAGCTTTTGATGTTTCTAGTAAAAGATGCTGTACAAAACTTTGATTTGCTAAAAATAATTGAAGATGTAAAAGATCTAATAATAATTCTATTTAATTTTATAATAAATGATATTATCAAAGGTATTAAACAGAGCTATGGAAGGTTCATAATAGGCAACACAAAATAGCAAAAACGACGTATGTACTACGCTTACGATGTACTAAACGCTGAATATTAAGATAACCTGCCGAACCTTCCGGATACCTTTGACAAGTCACTAAAAAATTCAGAGGAAACCATTCTGAGCAAGTAAAACCAGCTCCTTATAGAATACCTACAAAGAACTATTAGAAGAAGCAATTATTTTTTATTTAATATCTCGCGGAACTCAAACAGCTAACGAATTTGAATATGGCGGAGTTAAGGGCGTTAAACCCCCCCCCTCCCAAAGCCACATTTATTTAAGCTAAAATAACAGAAATATTATAAAATAAGGATTTTTTTTCGGGACTAACTGGAACCCCCACCCCCCGATACAACCTACATAAAGAAACTTCATTTGTTCTAGATTAGGAAAGTTATTATTATTGACTATCTAAATTACTAAATTAATTTTTGCCAGTTGCGTATCTGTTTGGAGTATTTAATGCAACTAAATGTATGCTATTTGGTGCAGTTTGAATAATGCTGTCATGTCTATCATTTGTTATTTATAGTGAATTGGTAAGCATCTTTTTTCTGTTTTCTTTTTCAGTCTAAAATAATATGCTTTACTGCTTTAGTAGGGGCCTCACATTCATCTTTTATATGAATTTATCTTATTAGATATGTGAAATACGAAATTTATTCCAGATAAAACCAAACAATAGATTTCTTAGTATATCTAAACTTTTAAAAAATACGAATGTAATGCGATTCAGTAAAAGGGGTTATCAAACGTGTAGACAAAATGAAAAGGAAGGTCAGTTTATAAATATAGAAATATTATGTATGCAAATGAAAAATATTTTCTAATAAATCTGAAACTAAATTAATAATATCCAAAATAAGTGAGTAAATATTTATTTTAATATTAGAGTTACTGTAAATGAAATTTCTGTTAAAAAAATACACCAGTTTTTTATTAGACATAACTTTAAGTGGTGGGACGTTACACCAATTGTTATATATCGGACACCCTGTGTAGAATATGACAAACTTGATATGGGCAGAACTAATGTAAATGTGCCCTTATAATATGATATGAGCAAATTATTTTCTTATATGTTATTTCTAACCATATAAATAAAATGTTTCTTTATTAAAATTTAAAAGATTTAAAACCATTATTAACTTTAATTTCCATATATGTTCAATAGCAGTAGCAGTATAACAAGTTACTGATTTAAAAGTTTTACAAATCATATCTTATTAATCAAATCTCTTTATTATTAACGTCATGACGTAGCTGTTTGGCAAAAATTATAATAACATTAATCAAGAAAGCAGCACTTAAACTAGAACTCCTTACCACAAACATCAAATTGGCCATGCATAGCATGTACTTAATACACCTCATTCCAAAATCTAGGTCCTTTTGAGCTGCCATTTTGGCAATTTTTTTGGAACAATTTTCCTCGTCGCACAGTTACAATTTTATTAGTACACTGGCAAAACATAAGGTTATCAGGTAGGTTTTGTTTATCTGAAAGATTAGCCTAACAGACTGATAAGAACATAAAGGTAATCATATTTGTCCAATATTCATATTTTAGGAACGTAATCAGAACGCTCAGGTGTTCTGTCATATTCCATCGACGAAAAATGAAAGTAACTGCTTCATGTACCGTACCGAACGTATATATATATATATATATATATATATATATATATATATATATATATATATATATATATATATATATACTAATTTTGTTTTTCTTGGATATTTGTGGTTCAAAAGAAAAGATGAGATGAAATTAAACAAATTTATTTAATTTTTTTTATATTGATGTTGCTCTTTTTTATTTATTTATTAAACGTTTCTACCATTCAGTCTTCAGTATTTTTTTTACAAAAGAAGGAATTTTGGTTTTTTTTTTGGTTTTATCCCCAAAGTTAATTTTCTTTTACACAAACAGGATTTATAACGAGCACACTTAAAAACAAATTTGTATGAATGTTGACATATTGAACTACTAATGGATTGATTTTAAATTATGTGCCATAACTAATTGTAGTATAGGGGTCAACTAGTGAAATTGTAGTACTAATTCAGGAAGGCCGAAACAAAATGGCGGCCAAACAAAATGTTTGTTATCATGAAAAAATCAGGTTTAACATATCTTCACGTTTTAGCGTCCCAAGATGCCAAAAAATATGTTTTATTAATTACGTCGGTCCATCTCTGTCAATTCGCGGCATAGCTTAAAAACTACTTACCGATTGACTTCAAAGTTTAACCAAAAATTAAGGGCCATATGAGGATGACCTGATAAGATTTTGGTGAAAATCCAGTATTGCCGAAGAATGTTAAAAAGAAAATTGTTAAAGTGGTGTATTATTTGGAGTTAGAATCCAGTAAAAAAAAGTCTTTTTTTAATTTGTCGACGTTTCGCTACTTTATTGTTGCATCCTTAGGACACATAAAATCTATGTCCTGCATGAAACCCATATTATCAGTTTTTACCTACTCCGTTGGTCCGCAGATATTTCCTAGATATTAGGTTTCTAAATGGACTAAAGGGACAATTATAAAAAACATTTTAATTTTTTCACTGGATCCTAACCTAACAAATAATAAGATAACAAGAGGATCGTTAACGAAAACTATTTAGGAAATGAAGAAGAATATTACTGGAAAAACTCATTATCCAATCTACCTCAAATTTTGCACAAAAATCAAGCGTTACATAGGAATGAACTGGTAACATTTTAATATAAATCCAAGTTAGCAAAAAAAAAAATGGGATAAACTAGTACGAATTCAACATGACGTAACAAAATGGCAGCATCTGTCAATGGAAAAACTACTCACGGTTCACTATTCCTAACAAATGTAAAAAAAATCATAACGAGGGAAATTACGGGTAAAGAGAATTTATCGATTTTTCGAACACGTATACTAAATTTTAATAAAAAGTCATTCTCAGGAATAGTGTTCAGAATTTAAGACATCACTAATATTGAATGATTTTATTCTTCGTAATAAGAACGCTCAGGTGTTCTATCATATTCCATTGACGAAAAATGAAAGTAACGAGCTCATGTAACAAACACACAAATATATACTTTAAGTATATATTGTAATATGTATTTCTTTTCTTGGGTTGTTTAATTTTTAATTAAAATTTTGAACGTTTCGGCAAGTACAGTGGCGTAACTACAATGGTGCGACTGCGGACTGGTGCGGTTGCACCAGGGCCCGAGCTTTTGGGGGCCCGGCGCGGCGTCTACAGAAAAAAACTGTCGTATTAAAACTATCGACAGAACTGAAAACTATCGATATATAAAAGCGCTCATTTAAATAAGGAAATTACATTTACAAAACCACGCGACTTTTATCGATAGGCATCAAAAATCGTGTCACCGTATGTATAGACCTTAATTAATAACTACTAAACAACGTTGCCTTAACGCGCACCAAACGAGCAAACAGCCTTTTGCTTGTTTCATTTTATCAGTAAATGGATAAGTTTATATACTTTATATTAAAGGAAAGGATAAGTTTCTCAGTCTTCACTTTTTCCCACGAACTTTGGGTCCGTAAATACGTTTGGGCGAAAATAATTAATCCGGCACTGGCTGCAATGCTTTTAGGGGATAGGGCCGATAGGGGCCCGTAATCTCAAGCGGGCCTAGGGCCCAAAAGTTGTAGATGCGGTACTGGCTTTGGGTGCTAATTGTTTGTGTTCTGTGTCGGGTGCTAGACTAAAACAGGAGTATAATTGCATTGATACTTATTTTATATTTTGTTTTGTGAGTATTCAACGTTGTAAAAGCACCATTTGGGGGAAGTTAAAAGAAAAAAAGCTGCAGAAAACGAAGCACAATTGAAAAATCACGTACAAATATACAGTTTTTTTCAAGTGATAGACAAAATTGAAACCAGTCAGTCTTCTAATCTTAAGTCGGTGTAATTAGAATTGTTACTATACTTTAGAATGTTATTTTGTTTATTTGTTTCTTTTTTTGTTAAGTTTTTTAGAATAGTTTATATAGAATATATTATGGTTTAAATATAACTCTATTTGATTTTTGTATGTGTACTTATTATAGAGAGGGGAGGAGGTCCGGTTTTACGATTTGGCTCCAGGCCCCACGTTGTCTTGTTACGCCACTGGGCAGGTAGTTCCATGCCTTTTTCAAAAAATGTTTTTTTTCTTATTTTTCCATGAGATTCAATACAAAATAGAGTCAACATTTCACAACAATCAAACATTAAACATCAATTAAAATACACACAGCACATTGTTATTTCGTTGTACAAATTTGGGAGAAATGCGCCCAAAGAATTTTTAGTCACTGACCTTATACATATACATATACATACATAATTGTCGGTTTTTTAATAGATTTTGCCATTCAAAGAAGTTCTAGTTTCAGGCATATTGAGTAAAGGATTTTGTTTTTGTTTTATTAGCCAGTCATAAATGTCACTTTTCTTCCAAGATGAAGTAGGTTGTATATTTAAGATTCTTGAATGATATGATCTAAATTTGGAATCAGTTGTTCTTTTAACCACTTTTCAAACAGTTCACAGTTCATATTATCATTGTAGTCCATACTTCTGTTTACCAATATGGCGGCTTAGAGAAATATTTAAAAAAATATTACTAAAAAACATATTTTCCAGTTTATTTCAAATTTTGCACAAAAATTTTCAACCTTTAATATTTTGGTATGAATCCAAGACAGCAAAACAAAATGGCGACATAATACATTATTTTAAATAATAAGTCTGAAAAACTACTCGTTAAATTAATTTTAAATGTTGGGCATTTATTAAGTGTGTAACTGGTAAAATTGTGGCACGGATTCAAGACGGAGAAACAAAATGACGGCCAAATATAATGTTTAAAAAATAAATATAAAAATATTCTTATTCAATTGACTTAATATCTTCCAACAAAATTTCTACTAATCAATCACCTCAGAAGCACTTACTTTTATTTTACCGTGAAAGGTTAGACTTGGTTGGTAGACCAGTGAGCCTCCCCCAAAATTGCTTAAAAATAAATACAAAACTTGTATCTTAATATGACTTCTAACCTGCTATTTATTAAGTAGGTTTTTGTCATATGATGCAATAGAAACTAGAAGAATTGCAACTATTTGATACAACGAAAGAACATTTATAAAAAATCCTTGTGGCATACGTGATGTGCCTCCGTGGTATTTGCTGGTATTTCACCAATATTTTTCGCTTCAAATTTAAAAAGCATTTAAGACGTCTTCGCTTTTTTTTTCAAGTTGTTTGTATTAACTGAAACTAAACTTAACGCCTCTTTTACGTCAATAGTGACTTTTCGAAAATGCTGACATAATGGTTGTACAAAGCTAAATAACTGGGCAAACAAACTAGAATGAGCAAAATCATCTCCGACAAATAGAGTATTTAAAAGGGTAGTCTCTCTGGATGTACCTGGATTTGTCCATACTTCTATTTTACTTAAGTATGCTATGAGAGGATCAAGTAAATTTTAAACTGTTTTCTATTATCTCATTCAATGCAGATTTTCTGTTATTCCTTTTTCTCAGCATGATTTGGACATGGCTAAATTGAAATTCTGCGCCAAAACAATAGACATAGCCGTCAACGTGGTGTATTTTTATAATATAGGTCTGTACATTTTTTTTCTTCGACATGACGGCAGCCATCATAGTCCTGTCTAACCATGTAAAATAAAATTTGCAAACCATTCACTGATACACTAGTGGGGACAAAAAGTTTTTTTCTATTAACCTATTTTCTAGATATACATATCTCACACAAATCGTACACTTTTTTTTGTTTACCGCTTCAACCGCGCAGGGTTATTAGCGAGTAAATATGGTTTGCTCTATTATTATGTTTATAGCTTATCCTAATAACTCTAGGGCTCTAATAACTATATTTCACTATAGAGGTGGCAGTCTTTAAGAAAGTCTAAAACATTTTTTAAGCTTTTGTTTAAGGTTTTCTGCATACTGTCTGAGGTTGTATTTGGATCGTTCTGCACTGTATTTTTGACATTCTGTAAGAATAAGTTTAACTGTCAGTGGCACAATACACAATCAAAAATTCCTTGGCAAGGATGTAACTATGAGTCAACTTCGTATGCCCTAATCTTAGACGCGCTATAACAGTTTGGTCTCTTCGTGGCGGTAAGTTGCACTGCCACGGTTTAACCGTGTCTTTACACTCCCGGAGTATAGACGGCGAGTTTTTCCATTCGTCTTGCCACGAGCTCATGATCTCGGTTTTTACAAAGCACTTAAGGTCGCTGCTTATAGTTTTTGGCACAAGTATGGAGTTCTCGTCCCTTATCGGTTCTCGTGTGGCTGCGTCCGCCAATTCATTTCTAGTAATTCCCACATGGAATCCATATAAAGACGACTTGCTTTTTATTTATGTGTATATCATAAAGAGTCCTATAAATCATTTGAAATATAGGATGCGTAGAGGGGTGTCTAGTCTAATTGCGTTGAGAGAGCTTAGCGAATCTATGAGGATTACCGAAGATATTGAGTTGTTTTCTTGAGCATAAGTCAGTACCTGTAATATAGCATATAACTCGGCGGTGAATACAATGGTTGATTTATTGAGGAGAAACCTAAAAGTACCACTAGGGGTTACCACCGCATCGCCTGAAGCTTCCCTTGTCTTTGAGGCATCCGTGTAGATTCTAATACTTTCTGTGTAATCATTTAGAAGTTGGTAAAGTTCTTTCCTGATTAAATTTAGCGAGGTGTCTTGCTTCTTCAGTTTGGAAAGAGATGTAATACAATTGGGTCTAGGAATAGTCCATGGTGGAGGCATCAGCTCGTTTTGTTGGAGTAGTTGAGGAATTTCAGTCTGGTATTTATGTTTATATCTGTTTATACGTTCATAAAATGCAGGTTTATATCGTGGTTTTGCATTATATAGGGTAGTGTAACGTGTTGAGTAAACGTTTTTATGTACAGGGTTACTAGGATTCTCATCTATTGATATGGCATATGAAAGAGATAGGTAAGCTCGTCGTTGACTCAACGCAAATTCAAATGCTTCACAGAGCAAGCTGTTAATAGAGGCGGTATGAAAAGCACCAAGAGCCAGTCGCACAGCAGAGTTTTGCACAGGATTCAATAGCTTCAGCACAGATGTTGAAGCGGAGTCGTATACGATAGAGCCATAGTCTATTCTGGATCGGATAAAGGCCCCATAAACCCTCAACAGCACATCTGTATCGGCACCCCATGTTCGATTTGCTAGTAACTTAAGAATATTTAGTCCTTTACAGCATTTTAACACCACATTTTGGATGTGCGGTTTCCAGGATAATTTTTCATCGAATATGACCCCGAGGAATTTGACAGTTTTGTGAAATCTGAGAGAGTGTCCATACATTCTTAAAGTGATGTATTATTTTCAGATTTATTAGAAAAAAGCATACATTTTGATTTTTCTGTGGAAAATTGGAATCCTGTTGATACCGACCAATTTTCTAGTGATTTAATGTTATCCTGTAGGATATTTGTCATTGACTTCACATTTTTTTATAATAAGTAGAAGATCATCCGCAAACAGTCTACATTTCACCGGTGCCGAGACATATTTAGTGATACCATTTATTGCTGCTAAAAA
Organism: Kuschelorhynchus macadamiae; assembly: GCA_030620095.1. Classification (NCBI taxonomy): domain Eukaryota; kingdom Metazoa; phylum Arthropoda; class Insecta; order Coleoptera; family Curculionidae; genus Kuschelorhynchus; species Kuschelorhynchus macadamiae. The sequence goes on from JAUTXW010000830.1 coordinate 973,137, forward strand.
AAGCGTCACTAAGCACTGAACCTTGTGGTATACCATTCTTTTGTATTGATTCTTCTGAGGTAATGTTATTTACCCTTACCTTAAAGCTTCTATGCCGTAAAAAGTTTTCAACAAATTTTATTGTTTTATTATATTATTATGTTTATTATGTTTTATTATGTTATTATTTCGGTTGACGTTCCAAGTAGTAAGCTGTACTATAATACGATATCTCCATACTTTATCGTAGGCACGTTTAATATCAAAGAAGATGCCAATACATTTCTGTTGTGGTTAATAAAAGCGTCATGTATCTCTGACTCCAGATCTATAATATTGTCTTGTGTCGATCTTTTTTTACGGAATCCACTTCGCTCTGGAGCTATTACTTTGTATTTTTCCAGGTTTCACAACAATCTTTTATTAACAATTTTTTCGAGTAATTTACACATTACGCATGTCAGTGAAATAGAATAGGTCTAAATGAGTCTGGACTGTTTAGATTATCTTCTTGTTTGGGTATTGGACTATAACTGCTCTTGATCAAGCTTTTGGGAATTTATGTTCGATCCATATAAAATTATATATATTGAGAAGAGACGTTTTGCCATTTTTGGGAAGATTACGTAGGAAAGCGGCTGGGATATTTTCAGGACCTGAACTTCCGTCTTTTAGATCAGCTAGGTTTTCTTCGAGTTCATCTTGGGTTAACAATTCATCTAGTACTGACCTATTTTAATCGCCTAAATCGAGAGGACTTTTTTAACTGATCGTTAAAATTTGCATCACTAGAGTAAGAAGCATACGTTTTAGCAAACACATCGGCTATATCATGTGCATTTGTTAGATTTTGTTCATCTTTGGTTATTAGTCTAATGGGTGTGAATGCGTTTTTACCTGAGATTCTCCTTATTTTATTCCAGACTTCTAACGACGTAGTTGAAGAAGTTAGGGTTGAGACATATTCATTCCAAGAGTTTTTTTGGCTTTGTTTTACTGTGTATCTAGCCTTTGCTCTCAATGTTTTAAACTCTAGCTCTATGTTGTCGTGTGTTTTATTTTTTTTTTGTATTTGTACAGTACTTGTTTTTATAACTGAATAGCCACTTTGTATTCATTATTCCACCATGGAACAGGAATTCGTCTGGTCGAATTTGTGATTACTCCTATAGATTCAGACGCAGCTCTTGAAAGAATATTTGTATAATTTTCTACTAAAGTATCAATGTCGTGATTCTAATTTGGTATTTGAGTATTAAGATGGTTTTCAACTAATATTTGATATTGATTCCAATCGGCCTTCTTAAGGTTCCATTTTTTAGTAATTGGTAGATCATAAGTTTCCGAGACATCGGTAATGGCTATTGGAAAGTGATCGCTACCATATAGGAATGGCAGTACCCTCCACTGAAGAGAAAGTGCAAGTGAAGTGTCACACATACTGAGGTCTAGAGCTGAAGATTGACCTATAGACACGTTAAAGCGCGTTTTATCACCGTTGTTAAGAAGGTGAAGACTGGTAGATTCTATGACATCATAGACATTTCTTCCTTTATTGTGAGTATCTTTGCTCCCCCATATTGCATTATATGAGTTAAAATCACCAAGGATAATTCTTGGAGCAGGTAACTGATCCAATATATGAGTGATATCTTGGGTGTTAAAATCTTTAGATCTTGGGAGGTAAATGTTGCAGATAGTTACTTTTTTTGAAAGACCTAGTGAAACCGCCACAGCTTCAAGTGGCGAGTAAACAGGGATCTCATTCGCAGTTTGATCTTTGCGAACATATTGAGACTCCTCCGCTAGCTTTGTTGTGGTCTACTCTCCTGTAAAGCTATAATGGTCGGATTTTCCTCTTTTATTAACATTTGGAGCATTTCCAGGTTACAAAAATATCCGTTAATATTCCTTTGGGGACACTTGTTTAACTTGTTTAACAGTTATTTCAGAAATACATACAAATAATGAAATAAAACATCTAATTCATTATTTATAAAGCATATGTTTGTGTATAATCAAGTTTTCTTGTGCAACATATATTTTACTGACTGTACACTCTTTAATAGGCTTCTATACATACATAACATTCATTTGGCGAGTTAGCGCATACAAGAACTGTACCTATGGAATATTTTATTGATACTGCGTGCGTATCATATACATACCAAATATAACGCTTGCAAAGCCTACTGAATATCTGAGTCAATTTTAGTGCTAACGATCTCAGCAATTCCAAATTTGCAAAAATCAGGATGAATAGTTTAAATGCTTTATTACAAAGTAAATAATATTTATTTGAACAACCAATAACAATACATCGTTTTATTCACAAACATCTGAGTAAACTGATTATATTATATAGATGCAATTTGTTTTGTTTCTAGCCGGATAAAATAATTACACATAAATTAATTTTAAAGAAAAGTTCTGTTGTTTTTAAATTGGTTAAACAACGGATTGGTATAGGTGTTTTAATAGAACAAATCTAAATTGGTTCGGATACATAATTATTTCTTTTCTCCCGTTCTCTGCTACACAGTTTGCAGAATCAATAGTCATTTTCTTTTGCCACAATGACCATTTTTTGCAATTATTAATTACTGCTGGTATTTTCTGCATTAATATGAGACACTGTTGCTTGAGTACATCACTTAATTTCCATTGTTGTTTGTAAAACACTGCCCGACACAACACTATATTCATTTACATTAACTTAGTAAAAAACATAATTTGTTAAGTAGTTAGAATGTGAATAGAATCGGTGCAATATTCCCTGGGTTAGAATTCGCCGTAGTTTGGAGAAATCTGCGTTTTTCGTTTAGCAGAACACACAAGTGGTAAAATTACTATGAAGAATAATTTAAATACCTTAATATCAGAGCTGAGGTACTGAATACAATATCTGTAGAGTAAAATAACCAGTACTTTTCGTACTGTAAGTATTTTACCTAAGTACTTTTGAATTAGCGTTACTTGGAACAATGTATTCAGTACTTTTTTAAAAAAGTACTTGTAATGGTACTTGGAATTTCAAATTTTGGTTAAGTATTACTTATTACTTAAAATGTATTGCAAAATCTTAATCTACTTAAAGTACTAGAAGTACTGAAGTATTTTTTCAAAGATAATGCTAAATATAAGTTAAAACTCCTAAAAATCTATTTATATTAATATAGGTAATCTAATAAATAATAGAGGTGCAACAATACTAGAAGATATCAATACTTTTAAGTATCGGGTAACAACAATAATTTCCCTTATGTCACAACATGGTATAATACTTAACAGCATTGTAAAAGGTGGGCAAATAAGCGAGGTGCGCCGTTGTATCTCGGAAACCACTCATTGTAGAAACTTGCAGTAAAAAATTGTATAACCAAAGTGGCCTCGAGAAAATTCTTAAAATAATTTTTAGATTTCTAAGATGACCGCTAGGAGACGTAATTACTATCCATAATTAAAAAAAGTAGTGTTTCTCAAAATTCCGCCCTATTAAGATAACACAAAAATGTATGCATTTTAAAACTGAGATAAAACCAAGTCTCTTTTGTTACGAACTTTTTCTTCTTTCTCTGAAAATAAAGAGGTGGAGGTGTTTAAATGTTTTTGAAAATATAATCTCTATAAACCGATATCGGCTCAACGGATTTTAATAAACTTGGTCTCGGTGAAAAAAGCATTCCTTGGGGATCCAACCTTATCTAACTAATTGTGTTTTTGATTTGGGATCTTGCCACTAGAGGGCGTTTTTGATAATCTAACAGCAATTACAAATTTTCTAAAAAAAATAAATGTATCGATATAGTTTTTTTTACATGAAAAAATTGAAAAACGAAGCCTAATTAAGCACGCGCAAATCGCATCTCGATATCTTGTTCTTAACCTAAAATTTCGGTAAATGAAAATTTAACGGAATTTCAACCTATTACCATATGAAAAAGCACTTACTTTTTGTCCTATCTCTAAGTGGTGGGGGATATTCAAAACGGCTCAGCGAATTACAATAACTTTAGTATCGCTAAAAAAAGCAAACCTTAGGGATCCAACGTTACCTAAGTTTTTGAATTTGGGATTTGTTAACTTACCACCTAACCACTAGAGGGCGTTTTTTATTTTCTGAAAAAAAAATTAAACAAGTCCATATAATTTTTTGCACACTAAAATAGAAAATCAAAGCTCCCATCAGATAGAATATTAGCGAGTAATTAAAAAAATAGCGAAATAATCATTTTAACAAAGTGTGTCACTTTACTCGAGATTTTCGGAAATTTTTTAACACATTTATTTTCTAAAATAATGAAGAAAAACTTGAAGGAATTAAAATAAATGTTGATAGTTGTTTCAGGCCAAAAATGAAATCTTAATCTACACATGCACAATTTATGTGTTTAAATAAAAAGCACTCGTTGTTTCCCTCAGTAAGATGAATAGTAGGCCAAACAAATGACAAAATCTTAAATAATATTGAAAACAAAATATCAAATCTTTATTAAACGCAGTTTCATTCTTATTAACTGTGTATTTATGTATTCAAAATGCCTTTGACAAACTATGAAGCCGTTGATATCATTGAGGTCAATTTCGAGTGTTTTCAAAATGCAGCAATAGCTGAAAGACAGTACGCGACGGAAAGAGAGTATTTCCACGCTTGGTACAGCGATTACGCGGTACTGCTAGTTTTCGTCCTCTTAGATTTCGTAGGCGTCGCAATGGAAGAACTGATGAGAATATTATTAATGTCTTGACTTATAGAGGTTAACAGACTTATAGGAACTAGGGCGTTATCTTTAGACCTGGGGATAGCACGAACGACTGTTTAAAATATTTTAAAAAACAACGTGTAAATTTATTACACCGTTCAGTATTATTTTGTATTATATATTTACACGTTTTTTTGGACTGCATCCATACCACATAGTCTTGCACCAGGCCTTAAATGAAGAAGATTTTTATCATAGATTAAATTATTGTCATACAATGACATAATTCATGAAAACCGAAATTTTTTATCACATATTCTATGGATCGACGAAGCTACTTTTAATAGTGACGGTAGGGTAAACATGCATAATATGCATTATTAGTCTGCTGAACATCCGCACTGGATGCGAGAAGTGCAGCACCAAGGACGCTGTAGTCTAAATGTGTGGTGTGGTATTATAGGAGACAGAATTATCGGACCATACTTTTTTAGGCCAGCTCTAACTGTTCCGGCAATTGGACGGTTGTCCACCGCATTTTTCCATTATCGTTCGGAACCATATCAACGCGACTTTTCAAGAGCGCGGGATAGAAAGGGGAAGCTTATTTCGGCCAGGTCGCCCGACTTGACGTGTCTTGACTTCTATTTATGGGGACGCGTGAAAGACATAGTTTTTCAAACTCCACCAACAATAAGGTTAGATATGCAAAACAGAATTTGAAATGCAATTCGACGGCTGCCTGTGGATGAAATTGAAGCGGCAGTTTTCTCCACACATGAAAGATTGAAGCAATGTTTGGAACGTGACGGAAGGCTATTTGAACACTTAAGGAGGTATTATATAATATTTTTTGTTCAAACTCGGTCCTTTTCAGGGCCACAGTATGCAAAAAGATGATCGTTCTCGGATTTAAACCAAAGCAGTCATTACGATAGCGGTTTTAGTTAAAAACAAATGTTTCTATTTTTGATTCCACTTTAAATTTGCAATTTCTGTTATGTTATGTTCACGGATGGAAAAATACAATGTGTTTTCATTCCGGGTGTACATCCGTTCACTACTGTCGTTCTGAAAAGAACAGTTTTGCTGACGTTTCAACAAAATCACATTTGGCATTTTCGAAGCTTTCTTTCTCGCGTCCGAATAGAGTCTCTTATATATAATATATATATATATATATATATATATATATATATATATATATATATATATATATATAATATATATATATATATATACATATATATAATGTGTTTTCATTCCGGGTGTACATCCGTTCACTACTGTCGTTCTGAAAAGAACAGTTTTGCTGACGTTTCGCCAAAATCACATTTGGCATTTTCGAAGCTTTCTTTCTCGCGTCCGAATTGAGTCTCTATTCGGACGCGAGAAAGAAAGCTTCGAAAATGCCAAATGTGATTTTGGCGAAACGTCAGCAAAACTGTTCTTTTCAGAACGACAGTAGTGAACGGATGTACACCCGGAATGAAAACACATTGTATTTTTCCATCCGTGAAGGAGTAAAAATCAACATACATATATATTTATATATATATATATATATATATGTATATATATATATAAACATATATATATATATATATATATATATATACCGGGTGTCCGGGAAAATGTGGGAGATCTCTCGGACTCAGATAGAACATTAAAAAATAAGATGACAAGTTCCCATAAATTTTTTTCCTAGCGGCCCTCCCTAGGGAGATACGGCCCCCTAAAGAACCCCACTGGAAATCGGTTTTTCTAGAATAACTTTTAAACGACTCAATATAATTTAACGAAAATTTAATATGATAAACAGTAGTAAGGACCTTCTCAAAATGCTTCCCTTAAAACATAATTAGCTTGTTTAGTTTATCAGGGACGGACTAGATTGTACATTTTAACGCTCAAATTTTTAACACCCTGTATGATAAGGAGTTAAAAAAAATAAATTTGGATACCTTGAACATTAAGCTAAAGAAAAGGTGCTCTTGTTCATTGTCGATAAAATGAACCGTTTTCGAGAAAAAAAATAATAAAAGTATTAATGTTTTATTATTGTTTATTTATCAGTATTAAAGAATGCACTTTTTTACAAACGTTACTATGGTACGAAATAAATAATCTCGCATTGACGTGTGCATTTGAAATCTTCTTGACACGTTGATCTTTTTGTACCTACTTCGATATTAATTTATTAAATTTTGAATACCTTGGTAAATTTAATTCGATAATGGGATACACATTTAGTGAGTATGCAGATATGCATCTTATGTACGGACTTGCATCTTGCAATGCTTATGAAGCAAGAAGGTTGTATGGAGAAAGATATCCTAATCGCAATATTCCAAATGAGAAAACATTTCAGCGAATTGACCAACGTCTAAGAGAAACTGGTGGGCAATTCTCAATTAATAAGGTAACATTATTGACGTTCATTAATTATTTTTAGGAAGTTTTGGGAAAAGGAGTACTGATGCTGGTGTGAGGAGAACAGTACGTACGGAGGAAGATATTTTGGATACTGTAGCTGATACTCCCTCAATAAGCACTCGAATATTAGCCGCGCAGCTTCATGTGTCAAAAAGTACAGTTGCTGAAGTACTTAAAGAACAGTTGTTATACCCTTATCATCTGCAAAAAGTGCATCAACTACTTCCTGAAGATTTTCCTCGAAGAATCCAGTTCGCCAACTGGTTGTTAGATCAACAACGAACAAACCCAAACTTCATTAGCATTATTCTTTTTACCGATGAAGCAGGATTTACCAAAGATGGTATTGTAAATTTACATAACTCGCATGTATGGGCTGATGAAAACCCTCATGCCACTGTCGTTCATCATCATCAACATCAGTTTCAATCCATTAATGTTTGGGCAGGAATAATCGGCAATTTTTTCATTGGACCATGCGTATTACCGGCACGATTGAATGGTGAACTTTATTTAGAGTTCCTTCAGAACGCTTTTCTAGATTCAATAGAGCATTTGCCACTTGAAACCCGCCAAAGGATGCATTTTATGCATGATGGAGCCCCACCCCATTTTAGCGTTGCTGTACGGGACCACCTAAATAACGTCTATGGAAACCGTTGGATAGGCAGAGGAGGTCCCATTGCCTGGCCTCCCGACCTAACGCCAATGGATTTCTACCTGTGGGGTCATCTCAAAACCTTGGTGTATTCCTCTCCGGTTGCTACTAGGGAGGAACTTTTACAGAGAATCACGTTTCATTGCGATATGATAAGGAACAATGCTGGGTTGTTGTGGCGAGTACAGCAGTCCTCTATTCGTCGTGCCCGCGAGTGCATCACAAATCACGGAGCACATGTTGAACCCACTTATGAAGTTTTTAATTGACTTTTTTCTATTTAGCGTATTAGGTTGTTCAGGATCAAAACATATTTAATACTCCCAAAGTTGTATTCTTTTATTTTTTTTTTTTCTCGAAAACGGTTCATTTTATCGACAATGAACAAGAGCACCTTTTCTTTAGCTTAATGGTTAAGGTATCCAAATTTATTTTTTTTAACTCCTTATCATACAGGGTGTTAAAAATTTGAGCGTTAAAATGTACAATCTAGTCCGTCCCTGGTAAACTAAACAAGCTAATTATGTTTTAAGGGAAGCATTTTGAGAGGTCCTTACTACTGTTTATCATATTAAATTTTCGTTAAATTATATTGAGTCGTTTAAAAGTTATTCTAGAAAAACCGATTTCCAGTGGGGTCCTTTAGGGGGCCGTATCTCCGTAGGGAGGGCCGCTAGGAAAAAAATTTATGGGAACTTGTCATCTTATTTTTTAATGTTCTATCTGAGTCCGAGAGATCTCCCACATTTTCCCGGACACCCTGTATATATATTATATATATATATATATATATATATATATATATATATATATATATATATATATATATATATATATATATATATATATATATATATATATATATATATATATATATATATATATATATATATATATATATATATATATATATATATATATATATATATATATATATATATATATATATATATATATATATATATATATATATATATATATATATATATATATATATATATATATATATATATATATATATATATATATATATATATGAGGATAATGAAAATACAAAGTAAAACTTTATGTAATATTTCAACTAGGTAAAGTTTTTAGAAGAAAGATCAAAAAAAAATAAAACACACAATAGAAATAAACTGTTATTTTGTTTTTACGTTACTAGTTACGTCTTATAGTACTAGAAAAATCTTGAATACCTACAACCCCAGTTCCGGGAATTATTTTGTTATGATACATCAAACTGAAGTTAATTATTAATCAATTACCCTTTTTAAATTACTTCAATATAGCAATAAATAAGTTCCTGTAAAGATATTTGATTACTTAAATAATCATCAGAACTAATAAAATTTCTTTGGTAGGTACCAGAAAGCAAATAGCTCAAAATTTTAACTCATCTGAGTTTGGTTGTCTTGCAAAAGTTTCGAAATCGTTAATTCACAGAAAGTCCAGGAAGCTTTAACACAACAAAAACAAACATACTGTTTATAGCTGATATGTTTTCCAGCTTATGATACTTTTTAATTTTAAATGTTTTATTCTTGATCAGTATTTTTATATGTAATATTTATTACCTCAAAAAGTTTTTGTAAACAAATAAGTACTAAAATTAAAAAATTCCCTTTAAACTCTTTTGCAAACTTGACAATTTGAAGTTGGCGGAATATCAAAGACACTGACAAAGATATAATATTTTCAACAAGTAATGTCTTCATAAAGTGGTTCTATTCAAAAAATCAAATTTTGAAGATACTTTAAAATGTTTTATTTTTTTACTTTTCAGTGTATATTTTTGAATTCGGTTTTATTTCGTTTTATAAAAAAAATATTTGATCTTTTCTGGTTCGATTTATACGATGCTTTATTGGTGAGGTCAGATTTAATTAGAAGACTAAAGCTTAACAGAAGAAAAAAGAACACGTGCGTATGCCTGTTTTTGCAGTCACAAAAAAGGCAACACTTACTTTAAATACATTAACGTATTAACATTTTCCCAAAAATGCCAAGATTACAATTTTGACCTTAGCTAATCTAATAAAGAAGTATCCGATTACTGGCCAAATATCTTAGTTAGAACTTTGGTAACTAACATTATATAAGCATCATGCTGGTGATAACTGAACGAAAACCACATTGACAATTCCAAGATTTTTTTTCAAATTGATCAAATATGTGAACAATACTCAAGTGTTTTAAAAAAAGTTTTGATATAATAAGACTTATGAATGTTTAATTATTAATTTATAGATATTAATTTGATTATAATTACAGTGCTTAAAATCAGCCTTTAAGTAGTTAGATATATTTAAGTACTTAGTAGATGTACTTAAAATTAAATAAAAACATGTACTTGCTACTTTTACTTATATTTTCATTTTTAAGTAAGCTACTTAATGTGTTAAGTATTTAATACTGCAAACAGATTTATAAAATAAGTACTTAGTACTGATTGACAAACCTCGAACTGTCTATTTTCATTGCTACGTTCATTTGGTAAATTTAATCATAGCCAGATTTGTAAAAAAATTCTTACGCAGTGCCTTATAGCTTGCACCAACAATATATAACATAATTAAAGCGTCCTCGGCAAAGCTTTACGAACTGTTGCAAACGATTTTATTTTAATCCTTTCCTGATACAAATAAAACTTTAAATAAACTCCTGGCCAGACAAACTTACCCAGGCACAAAGTTGAATATTTTCAGGCAGAGTTGAGGTTGCGGTTTCAGAGTTTGCTTGCCCAAGGTTCAATCAAATTTCTGAAAGAAACAGCCTCAGGTCTACATCACAACTATCTTCTACAGAGTGTTACATTAAATCTCGACATTTTTGCAAAATTGTGTTCAATCAGAACTTTCGTAAAGAGAAATTTTAATTATTTTTTTGAAGCTAGAGTAATCTACACCTAGATACAAAAAAAAAATTTCTAGCGATTTTAAAATTTTTTTCTCCATTCTTCATATACGAGATTTTTTCAAAAATATGTACATTTCTATGAATATATTTTTTGCGAATTCTGTATGTTTCAAACAATTGGTTCTGACCTGATTTGGGATCAAGGTAATGCCTCTAAAAATGTCATTATAAACGTTATATACAGACGCTTCTATCAAAAGATGGGCACGTCCCCTAAATTCAAATATTCTGTTTTTGATATTTTTTTACTTTTAAACCAACTTTGATGTTACATCAATTTCAAGAACATTAGAGTTCACAACTTTTAATACTAATTTTAACAGTTATAGACCTTTGTGTCTAAAAGATTTTACCATTTGAGATTTTCTTCATTTTTAAAAACTCAAATGAGCTTTTGTTTTTAGCTTGTTTTATATTGGAACAGAGTATTCCATGATGGGCAGTCAATTACTTCTTACCCAAAAAAAGTGAAAAAATTTAGATATGATGATTGTCTTTATGCGCTGAACATTTTAAAAACACTCGCAATTATACAGGGTATTGTAAAAAACTGTGACAATTGAATTTCTTTTTTATTTGACAGAAAATATTTTCAGCATTTTTAAACTATCTTTAACGTTTTCCCAGAATTATTATAAAAACGTTACCTAGAAATTAAAAACATTTTTCTCTACCATCGTTATACAATGTTCGGCATTCAAGTTAAGACTGCGATTTATTTGGAGAACAGCGCATTTTAGGAACAATAGAAGTGGTTTAGTGATGTCAAGGCGGAAATAATATGATAATATGTGTGTTTCGTAATAATGTTTTTCATAATAGGCACCCTGCATTTTGGATTTTTAAATCCTACATACAATTCTAAGAATATCTGATATAGGACACCTTATAACTAAATTCAACTGTTTTTGAAATATTGATGTTTAACAGTGAGGAAATTGGTCTTATATTATCATATAAACAGATAATTATTTGGGCAGGTTTGTTTAAAAGATTAGCGTCGGATAAACTTCTAGGTAATAATATGAGTGAGTTATCAGAAATCCGCGATAGAGTTTGTTTAACGCTAATTTGTTAGAAACCATTCTTTCGTCTCATTATTGTTTTCGGGTAGATTTAAATTATGACTATGGGTGGTTGAGTTTTCTGACATATTATCGAGATAAGCTTGTGTTTCTTCTTAATTGATGTGTGCCTGATTAGAAATAATTTGATTATTTATATTTGAATTTAGTGGGTGATTCCCCAGAAAACCGTTCCCTGTCGCAATCAGGGAAACATTAAGGCTTTCCTCAGAGTCACTAGAAAGATTATTATTACTACCTAAGTCGGCAATGTTCCCTTGTAGTTTGCATTGGGGCTTTGAGAGAAGTATATTTGTGTATGTACAATAATTAGGTTTTCGAATAATTGCCTGTACTTGAAGGGTCTTAGAAGACGAAGGGGTTGTTGACTGGTTATTGCAATCTTGACTAGAAATGTTTCTAAAACTAAAAATATTTATATTATTTAGAAGACTCTGACTCTGTTATCGAGAGTGGATGGATTTACCAGATGTTCTGTGGGTATGTAGAACTCTGGTAAATTTGTGTTTGAAGTTTTTGTATTTGGCAAAAGGCGTACTTACGCGTCTACCGATATTGTAATTTTCTGTTCAAACAAATTATAGTGTATATTCTAGGTAGGACTTTATCCTCTTTATATATGACCGCATTCAATGTGGTTAATGAAGAGTCATAAAAGTCTGGTTGACTTCAGGGTTTGAGGTTTGCAAAGGCCTTATTGGCTACGTGTGATTTGTGTAAATTAGAAGTTTTATTAGAGTTTTGCGCTCACTTTTCGCAGAGAACCATTTAACGGTTTGAATTAGAGCCCAATTAGACATATTTGATTCTGTAGTCTATTAAACACGTCTCATTTGACAAAGAGCATGACCTAGTAGCACGTTTTCACAGAGATTCTGAACCACAAGAACACCCGCAGTAAACCCGCATCCTTGCACCAGGAAGATACAAGTGCATGACTTTAGCACATTGGCCTGACGGAGTCTTCTGTGGCAAAAGATAATCTTGCCTATTCTGAAACAAAAAGGGTTGCGAAAGCAATAGCACTGGACATTAAATTTATTCCAGCTCTGGTATCTAAAAAGCCCCTATTTGACTACAATTATAAGTGACATTTAAAATGAGGTGTGTGTTTTTAGACAGCTTGCAAAGTACTATGCGCAAAACTGGATATTCAGAAAGATTGGGTTTGCTTGTTAAATGGACATCCAGAATGTATTGGCTAGATAAAGTGTTGAGTTGTGTTTCGTGAGTGGTTATGTGTGTTTGACAGTACAGGTAATGTTCCAGTATGGCATATACCTATTTCTTACCGCACTACTCTGTATTCTTTCTCCTGACTATCCGCAGCACATTCCGTCGTATCGAGTCTGTCGATTGAAGAAAACGAATTAGTGTATGTACTAAGTATTGTAATCGTAAAAAAATCACCCTCCCAGGTTTTGACAGATCTTCACGTTTCAGAGCCCCGAGATAGCAAAAAACATTCCGTTTGGTCTGTCTGTCTGTCTGTACGCGGCATAGCTCAAAAACTACTTATCTGATTGACTTCGAATTTTGGTCAAAAATCAAGAGTCAAAAGGGGATAAAATGATTATATTTTAGTAAAAATCCAATATAGTGGAACAAAACGGCCACCTAGTGAAATGCTAGAAAAATTATTACTAAAAAACTACTTATTCAATTTACCTGAAATTTTGCATAAAAATCAAATATTACGTAGAAATCATTTTGGTACACCCAAAACAAGCAAAACACAATGGCGGAAAAACTACATATTAGATTGATTTTAAATTTTGTGCAAGAACTAAGTGTGATATAGAGATGAACTGGTAAAATTATCGTACGAATATATATTTGTATATATATATTTGTATATATATATATATATATATATATATATATATATATATATATATATATATATATATATATATATATATATATATATATATATATATATATATATATATATATATATATATATATATATATATATATATATATATATATATATATATATATATATATATATATATATATATATATATATATATATATATATATATATATATATATATATATATATATATATATATATATATATATATATATATATATATATATATATATATATATATATATATATATATATATATATATATATATATATATATATATATATATATATATATATATATATATATATATATATATATATATATATATATATATATATATATATATATATATCTATATATCTATATATTCATATGCGTTACTAAATGTGTGCGGAACTAAATTCGATCACACTTCACTATTCCTATTTCCTAAGAAAAGTGAAGATTCAAACCGAGAGAAGTTCCGGGTAAAGAAATTTTACCGATTTTTAGTGTAGTGTTGTTCTATGCGTCTGGACCGCCACTGAAAAATTTAAGTTAGCATTAAGGATTTTTTGATTGTGTATTAGATTTTCGATTTAATCTTTTGATGTGCCACTTTTTTAGGCAGATTGGACATTTGACGTTTTAAATTATCCTGGGAGGATGCTCCCAATTCCTCGGGTAATTGATGAAGTGGAGGGTTGTGGTGGTTCAGATTCAACTGCCGCTTTAGGTTTAAAAGTTCAGATCTGGATATTTGATTCGTTATTTTGTCTCTGAAAATTATTATCTGAACGAGGATTATTCTGGAAATTATTGTTACCTCGGAAATTTCTAGGGTTAGAATTTCCTGGGTTATATTGGAAAGATGGATAATTTAAGTTTTATTCTGGTTCCTAAAAGTCGAATTTTGGTGATTATACCGTAGGTTATTTCCATTTTGGGAATTGGAGTTTGTCTGATTTTATTATTTACATTTTGAATATTCAAGTTGATATTAGGATTCTGGGAATTGGAATTTAGCAAATGGTATGTTATTATTCTGCTGAATATTTTCCGAGGGTCTATAAAAAATCTGGCCAGAATTTCCATGCTTTCGGGAGTTGAAGTTAGAAGTTGTTTCTTTTATTATTTGCATTATTTTGGCTTTAAGATTTTTTTATGGGGTAAAGTTTGTTTTGAAAAAGTTACGTTATTGAAGACATAAACCGAACAACCAATGTTAATGATGTTACATAAGTTAAAAAAAAAAAGATAGCTGCACCGATCCTATGTTACATAAAGTCAAAGGAAATTGGTATTAAACCGATTTTTTTACAACTAACGCTTCGTTTTTGGGATAGAAAAGTGTTGGCCTTTTGAGAGAGATTTTAAATTTAAATTATGTTTAAAGTATTTATGGACATGCTCATATAGATGCACTATTACGGAGTTAGTAATTTTAAGAACATAGTGATTTGTTATTGTCTACCCTGTTTCATAAGGCACTGAACCCCAGTGCATGTTCAGGAACCTTCACTGTACGAAATAAAAACCTGAATAGATATCATTCAGTGAAGATCCCTGGAGAAGACTTGTGCAATCGCAAACGTCCCAAAGTGATTTCAACTTGGCAGAGTCTAAAAACGCTACTAAATACCGTAATCTATACTGAAATTAATAAACTTTGAATTTTCTCAACCTTGAGGTAGCTACATGAATTTTGTTATTATCCACGAGTTTATATATTTATATATATATATATATATATATATATATATATATATATATATATATATATATATATATATATATATATATATATATATATATATATATATATATATATATATATATATATATATATATATATATATATATATATATATATATATATATATATATATATATATATATATATATATATATATATATATATATATATATATATATATATATATATATATATATATATATATATTTATATTTGCTATATGAAAATTACCACATGATGCACCTAATTTAAATATACGTTTCAACGATTTTGGCATTTTGCCCCCATTATCTGTGAATCAAGATTATTGAAACGTCAAAAGCTACTTGCAAACAAAATTTATTATCCAGGTTACAACTAAGTGGGCAATAAACCAACTAAGATTCTCATTAAACTTATCTTGGCCACAATTTTGTCAAATTTCAAATATAAATTTTCTGACAGTAAACAATTAATTTTGGCATTTCATAAGTTTGCTACGTAAGACAATTTTAAACATTTCAGCTATAGTCAGAGGCGCCCCTAAACCCTTGTGGAGGGGGCGGCTCAGATGAAAAAAAACCCCTTGCTTTTGTATTGGTAATAGCAACCAACTATCATCAACGATAATTAAAAAAGTTCCTTTGTTATTGCTGTAGTTTCGGCATAGAGAGCGGCTTGAAATCCGCATGCCGGTTATGCTTGATTGTAAATGCGTGTCGTTATTTGCCAACTAATAACTAATAACCAACTTAATCACCAAAATATTGGGAGGAAGTCGCCCTCTTTAGAGGCCCGGCTGGTTGTAAATGCAATAGCGTAGCGTGGCTTTTATTTTGGGTAAGTTATATCACGGCTGCATCATCAAATATCTTTTTTGGGCAACTACCGTAAATGAATTTTATTTCATTTTCTATCTTAAGACATAACGAAGCAATATATTTTTTTATTATTGGTCTGTAATTGTATATACATGTATTTATCTTATTCTGCATGTAAATCACATGATATCCGCAGTGTGACAGATCGATGTAGATTTTTGACAAAATATTCATTAGCCTAGTCGTATGCTCATCCAAATAAAAAATTATGGCGCTTAACCTTGAAAAACGCGAATGACGGTTTTTCAAAAAAGTTTTTAAAAATTAATCTCTAATATTATCGATAACAGAGGATCGCAAAATGTACAAATTTTCAGTAAACAAAAATAAACTTTTTTAAGACAGAAAAAAACACTGATTTTCCGATACTTTTAATGAAAAAAAAACATACTTCTTATAAGACGATGAAAAGTCGACACATTTTTATAGTTTTATGTGTACTCATATTTTCAATTTCTGTATCTTAATTTTTTCTGATATTAATCGTATATTGTACTTTAATAAAACAGGATATCCTGATGAAGAAGTTAACCAATCAAAAATCCAGGAGAAAACAAGAAAGAGAAGCAGAGGAAACCAAAAGGCAACAAGAAAGAGAGGTTGAAGAGACCAAAAAACAGCAAGAACAACAGGGATATTAAGGTATCTAGAAGATTTGTAGGCCAAAAGACAAAGAGGATTTCAGAAAGAACAAGATTGACTCCAAAAGATCCTTAATGAACAAGAAACTAAGAGGCAAATAAAAAAAAACAGGAAAAAAAAGCTAAAAGGAAAAAGAGGCCTAAAGACAAAAAGAAAAACACAAAGAACAGATCCTTTAAAATCTTCTGAATCTTAAGATTTTAAATGACCAACAGGCGAAAAGACGAAGAGAACAGATAAGATCCTAATCGAACAGGAAATTAGAAGAGAACTACATCACATGCGGGACTGGATTAAGAATTCCATTGGAAATGTCGCTTGCAAAAAGTCATAAATAACGTCACGAAGAAATAATCAACGTCAAAGGAAAAACTGAAAAGTAGATATTAAAGAAGTTCGTGACAACATTGAAAACAAAGTTCAACATCTTGAAAAAGAAGTAGGTAAACTGAAAAACAAACTTTTCCTGGTCAAATAGCAGTAACTGGCGATAAAATCAAACCTCAAACATTTAATGTTTCAACTTCCTGGTCCATGTATGTGCCTCAATTTAACGCTGTAGCAACAAACTAATAGTTAGTCCGATGAAAAAACGCACTTCACTGGTAGTCTCGTTAAAAGGACCAGAATTGGATGTATTGCAAAGCATTCCCGCGAATCATCAACAAAACTAGCAGACTTTATTTATTCATTAAAGCTTCGATTTGGAGTACCTTTAAGAAATATACAGAACCCAGCTTAAAACTAGGAAACAGGTGAAAACATACAGGACTGGATAGGTTATGTCAGCAGAAAGACATTTTGCAAAACTATATAAAACCGATTTCATTAGAAGATATATAGAAACTAATTCACGTAGAATAGCATTTTTATTTTCCTTGTAAGTCTCCTAATGATGAAAAAATTACCCTCCGAGATTTTTGAAAATCTTTGCATTGTAGGGTCACTAGTAGGGATGGGCGATATTAGATTTTATCGATCTAATTTACCTATCAATAGACGACAGCACATCACCTATCGATATATTCTATTTATTGATATGTCGAGAGTTATGGATGTATCGATGGGTATAATATAGGTATAGTATAGGAGCATAATTTATTCGCAGCAAAGATATCAGAAAGTGAAAAAAATCCTCGTTTTAGTAACTACCTAAGCAAGTTCCTACGTAATGAAACTTTCTTAGAAAATTGGGGCTGCTTTTAAAAGCTCGCAGACCTTAAACGGCAAGTTTGTTGGTCCTTATCATATGTAGAAATATTTTTAAGTTTATAGTAAAAAACTAGTAGTCCCAAAAGAAATACATACTTTACATATACAATGTGTGCAAAGAAGTATGCAACAAATGGGAAACTTTTTTATAACTAGTTTCTCAGAAATCATTGATTATGTAAGTTTTCAGGATGAGATATAAGGCGCTATCGAAAAAAATTTAGTTAATCAGTTTTTATCTATTTTTAGCTTGGCGCAATATGCCTATTTTGAAATGGATCCAGTAAGCACACAATTATTGAAGACTAAATAAATCATATTTTTATGAACCTCTGTCTAAAAATGATTCAAACAATATTTATAATTCCAATAATATTTAGAGTTTCAGAAAAGTTGGCAGCTAAAGGTTTTTTCAAAATAGACTTCGTTTTTCTGGATTAATATCTAAATTTTACAAATTTAAAACACATGTGGCCGGTTGCAGAAAACTCAATTAAAGTTTAGAATATTTAACGGAATTTAAATTTGACAGCGAGTTCCTAGATTTCTGTAAACAGCTTATCAAATCCGAATGCTCAGTTAAATATTTTAAACAACAATTAGGTTTTGTGCAACCTGGGTATAAACTACTCAATATTCTGGTGAATCGCTTCTCAATATGTTAGGAAACTTGGAAAATTTTACATTTCATTTTGTAACAAAAAGGGGCGTTTGGAGATATCCCTATTGGTGTTAACGACACGTATTAAATTTCGGAAATGCACCATCAATATTGCAGACAACTTTTTTCTTCTTGTACTTAGTTATGTAATACCAGCTTAATTTATAGGCCAACGGGGCCTGTAGTCCAGGATATCGGCTTCTGAGAGTAACCTTTTTCTGAGTTTGAATAGACTCTCTGAGCGATTAAGCAGCACTCAAAGTCTTGATTGACTGAATCGTTACTTGATGAAAATCCATTATCAACAATGTAAATAAAACACTTTAAACTGTTTTAGATTTTCACTTTTATTCACAACTTGTGACATATGTTCGCTATCACTGTAACTTCGTCAGACAAACGGTATTTAAACTAACACTTTGTTAAATGAATCTTAATTTTTATAAAACATATTTCTAAGTAGACTTTTATGGCCTACGATAGTCCTAAATAACATCTGGACAGAAATGAGATGAATTATTCATATCCAAATGGTCGTTTAAGAGATACTGGGTGTTTTTACGTTTATTAATTTCCATATAATCTAAAAGTGACAATTTTTTAGTGATTATTATTTAATAAATGTTCGACGTATGTTGAATCTGTTTTATTTTTAATAAAGTTCTCCCAGTCTGGCTGGTTGTTTTTTTCTTTGATATTTTTTATACATTTACTTAGATTATTATTTGTTTTAAATGCAATTTTAATGTTCTTTTTACGCAGTATAGAAGCCACTTTTTCTGTAGGTTTCATGTACGTGTCTAAGAAACTACTAGACCGCTAGATATAGAATCTTATATGTGCAATTTTTTGGACAAAATTTAAATTCCAATATTTTCAATAATATTTAAGATATTATCGTTGTGATCGGCTTTGTCTACAAATAAGTATAGAGTTTAAAGCCTAGAGGCCGTAAATACAAAGTTCTACAACCATTTTTTTAATACAAAATATCATGTCCTTGTCAATTTCCCAATCCCCCTGTATTTCATTAACAAATATATGTTGGGTCTGCTACATATTTTTGAGACATCCTTTATACATAACTACTAATTTTCTATAAATTACGGAAAAACTCTAAAATTTTTATGTTTAACAATTTTTTTCTTTCTTAAAATTAAACTAATATTAGGGAAAATTATGGGGAAAGCCCAGGGTAAAATCACAAAGTAATATGAAAGTTTAGAAGTGAAGGAAATGTCACATTCTAAAAACCGTTTGGGCAAAGATATCAATTATTACTAAATATATATAGAACTGTTTGAATCCCAATGTTTTGGCGTTTAATGTAACATGAGGATAGGTTAAGTAAAAAATACGTAAAACAAATTTTTTTTTGTATAGTGGTGGCGCTCAACCTTTGACAAGACTATGTATAATAAACATGTTAAAACAATTAGAGACATTATTCTTGATCATAACTGAGGTAAAAAACAATTGTCTAATTAACATGCATTTTGTCCATCGGTTAAATTTCAAGCATCTATTTTCATGCCTCTGCCGAAATTTAGACATATCCGAACTCATCCAGGTATTTCCTATATTCTTTTTTCAGAATTTCTTGGACAAGAATTTGATCTTTTAATTATAAGACCTATATACCTCCCTTATATTATAGAATACAGAAATTTGCGTTCAGAAGACATTTCCATTATTATTAAAAGTTCTTATCTATACACCTGAAAAATGTTTTTTACATTTTTTTTCGTCTTTTTTTATTTTTCGTTGGTTTATTTTAATTTTCTACTTTTGTTCTTTGTCCCTCTTAATATCGACAGTTTTAATTTATCTCCTTTCGTAGCATAAACTAGTCTCGTCACTAAATTCTCTTTTTGTTTTTTCTTTAAACATACACATAATTTTATGCAGTTCATTTCTTTCGTATGAGGGTCTCAGCCATTTTACATACATCGCGCACTGAGAACACTTAATCATTGCCGCTTAGTTTAACTTTAATCGCTCTCTAAGTTGATCTCTAGATTTTTATTTATAACCGTATTTTTATATTTCTTTAATATTTAACTCTTGCTACAAATTTTCCTCTTGCCATAGTCAGATCATGTAAAGATTTGGATTCATATTTTTGAAATACCACTTAATTCTCCTTGTTCGTCATCTACTGTAGCAGCATTGTTTGTTTAGGATTAGAATTTAGCAAACCCCACAAAATTAAGTTAAAATTATCGCCTTATTTTTTTTAACGGAACGTTGTATATAATTATTCAAATACCGTCTTTCATCTCAAAGTACCGTCAAACGGGGTTAAGTGAATCAAAAATTTCAGTTTCTCGTTAATATTGCCTGAACGTTTAAGATAAAAATTTCTAAAAAATTAGTGGACGTTTATTCATTATTTAACTGTCACATTCTATATTTAATATTGCCATAAATCAAATAGGTTCCTATTTTTTTTTTAGTCAAAGTGTGATTCACTTTACCCCATATGTTGGGCTAAAATGAATCACATATGTAAATTCTATATCTAGGTCACTTTTGTATGATCCAGGGTAAAGTGAACCACATAAAGAGATTTTTAAAAAATATCTGAATCGTTTTAGAAAAAAAAACACTCAAAATAGTAAAGGCAAACAGCAGTATCTTATCAAAATCAAAACTTTATTCTTTGGTACATTACAACAAATGACAGAATCTCTCAGCAAACTATAGCAATTATAGATAACATTTAATTTTACTTGATCTAAGTATCAAAACTATGCCTACATAATATTTAATATAAAAAAACTGTAAAAATCAAGGCTTAGGCTTAAGTGAATCCGAAAATAAACTAAAACGTCTTAAAATAGATTTTTTTCTTATTGTCAATTGGCTTTAGTTGTTAAAAATAGAAGGCACTTTTTTCACTAATTGTCATTCTAGAATTGAAAATTCGTTGTTGGTTATTATAAACACATGCTGTCCTTGTTTGACCGATCTTAGTTTTACCTCTTTATGAAATTGCGTATAACCAATTTCACTAATATCGGGGATTTGTGGATAAACAAAATAACCTTTTCCTATTCCTTTTTTTCTTAACACATTTAGTATTAAGCCTTCATCTGAAATAGATTCTATTTTTCCAATGAAAAATCGTACCCGTTTGCCAACAGGACATTTTGCGATTATGTAGTCCCCTGCCTGAAGATCCTCATAAGTCTTGCTTGTTAATGAGTCTTCTTGATGAGTTGTTTCAATATCACTGCAGCTGTCACTATTATTTCTATTTATATTTCTTGTTGCTGTCGATGTGCTTGGAAGGTCGGACCCTCCATTGTAAACCACTACGTCGGTGTCGTCATCACTTGAGGATTCTTCTTGGGATATTGGTTCTTGGTGTGTTAACTCCTTGACCATTAGGTCTGCAACGGCTATGCTTTTCCCGGGTGAAATGTTGACTTTCTTTCTACGCTTTGGTTGGGAACCACCGGCTGATGTTTTAAGCGTCTCTAAATAGTTAATTATAGCTTGGCTCCAAGCATTAGCTTCTTTGTTTTCTGATTAATTGTCAATATTCCTCGGTATTTTTTGAAGCACTTTATTTGGGTCGAACGGACTTATGCCCATAACGCGAAAACCAGTTATAGCATTTTCTTTCGATCTGAGGCAGATTTTCGTAATTGTTTCGTCAAGAAGCCTAGGAATAGACGTTTTCTGCAATACACCGCGATTTTGTATTTTCCATTCATTAAGAACAATCCTTCAATGCGCTTCGAGTTGTCTAAAATACGCTACATCCAGCGGTTGGAGTAAATGCGTTGCGTTTGGTGCTAACAGGACAAATTTTATATTGTTCTGTTTATAATTTTATTATTTACTTCTAATTTCCGAAAGTAGGGCAATGCAATTGTAAGAAACGAGTCCTCAAAGAGCTCTGCATCGAACCAACCGCTAGCACTTCTGTTGTATCCTTCTGGACCACCTTCTGTCCATCCCTCGTACATATGCTTTGCTTTATATACAATGTATGGTGCAAGCATGGTTCCATCGGCTGCAATGGAGAACATTACGGTGGTGCTGGCCTTTGATGTGTCTGTTGTTCGATGCGTGTGTCTAGATCCCTTCTTTGTAACTACTTTCAATGACCCACAATCGCCCGAAAAATTTTTTTCGTCTTAGTTGACTACGTTGGAGGGTGGAACGTCTCGAATAGTTTCCCTTAGATTATTGAAATATTTTTCTATATTTTCATACTTTAAACCAGCCCTAACACGTTTCGTGTTTTCAGCTAATTTGATTGTTAGCTGTGGTTGCCGCCTCATAAAGGATGTGAACCAATCGATTCCAGGAAGACTATTTTTAAACCTACTTTCAGTTTTTGCCAGTTTATCTAGGTATTGCCGAACTGTTTCTCGTACACTTGTAGATCGTAATTGGAATCCCCACTGCGCACATATCAGCAAGGACTCAGTAATTCTCTGCTGTTCTTCATCGGTTAATGCTGGTTGGCGGCCGTATTTTAATGGATGGGTTCCATGGACTCTTCTCTGAACTGTAGAATAAGGAACGCCAAATGATTCAGAAGCTCCCCGAATGGACATAGCAACATTACGCACAGCTTCAACTGCGCGTCGTACGCAGTCTTTGTTATAGTTACTCTTGCCTGTGATCCCTAACCCTTTTTTGTAAAAACGAGGCATTCTGAAAAGTTAAAAAAACCTAAAATTAATAGATAAACATGAAATGGCAAAATTATTTGATTGACAAATAAGTCACGACATTTATAGATCAATAACTCCGATTAGGCTGAATTTTCAATAATTTTAGTTGTGACTCATTTTACCCCTTAATCTGTTAATTTTTCGTAAAAATGGTGCTAGAACCGACATTATGTAATTAAGGCTACGTTTGAATGCCGTATATTACTTCTAACGAATTTGAGAAACAATTTCTAGTAGTCGAAAGTCTAAAAATCATACCCAGGGCTGCGTGCGTTTAAACGTTTCAGCGCTTCTTGAGGCAATAGGTAGGTCCTACTTACGTGAAAAAATTAGCGGCGCGTTCACTACCACAACATATCACTTGGTCGACTAACGAGCCTGAACGTGTATTACCACCGCCCTGTCAACTTTTATGATGGCGAACTTTGCCGAAATTCCCGAAATTAACCGAGCGGTTCACTTAACCCCTTATGATTCACTTATCCCCGTTTGACGGTATTTGCTATGTTTTAGGAAACCAACAGTCTACCATATCTCTGACGCAATATTTGCAAAATTTTTGGAGCAGAATATTCAAATAAATCATTTGGAAAATAATGATCATAACTTATCCATAAAATAGTTGATATATTAAAAATAGTGATAGAAGGCAATAGCATTTATCTTCAAATATAATTTTTAAATAAATCCTACCCGTCATGCAACTGTATTTTACACAGAAAATGTAGGTGATTTATTTTGGTATTACTATACCTTACACCCTTACAGTTTAACCTAGGCCACAGTAGCGAGCATTGAGGTGTCACTTGTCACACTATTGTAGATTTCCTTAAAATTGATTTTCTTCTAATTTAAATTAAGTAATAGTGTAATATTAATTGATAAATAGTTAAAGTTAAATATTTTGAGATACAAGCAAGAACAATATACGGTTTCTATAATTTTCTTTACTCAAAATCAAATAAAAATAGAAACCGTAGATTGTTCTTGCTTGTACCTCAAAATATTTAAATCTTGCAGCAGAATATTCTAAGCGGTTGAACCTAAATACTTTTGAACCTAGTCACCTGGCATGGTAATAAAAAGAAACATCCAAAATATTTGTAAAAATTTGTGCGGTTAAACACATAATTACGCAACGAAATATCTGCAAATATCGAGAAGGAACCTATGATTTGTATAAGGAATTCTGAATGGAGTTAGGGGACATCCTTCTTTGTAGAGGTATATAAGAATAAGAAAATGATTTACTAACAAATTTACTTTGTGATTGTCCTCATCAAGCAGTGGCGTCCTTAAGACGGCACCCAGGGTAGTTATCTACCCCCCCCCCTCCCCCATGCCGAACTCGTAAAAACCTCCATTTTGTTTTTATATTAACTATATATAATATGTTAGCAAGTAAATAGTGCTTATAATTTTGTTAGAAATTGTACTTAAAATTACACAAAATTAAACTGCTGGACAGTAATGCAACGATACAACTCAGTTTTTAAATCTATTTTCGAAAAGGACTTATTAATGAAATTATAGGTCAGAATGCTATTTCAATATCTTAAATGCTAAGGAAACGAGGAAAATAAAAAAATGAAATGGTTTTGCCGTTCCCTCTTTATTAATTAATATTACACTATTATTTTATTTAAATTAGAAGAAAATCAATTTTAAGGAAATCTACAATGTGTGACAAGTGGCACCCCAATAGCAGTGCTGCCCCCTTGCTCGCTACTGTGGCCTAGGTTAAACTGTGAGTGTGTAAGCTAGGGATAGTAATACTAAAATAAATCACCTAAATTTTCTCTGTAAAATACAGGTGCATCACAGCTAGAATTCATTTTAAAAATTATATTTGAAGAGAAATGCTGTTGCCGTCTATCGCTATTTTAAATATGTCAAATATTTTATGGATAAGTTATGATCATAATTTTCCAAATGATTTATTTAAATATTTTGCTTCAAAAATTTAGCAAATATTACGTCAGAGATATGGTAGACTGTTGGTTTCCTAAAACATAATAAATACTTCGAAATGCAAGACGATATTTGTATAATTATACACAATGTTCCGTTAAAAAATTAGGTCTTAATCCTAAAGAGACACTGCTGCTGGAGGAGATGACGAACAAGGAAAATAAAGTTATATTTCAAAAATATGAATTCAAATTTTTACGTGATCTGACTATGGCGAAAGGAAAATTTGTAACAAGAGTTAAACATTAAATAAATATAAAAATAACTGTCAAAAACTAGAGATCAACCTATAGAGCAATTAAAATTAATAGGAATCCGCTAAAAAATGAACTTACCTAAAGCAGTCACTGAAATAAATTCGAGTTTTTGAAACCTGAAAATTGTAAAAAACATTTTCAGGTGTATAAAAAAGAACTTTTAGTAATAATGAAAATGTCTTCTGTACGCATCAAGCAAATTTCTCTGTTCTATAATTTAAGGGAGGCATATAGATTTTAAAATTAAACTATATATATTTTATATATATATATATATATATATATATATATATATATATATATATATATATATATATATATATATATATATATATATATATATTTATATATATATATATATATATATATATATATATATATATATATATATATATATATATATATATATATATATATATATATACATATATATATATATATATATATATATATATATATATATATATATATATATATATATATATATATATATATATATATATATATATATATATATATATATATATATATATATATATATATATATATATATATATATATATATATATATATATGTATATATATATATATATATATATATATATATATATATATATATATATATATATATATATATATATATATATATATATATATATATATATATATAAGAGTTATCGGAGGAGAACCCTATCAAGGAGATTGTAGAGGCACGTACATACGACTTAAAATTATGACTCAGCTTTGTACGTATATCTATGAATGTCTTAAACATGTTAGGAATAAATTTAGTGAATATGTGAGGTTAAATGAGATTCATTATTATCAAAGTAGAAATAATGAAAACTTTTTTATCAGATCCCATCGAATTAACAAGTCTAGATTTGCAATAAATTATCATGGTCCCAAAATGTTCAACATGCTTCCTAAGAATGTTTTGAGTAGGATCAAGCGTTTTCTTTTAAACCAAGCACTTTACGCCCTTGATAAATTTTGCGCTTTTAATTTTGACAACACATATTTAGCTAGTTTATATAATAATGATATTTGGTTTGGTTGGGTAGTCTTATTGTAACCTTGTCTATCTTTATTGTGTTCATTTTTATTAATTGATAAAATGTCTAATTTTATAAGAAAGTTACTCTAATCTGAACCGTCTGTAATTTTAGCTATTTTCTGTTTTGATTTTTATATGAATTTTATTTATAAATCTTAATTAAGTATAGACATAATTTAAAAAAATAAATTTAGTAACATATTGACATGTGCAAACATTTTGTAAAAGCGTTAATAAATACATCATCTTGCGCACTTTTATACCAACATATAGGTTCATTATCTTTTGACCAATCTATTTTATTTTAAACATTATCAACGAAAGAAAAACGAGAAAAAAAAATTTAAATTTGACTTTTAAGCTAAGAGTTATCTTTCAAATATAAATAATTTTTTACATGTTCAGTTGCACTTTTCGACTTTTAGTTCAAGCATTCTTTTATTTTTAATTATACTTCGCAGCCAAGATCTTTTATCATTTCTTTTAATTGACTTTTCACTCCTCCTAGTTCAAATTTGAATGATATGGAAAATGGCTTTCGGGTCATTTTTCTGAAATTTTTTTTCACAGCCAGCCATATAGTTTTAAATGTTAGGAATTACACAGGGGTATTAAAAATGTTAGTATATTTTTGTAGACATAATTTCATAAAATAATTAACAACTCTAATTTCATTTGAAAATTCATTATTATTTAATGACCTTTGACTAATGATGTTTTTTGGAAACATTTTATTGCATCTGTTAAAAAATGCTAAAAATATATGAGTTATAAAATATACCTTTAATCCTGCAACTTGTAGGTAAACTATAAAAGGTTTATTAAAATTTAGGATAAGGTAACAAATTGCTATATTAGAAGTGTTTTAAAACAAAATTAAAACATTGTACTGTTGAAAATACCTCCATAAAAAATTAACTCTATCATTTCGAAAATAGTTTTGTTCTCTTTTACTAATCTAGGAAAATCCGGTAAAATATTAAATATGAAATTTATATAAATACAAAAAGAATAATAAAATAGGAAATTAAGTTTTTCAGACTATTAACTTTAGGAGAAAGGATTCAATTTTTCTGTAAATTTTAAGTTTTCCGAAACGAATTAAGAGTGCATCTTTATTTAAACCTGCATATCTGGAGAATAAAAAAATGAATATTTCGGTTGATTAACAAATTATTACCCGAATAAAATTTCATATTGAAACAATTAAAAACGATATTCATACATCACTCTTGCCACTTATTTGATTGTAACTTTTTACATTATCTAAACCGAGAAGGTATAAACCACTAGTATCATCATTGTTGTTGTGAACACTCTTGAAAGAAAATTTAAGAATAAGTTTTCTTAGCAAAGGTATATATATATATATATATATATATATACTGCCCTACGTTGTTATGCGAAAACTCTCCCATTGTTCGCTGTATGTCCCCAAGGAAGTAGTGCATAAGAAATATGGAACTGAAAAAAGCATGATAGGTCATGAGAAGAACACTCCCCGGAACGGCATTGAGTAGGATCCTCAGTACATAAATATTAAATGAAAACTTTTTTGCTAAATAATCGATATAAGAGTGCCAGTTTAACTTCTGGTCCAGGTATACGCCAAGGAATTTAACAACTTCCGGGTTATTCTCACTGTTCTAAGTGTAAATGTCATGTTTTCAGTCTTTATTGTATTCATGCTAAGGTTGTTCGCATGGACACCCCCAATTGTGTGTTAGCCATATTCCTCTGGAATCACAAAATGTTTTTTATCAAATAAAAAATCTACAGTAGGGTCACAAGCTGCTAGATCACTCCCATAAATGATAAATAGTAGCGAACCTAAAACCTACTCCTGGTGTACCCCATATTTGCCAGTTTTTAACCTCGATGTTCTGTTATTGCATTCTACCTGTTGGTAACGACTTGTCATATATGAATAAATTAGATTGAGGCATTTTTCAGCAAAATTATAATACTTTAATTTAGTTAGAAGCAGATCCGACGAAACACAATGAAAAGCCTTTGCCAGGTCATATAGTAGTACAGATGGTAGTACATGCTCAAAATCATCTGTAATTATTGAAATAAATGTATTAATTGTCATAGCTCTAGACATTCCCTGCCGAAACTCGAATTGATGTTTATTAAATAAATTGTTCCTATCAAAATGGTCTGCAATCTTGTCCTTAAGATCGTTTTCGGAGATTTTACTATATACAGGCAGTCATGAAATATGGGGATAGTTAGACACCTCATAAACTGATACAATACGGGAAACCTTAAATACTGATTGGCCCTGTTCCAAACAAAGATTCATAAGTTTGGTTAATGGATATACAATAATGTTGGGAATGCACTTAATCATTCTCGCGTTAATACCTTGATAATCCCGACTAGGAGTATTTTTCCAAAGAGAAAAAATGATGTCCCTTATCTCCATGTATGTCGCTTCCTGAAACTCTAAGCAAGGCAGATCATCCAAATTTAGCCTATATAAATAATCAGTAGATGAGTTATTTGACTGTGGAATATTATCAATTATATCAGAAGCAACATTAACAAAAAAATCATTGCAGTTTTCAGAACTTAAGGGGCAAACTTTAATTTTTTCACATCTATATTTATTTACTATCTACCATGAAGCATTAGAAGGATTTCCAGCTTATTTAATAAACCTATCATGAGCATTAATTTTACCTTCTCTAATCCTACTATAAGTCAAACGATATTTTCTTATGTCCTTTAAAACGTTACAATTTGAACGCTTATAAACTTCTTGCATTAAAGCCAGATTATCCCTCATCTTTTTTAGTTCATTATTAAAAAAATCTATTTGGACACCATTTTGTTTCCTCCAAATTTTCCTTTTCAGGAAACGCACTTAAAACTCAATTGTTAATAATACTCACAAATATTTCACTTTTGTCTTCCATCCCTAGTGGACCATAGAGAAAGTCCCCGTTTATATTTTCTAATAAATACGATACAATTGGTTGGATTCTTGGACCAACATCTATTTCAATGGCCAAGCCTAGATGGTCAGAAAGAACCCAATCAAAGGGTGAATAAACCCCCATATCCAGATTACAAAACACATTATTCAAACATGCATTTGCTCTAGTAATAGTGCTGATAGAATAATAGAGGTTGTAAGATTTCATTAAGCCAATGAATTCTAAAGCTCTTTTGTCGGCAGTATTGAATTTTAAGTTGAAGTCGTCATTTATAATATATTATAAGGATATACGATGCAAATAATGGTAATTTAATTAATAAGTGCCTAGGGGCTACCATAAACATAAATAGACCCTGTTTAAAAGTTTTGCTTTATTGCTTACATATTTATTAGCACTATGACTCGATAAATAAACCCTAAGGAAGAAAATGGTATTTTCTTGTTGACTTATATAATTAGCTTTTCTGCTTATAGCACGAAATTCATTACAAACGCACAACGCAAGTATGTTTTTTAACAAAATGAATTATTTACAATATTGAACATAAAGATCCACCAAGGGAAGCTAAAAAAACGTTTCACTCTGTAGTGATACGTCACATCTGTTACTCTCAAAAACTGATCGGTTGTAAAATTAAGACATTTCGACTATTTTAAAACGCAATAAATATATTGTTAAGTGCAAAACCTTACAAAAACACGTTAGCTATAAAATCCTCTGTTTACTCGGCGAATTTATAATCACAAACGTTATCAAAAGATAAACTAGTCACACATTCCCTGCCTTGTCTTTTACCAGATCTTTAATACTTTATAATAAATAATAGGAAGGTGTACTTTATTATAACATATTTTGTAAAAACAGCAGTAAACTGCAATAGCAATGGTGACAAATTTTCCTCGGTAAGTTGGAAGAATTAAGACAGATAGTTATAAGTTTTACGTTTTTTAATGTTTATATCTTTATCACCATTTCCCGGTTTAAGTTTTTAGTACTTTTAATATATTATTGTTGAAAATTTGTACTCCCTAATCGATCTAGTCTATAAAACGATGGCAAAAAATAACTAGAAAATAGAAAAAAATATGTTTTCACTCAAGGTTTAATATTGTATACGGCAGTTTCGAGCATGTAGCTAATGGACCATACATCATTTAGTTAAGTTAGATTTTTCTGTTGAAACCAATTTTCAGATTGAAATAGAAGCTTCCCAATGACATTATGCCACATAATTAACTACACTTTTATTATAAAAGTTGCAAATCAATTCCAAATTTATATTAAATCATTCTACGACTTGATAAAAATGCGTACATTTCATAGAGCTTGTAGAGCTTCCTTTTATTTTTGTCAGACAGTTCGGTGTTACTCTACACTATGGTTCACGGTCGTATACTACTTTTATCTAATATAGTGAATCG
Organism: Kuschelorhynchus macadamiae; assembly: GCA_030620095.1. Lineage (NCBI taxonomy): Eukaryota > Metazoa > Arthropoda > Insecta > Coleoptera > Curculionidae > Kuschelorhynchus > Kuschelorhynchus macadamiae. Next base: position 1,004,255 of record JAUTXW010000830.1, read on the forward strand.
ACCGAGGAATCACCCCCTTAAAATATATAGCTATTATAAAAACAGATTTATAATAAAATGTTTTCATAATTTTTGGTATTTTCATAGCCTTCTTCGTTTATGAGATACAGGGCGAAATAGAAAATCGGATAATAGGTTATCCTTTAACTTAACGCAAAGGGAAAAATTGCTGCTTATGCAGTTTTTTACGCTGGATCCAGTGGCGTGGTCATTTTTTCATTTGATTTTTTATTTTTTAGATATGACCCAAAGTTTTGTTTTTTTAAACGGGACATCCTGTATATTTGTCCAGAAATTGATTTGTCCTTTTAAAAGCTTTTCAAAAATATATAATAGTATGGGTCTATTTTAATAAACAACAACAAAAATCGTAATTTTTATAATTATCATCCCAAATTTTGCAGTAGGCCATGCAAAACGATGCCGTTTTCTTTTGTTTTCTTGGAAGCAAATGACATTCCCCAATTTTGTACGCGTATATAAAACATAGCGCTAGTTTTTCGTATTTATTTATTGTGTAAAAATATATTTGTATTATTATGGAAGAAAACCAAACTTTCGAACCTTATGAAAAGTACGATATGTTAGCTTGTTTTATATTAAGTAATGAAAATGTTGAAGCGGCTTCTGAGATGTATTTTAACAGGTAAATAGTTAATTTTTAGGTATGTTGAAATACTATTGCTTAATTTTTATGTAGATATCCAGAAAGGAGGCAACCTAATATATCCACTTTTTATCGGATAAAAAAGAATTTACTTAATCACGGATCATTTATCAAACCTCGTACGAAAACATATAATAAAGAAAATCGGGAGGCTGAGGAAATTACGGTTTTGGCTAATGCAGAAGCTTACCCTACAAACTCTTGTAGGGCCAGTGAAAAGAGCATAGGGATTCCAAAAACTAGAGTTCAAGAAATTCTAAAAAAGCACAAATACCACCCATACAAATTTAGGCTCGTGCAGCACTTACAGCCAGGGGATGCAGAGCGTCGGGTAGTCTTCTGAAATTGGTTTCGAGAAAGATGCGATATGGTTAGAGATTTTGAAAGGAAGGTTATATGGTCAGACGAAGCACATTTCAGTCATTCTGGTATACTCAATAGGCACAATAGTAGATTCTGGTCCCAGGAAAATCAACACCAAATATTTCCCAGAAGACAGCAGGGCAGGTTTGGTCTAAATGTGTCCTGCTTCATATTAGGAACACATATAAAATTTTATATATTTGAGGGAAATCTAACAGCCAATCGCTATATAGAAATTTTAGAGGCAGCTATACCTGAATTATTTGACGATGTTACTCTAGCGCAAATTAACGAAATTTATTTTCAACAGGACGGTGCTCCTGGAGACAATTCTGGAATGACGAGATTATTTCTGGACAATAATTTTACCAATCAATGGATCGGAACAAATGGACCTATAAGATGGCCCCCTAGGTCCCCAGATTTGTCGATTTTAGATTTCTTCCTATGGGGATATCTGGAAAATAGAATTTACAAAGTCCACTATGATAATGTCCAAGATTTAGGAAATGCAATAAGAGAAAATTTTCGCTATTTACAAAATCATCCCGTTATTTTGCTTAATTCCCTAAAACGAATACGAAAATTGTGCGAAGCATGCATAGAACAAAATGGAAATCAGTTTGAACAGTTCTTTTGATTTCCTTGGTTAATGTAGTTCTTATAAGACAGTTGCTGAAAGGCTTGTTACATAATAATTTATTACTGTTTTGTTCTTGTGTTACATAAATCTAGGTAGGTGGTACTTTTTTGGTTCGAAATTATCAATAGATATTTTGATAAATAGATTTAATTACATATTAATTTTGATTTATTGTTAGAATGTAGATATTGTTAACGACTTTAAATAAAAGGCAGCATTGTTTTGCGGCCTACTGCAAAATTTGGGATCATAATTATAAAAATTAGGATTTTTGTTGTTGTTTATTAAAATAGACTCATACTATTACATATTTTTGGGAAGCTTTTAAAAGGACAAATCAATTTCTGGACAAATAAACAGGGTGTCCCATTTAAAAAAACACAATTTTGGGTCATATCTAAAAAATAACAACTCAAATGAAAAATATCTTTAAAAATAAGCGAGATACCCTGCTTTTGCAACCAAATCCGGACACCCTGTACATATAGCCGCGTCTATAGATGCAGATAATTATTTAATAACAACTTTATACGAATCCTATAGACTGTAGTTTATTTCAATTTTTTTAATAATAATTATATTATTATCATTTATTTTTAGTAACTTTATTTTCAAAGTTTGTAAAAAACAAATAAATAATAAATGACACACATTTATTATTTTCTTTCATAAACATACTTCCTATATTCCAGGAGATTAAACGTTGCCAAACATTTAAACATTTTGTTAGACCGTCATTTTGTTTAGCTAAAATGGCTTTACATAAAAATGTTACTAGTTTATCTCTATATCACACTTTATTCTTGTGCCCATTTGTAAGTCTATTCGATAAGTAGCTTCTTAATAATGATATTTTTTTAACATTGTGTGTGGCCGCCATTTTGGAGAGTTTTCCCAAAATATTACCATTCCATCCCCACATGACTCTTGATTTTTGATCAAAATTTAAAGCTAATCGGATAAGTAGTTTTGAGTTATACCGCGTACAGAGAAACAAACCGACAGACAATAATTGAAGAACATGTTTTTCGGAGACCAGAGATCCCAAAAATGCAAAGATCTGCAAAAATGTCGGGGGTGATTTTTTTTCACGATTACAATACTTTCCTTTGACTAGGGAAATAACAACAATAAAGAGGATATGTTAGCATAATAAATGAAGTTTACCAAATTTAAATGAATTGAAATATGCCTCTGAGGAATGAATCACCTAACCTTTTAAAAGATACTTCGTCAATATAGCGGCCTGCAAGGGGGGTCGTATTAAAGGGGAAGATCCACAGGGCCAACATGGGAACATGTCTGAATGCATCACTGTAATACTCGACCTCCGTAAATAATGGGCTAAAGTAGTATATATCTGAATATGCAATTGCTACTTGCAGCAGTTTAATTTTAAAGCAGGTCTCGCCCTCGCCTATTGCTGAAAATTTGATTTTGCCTTCTAGTTCAGGAATCAGAAGGAGGCAATTTTTAAGCCGGACCGGAAAATTAGGAAACATGTCAATTCTTTAAATACTATCTCCTTGAGAGATCTTTTGGACTCTTGTGCAAAAAGTGGAAAAAAATATAAATTAATATAAATGTAATTTAACATGGATCTGGATAGCCTGTACAAAAATCCTGAAGATGTTTTCTCTAAATGTGATAATGTCTGAGATAACTTGATCGAAATCTATAATTAAGTTCCTCCCACTGACATACATCTCCTGTTAAGTTAAAGATCTGAAAATTGTGTTCGCAAGGACCAAATTTGTAACAATTCTAGCAAAATTTTTTTTTCAAATTTAATAATTGATTTATAAGAGAAAATCCGTGGCTGCAGTATGTAATAATTAGTTTTTTCCGGCAAACTGGGAATCTACAGCACGATTATCGCACAATGCGGCAGCGTGATCCATTTTGATTCTGTTTAGTTTATTTCTTTTCTCTGCTGACACAAAAGACAATGCCTAGTACAATGATTCGAAAGAACATAAATTTGTGTTTGATTTCGTATATAAAACATCTGTAAAAAATAATCTAAAACAAAAAAAAACTGTTTAAAGAAGAATTTAACAGTAGTCCGGTATATTTCAGATTCCCAAAAACTGGAACTCTTCTAAGAAAAAACGAAAAATGTATTGAAAACCTCAACCTTTCCAATGATACTAAATTGTGAAGCTATATCATAATTTCCCAGGTTTTTATTGGCGGTTGATCATGAGATTTTCGTTAAATACTTTAAAGTATTAAAAACAAGATAATCCAAGGTAACGAATAATGACTATCTAACATATAAATAAAGCGAGGCTATCAATGCAATACTATTGTTTCAGGTCCTGTAAGGAAAATAATAAAATACGAATAAAGTGAATAAACGATAATTTATAAATATAATCGTAAGAATATTATGCAAAGAAAATTAAAACATTTTGTTTTAAAATTTGGAAAGTTTACAGGTAAAAACTATTTCTCACATATTATACCCACAAATTTTACCATTGAAATTCATGTTTTAAACCTCAAAAAATATTAATTTTTGGTGAAGTTATTAGTTGACATCCCTCGATGCGTTCACAAAGTTTTCTCTTTACAGGAGATGATAGGGATAAGAGATATTTACAGTTTCCGATCCATTTCTCAGAACTATCATCTTATGGGAAAAAAATGATAAGGACCATTTTTGTTCAGGATATCCTTACCTTTATTTATGATTATATAATTGCTCTATGTACTATATTTTGGCAGATATTAGCAAAATCATAATTTTTGCATTTGTGTTTTTTTTGAAAGGGTACAGCAATTGTAAATTTTGACGAGTTTAAAAGAGCTCTCAAGGAGCTACAATGAAAAAAAATGGGCACCATTTCTAATTTTCTTGATGTTTGACCATCCAAAATATGGGATTATTATTTTTTTTGAGCAGCTGGCAGACCATATTATTCGAATTTAATAAAAAAATAAACAAATGAAGGACCAGAAAAGGCAGCCAGTTCCAAAGAAATTGAACAACCCTGCAGTGGCTGTATTAGTGACAATGTGAACATAATAAGATGTTGCTTTATGCTTAATAAATGGTTTGATTCTGAATATGTGTTACAGATAATCTACAAAAGCATGCAACTTATTACATGCACTAATACAGGTTTAAGGAGCAATCAGAATAGGAGAACCTATTATTACCAATCATTTTTTACGGAGAGTAAAAAGACAAAATAACACCTAGTAAAGGAAAAACAAGGAACTAGTGGATAACTCAAAAAAGAGTTATAACCCCTATTGAGCACCTTTTTGCAAATACCTCGCTAATGACTGACGAATGCGTTTTGTATCACTTAGCTATACATGTTGTTTTATTATTACTGCGAAAAAATTCAAGTATTTTCTTGCATAAAAATAAGAAAAAAAGTTCCTATAAACGTGTGTCAGTGTTAAAATTTTAAATATTTTTTAGTTTTTTAATCTACCCCTACATTTTTAAAGATACTTTATTCAGATTTAATACACATTAAAACAACATTAATGTCTATAAAATAACCGCAATAAATTATAGAAAATGATATAGGGAGTAAATTCTTTCCGGATTTCGACACCTTTGACAGCCCCAAAAAAAAATTATGTAGAGACACGGACCTGATTCTAGTATCGAATTTCCTGCTTTATTTTACAAATTATATATTCCTTGGACTTTTTTGATATTTTGGAATGAGCATTTTCATTGGTTTTACCATCGGATTTTATTATCCAAACGAGGTTTCTTGCATGGAAATAATAAAAAAGTTCTTATAGGCTTGTGCCCGGAAATGCTTCGTTTCGGAGATACAGGGTGTTAAAATTTTAAACAAATATCGGGTTTTTACTAATATCTGAAAAATTGTAATTCCCGTTTAATTATTTTAATGTAAATATTTTGAAATATCGCATGTTAGTTTTCAAAACACACTTTTGACGTAATTTCATTTTGTTCATCTATTCCAGTGGCGTCCCGGGGGCATTGATATTAATAAGAAAAAATATTATAACGCGACTTTACTTTTAATTAGATTTCTTTTTTTTTTTTTAATTATGCAATTAAAAGTTTAATTCTTTTTCGTGTCTTGTCGACGAAAAAATAATGCACAACCTTGAAGCAAGCAGAAAATAAAAACAAAAGTTTATTAATTAATTTTTTTTACTAATCAACATTAATAATTACCTACATAAAAAATAGTTTAACAAACAATAATACTGTGAAACAATCATTCACTAAATAACATTACATTTTTTTATTAATTAACATTAACAATAAGAAATTATTATTTCTTATAATTCTTAATATTAATTAGTAAAAAATGTAATGTTATTTAGTGAATGATTATTTCTCCAGTTTTAAGAAGTTTTTTTATTATTTGCATGCAAGAAAACTCGTTTGGATAATAATACCTGATGCTAAAACCATTGAAAAGGTCCAGGTTTTTAATCAGGGATTTTCAGAATTCCTTCAAAACGGTGCAAAATACCAAAAAAGTCCAAGAAACATAAAATTTGTAAAATAGAGCAGAAAATTCGACAGGAGGATCAAACTAGGCCAGTGTCTCTACAGAAATTTTTTTGAGGCTGTCAAAGGGATCATTACCCGGAAAAAAGTTATTTTGCAGACATTAATGTTCGTTTAACGTGTATCAAATTTGATTCTAATATCTAATGTATCTCCGAAACGAAGCATTTCCGAACACAAGTTTTATGCAAGAAAACTCCTACTGAAGAAATTTTTTTCGCAATATCAATGAAACACCTTGTATTTGAATAAAGTTTTTTTTACAGAGGAGCGCCAAAGGGCAAAAGACAAACACATTGTTTCTTGTACCCCGGTATATTTACAACTGCAAAACAAGAAATAATTAATGAGCATATAATATATAGAGTGCCCCTTAAAAAAAACTCATGCCAGAATCCCATAAAGGCGCAAATTTATGTTTGACCGAGAGCGCCAATTTGGTTTGGTGCGGACCTGATTATAATAAAGTTATAAAAAGTCTTATTTGTTTTTGCCCCCCCCCCCCTTAGAGAAAATCCTGCGGGCACCTATGTGCGTAGATATAAAAAAGCAATTTTATAGAAATAATAGAGCACTGAATATTAAAACAAATAATAATTGATAAATAAAAAATGTAAGATCCATTAAAAAGCCCGTAAAGATTCATAAGTTGTTCCCAAATCAAACAATACCATCTAATTTTCCTAATTTTTTTATGCTAATACTTGCGGCATGTAGCTTAGCCTACACAGGTTTAAAATAAAATAAAAAACAAGAGGAACATATTTTCAGGTATTCCCGTTGACCCCAACATATATCCTAATCCAAGGTGAACGAACAATTGGCACCGAGTGTGGCACAAGATTATCTGCAAGGCGGAGAGTGTGTAAACATTGATTCAACTTCGCAAAATCAGTTTACAATTGTTTCGATTTATCACATCTTAGAAAACCACCTAGTGTTTTTGTAAGCGTGACACACAGAACGGCGTTTGATTTGGTGTGATTGCCATGTCAGTTCCATTTTTGGGAAGGCGGCGGGTAAGTCATTGCTTGTTATCATTCGTTTACTTACACCTCTTTACATACACACATCATTAGAAAATATGACAGCAAAAGTATTTTTCTATGCCGAATTAAGAAAAAATGGGAGTGTACCTAATGTACAAAAAATTTAATACGTATCAGTAGTAGTTTTTGCTTCAGATGCCATTAAAAAAAATATATTTATCTCGGTCTCTAGGAGGTAGTTTTCACTTGAATATTTTATAATAAAAAGTTATTTATTAGCTAATAACAAAGTAATTACAGAATAAAAATAAACAGTGTCATAAAAATAAATATTTAATTCAGCCCCGATACAAATTGAATCACATATTTAATTTTATTACAGCATAAAGCTTTTATAATGGTCATTTTAAGTCTGAAATTTCGTTAGTATTGGTTGATAAATAAGAGCGCTGGAAAGAATCTACAAAAATTGACATAGTTTTGTCTTAAGCATTTTATAAAAATATGCCACTGCCGTTATTTATTAGCCAATGCCAATATAATTAAAATAAACATTGCCATAAAAAAATATATTTAATTCAATCCCCATAGAGACTAAATTAAATATTTATTTTTTTGTGGCCGCATAAAGCATTTATAATGTTAATTTTATGTCTGAAATTTCGTTGGTATTGGTTAATAAATAAGAACAGTGGCACAATGGTTCATAAATTTCTCAAGAGTAAAGTAGTCTTTAGGGGCTGAACTAAATATATCTTTTTATTGCAACATTTATAAAACCTATTTTAAGGCAATTTTATAGGTATTGGTTAAAAAAATCGAGGGTGCCACGATTATTTTTTAAATTCTTAACGGGAAAGTATTCCCTGGAGACGGAAATAAATATTTATCTTTATCAGTATAAAGCATTAATAATGTTTATTTTAGGTCTGAAATTTCATTGGTATTGGATGATAATGGCTGTAACCTAATTGTTTATACAATTTTCATAAGTGCCCTCTAGGCAGGGACCAATAAGAATATTTTTTGTGGGCGCATAAAGCATGTACAATCTTTATTTTAAGTCTGCAATTTCATTGATCTTAGAAGATAGATAATGGAAGTGGCACAATATTTTAAAAAATTCTCTCAATGCAGCATGAACTACTGTTAATGCGTATTAAAAATTATATTTTTGTGTAGATTGCTTCATAAGTATTTATGGTAGCAGCTTCTCAATTCTGTTCAACATATTATTTTCTACTGAAAAACATTACTTAAGACAATGGGTTCTATGATAATTAATTCGAGTCCTTTGAACAAATGTTGATACTTTCCCATCGACCATAAAAGGAAAGATATTAATGCTTTTTCCTACCTTAATCGCTTTTACTATTTAGTCTTATCCACATTTTATATATAGCCACACTGTTCGAATGGCAAGTTGTTCTCACAGTTTTTACAAGTGCAGATATAATCTTTGACTGCCAGTATTACTCAAAAAAAAATTATGTTAAAACAAAAATGTAGATAAGTAAAAAATTGGATTATTTTAAACATTCCTTAATGCTTAAAAAATCATAAATACAAGCTAATTAAATTAAAATTCTTCTTTTAAACTAATAATCACGTTTTGATAGTTGCAAAATATCAAAATCAATACAACAGCAACAATTATTAGATGTCAGCTATGTGGTCTAGACGAGTAAAAGTTGTTGAAATAAAATGTCAGTTTTAATAAACATACTGGTACTCTCCGTAATTTATTAATGATAGGCTATATATTCGCACAGATAATTTATATATTATTGAACAGAACTAGCCGTTACTTGATGGAAATCCATTTAACTAAGTAAACGAAAAATAATGTGAATCCAGTTTATAAACAGAATATCTTAGAGGCCTTATCGACCTGTTTGGATCAAAACTATTTTTTGTTTAAGGAGACTATATATATATATATATATATATATATATATATATATATATATATATATATATGCAACGCCTTTTTATTCCTGCAACGCTTTTCTATTCCATTTTAACAAGTAAAATACCTTCTTACTTATATAATAAAATTCGATATCGAACGGATATTCATAACTTGAATATTCGATTTAAAGGTACCTAACCCCTCCTCTCCACTCAAAAGAAATGTATAAGAGATCATTTTCGTATCAAATTGCAAATGTAATGAATAAGCTCACTAATAATAATAAAGTCCAAAGCTGCATTTAAACAATATGTGTTTAAAAAGCTATTTTCTGAACAATAATACTTATATAATTACGAATTGATGTTAACCTCTATATTTCACAATTTGTACAATGTTTATGACTGACATATTCTGCGTGAATAACCAATGCTTTAGTGTAACTTGAATTGCATTTAATTTTCTCTTTTGTGTTACTATGTAATGTTTGTTGCCGCTTTCTCTTGTTTATTATACATTTTTTACATTTTTTCCTTCCAGAATAAATGAACTGAATCTCGCTTCTGTACTATATATATATATAGTATATATATATATATATATATATATATATATATATATATATATATATATATATATATATATATATATATATATATATATATATATATATATATATATATATATATATATATACATATATATGTGTATATATAAAGAGATAAAGAGGAGGATAGTCTCGATCGAGCAGTTAAACAACAGAACAATTAATTTTATTAGGGTATCGGTTCTAATGAAATTATTTGACCCGATTGCATTTTAGCTATGTCAAGCTTTCGGTAATCTTTGCTACATTCCTCGGGGCTTCCTTATGAAATGAAGATTTTTTTTTTGAATTTAAGCACATTACTTATAAAGAAAAACAAGCACGTCTTACGTTCTAACTTACTGTAATATGCTGGCTGAAATTCTTCTTTTCGAAGCTATATTTATGTATTGGAACCGAGGCAAATTGATGATATATTGACATGTTTTACCGGTACTGATAGGCAATTAAAATAATTTTTAGATTATATAAATAACTTACACAAATATATAAATATTATAGTTAAATTAGAAAAAAACTAAAACAATAATTTCTTAGACTTAAAAAGAACTGTTAAGAATAATAAACACGAGTTTGAAATTGTCCATCTCATGCAGACATCCTTTTGCACATAAAATATCAGCATACAATAATTTTGTTCACAGACTAATCAACAAATAGCGTTAAATAACAGTTATCATGAAAGTTTCATAGATAAAATAGTAAAAAAGAAACAATATAGAAAAAACATTACAGTTAGTGTATCCTACTAAAGAAAATACTCAATTTCATACTTTTATTTATACAAATGTTGCTAAGTTTTTTTAAAATAAAGGTGCAGCTGTTGCTTTTAGGGCTAACAACAGCCTGGTAGATATATTAAAAACAATTAGACCTAAAGCTAAAAAGAGAATAAATCCGGTGTTTACAAATTAAATTGTGGAACTTGTTCAAAAATTTTTATTGGATAAACAGGCAGAACATTTAAAAAAAATGAACATAAATTTAGTTACAGAGAGCAAAAATATAATTCCAATTACTCTAAACATTTAATTCAGGAAAACCCTACTTTCGATGAGCTTTGAAATTTTACATGTAGAACGAAAAAAAACTTAATTTACTAGAAAGTAGGGAAATAAACAAACATAAAAATAAAAACGGATTTAAACGATCAATTGGACCTAAATAGTTCCCCATTATTCAATCTATATTAAGCTATAACGGAAAATGCAGAATATTTTACATCTATAATATCCGTAAAACGGGTTCTGGTATTTAATACCTACAGTTTGTGTTACACACACACACACACCTACAAGATCTACCATCTGATGAAGCCACAGTGTTGGCGAAACAATTGTCATTTATTGTATTCTTTGTAAAATAAATTAAGTGGGCATTTTAAACAAGTGTTTTTGTTTACTTAATTTATGTATTTATTGTCTTAAGAATTTAATAAAAGAAGGCACTTTTTTTGTCTCCTTCAATACGGAAGAAAATATCTTTTTTTACTAGAAACTTTGATAAAATTGACAAAAAGCGTGGGTAAGCTTTTTAACCGACTGCACATGCAAAGGAAAGTAATGTGTTAGTATCCATTGTTTCTTACCATCTACAGACTAAACATTTGAACATAGAAAGGAAGCTTTCAAGACTTTGGTCAATTAAGAAATCATGGTTTTTGGGATTAGACCGTGTGAAATTGGAATTACTATCCGACGTTTCACCTTCGATTGCCCGAACCGTCTTCAGGGATATTTACTCCTGAAAATCTGAACACTGAATGAGTTCGGAGAGATTCAGGCGGGTTTTTATACCCGCCTTATACTCGCCGAAGCGTGACCCTGATCTCTATTGAAGATCGTAAACCCTTATCTCTATTAAAGTTTTTTTGTAGGTTTAAAAATTTCAATAGATTCAATCGATTTTTCGTTTATAAAATCCTGAAACCGAAGCTAGAACCTTGGTTTCCTTTATATTTACATTATTAGTATGCTATAGCAGAATGAGCATTTTGTTTCTTTTTAATACGTCGTTCGTGTTAGTTAAGTCTAGTTGAAATTGAGCGTCCTGTTTCTCCCACATGCACTTTTACACATAAGCAAAGAATTTTATATATTCCTTCTGTTTAAAAAGGTGCAATATCTTTCGGGGATCGCAAGCATTGTTCAATTATTCTTATGTATATCTGGAATCTAGAAATTCACCTGAAATTACTTTTAAGACTTGAAGGAACCATATTTACAACTTTGCACATAGCCGATGCACAGGCAAAAAAAATCCATCAAGAAGTTACACTTGAACAACAAAAGAAGTTTAAAGGGAAGTTCTCAAGCACTCCTGAACCGAAAAAATCCAATGAAACCTCCGCAGAACACCAGTTATCAACTTGTCGTCAAAGCCGTTAACCAAAACAGAACATTCCGTCCTTTCCAAAGGCCAAACTTTCGCAATAGCACCGTGTAGCGTTCTCGTAAAAAACATAGTATCCTCCGTTGAAGCAGCAATCAGAAGATTAGTAGTGGAGCAAGCCGATGAAGTCAGATATGAGACAGCGAAAATCATTAAAAACTCAAAACCACCGAGGTCGAATCTCTCCACAGTCGAAAAAATAGCGATGAAGACCTTAAATGAAAATCGAAACATTCCAGTCCTTCCTGCAGATAAAGGCAAAACCACAGTCGCCATAGACAAAACGGAATACGTTGAAAAGATAACTCAACTTATGGAGAACAACACCTATAAGGTTATGCAGGCAGAGCCTACAAGTAGAACAGAAAGACGCATCACCAATCTGATTAACGCATCCAGTCTACCACCAACGGAGAAGAAATCATTAAAACCAAGCAGTTCCGAGATTCCCAGGTTCTACGAGCTTCCCAAGAAACACAAGAACAATATATCACTTCGACCGATGGTCAGTGCAATAGACTGACCACATACAAACTATAGAAATATCTTTCAAATTTTCTGAATTCACTTATTGGAAAAACAGTTTATTTTATAAAAACTGCTATATACAAAAAACTCCAATAGAGATACTGTTACGATGCACGTCACACATGGAAACCGATCTTAACACACAAAAGCCCGCCTGAATCTCGAAGTCATTCAGTATTCAGATCACGTGGAGTAAAGATCTCTGAAGATGCCTCTTGCAATCGAAGGCGAAATGTCGTATAGTAATTCCAGTTTGACACGATCTAATCCCAAGAACCATGATTTCTTATTTGTACTGGTTTTCATGAGTGAGGCATCAAAAGATTCGCCTGCGTCCCGCTAGTAGGGATGGGCATTTTTTTTTGTTCGCTGACTTATGTATCAGAACGTTAAATTATTAATGGGGTTATATATTTATGAAGGTGAGGACCTCTTTTGCTTACTGATTTATTTGCAGGAAGGTCTCACAAAACCGCCTTTATAGCAACTATCGATAAGTAGCAATAACTTAAATTTATCGATAAGTGAGTTGCTATCGCCTGTCGATAGGCAAAATCTATTATCACCCATCCCTACCCGCGAGTGTTTTTGCAAGTTTTGCCATTTTGTCCAACATAGAATTAATATTTTTATAATTTATCGTTATAGACATCAAATTAGAGAGCTTACTTAATATAAGTCACATTTTCTCCCTCACTGTATATAATTTATTTTTAGCAAGAATAAGTTCCTATTATTTTCTTCTGGTTTAATTGAATCATAGCATAAACAAACCTTATTGAGTTTTTAATAAATTTGTTAAGAAATAAAATTCGACAGCAGAATCTTTTTGATAATAATTTTATAGTACCAAGGAAAAAAAAGACGATATTTAGGAAAAAAAACTGGTAAAAAGGCTATATGAGACACATTATTACAGGGTGTTTTTCTTAACTTTAAATATGTTGTTCTATAGATCAAAATACCGATGTTCATATTTCATAGAGCAAAAGGTCACAGAAAATACTTGGTGCAATCGTTATTATAACCAACCCATTGTAACACTGTTTTGTCGGACGTAAGTGAAAGCCAGTCAGCAAGGTATCGGTTGCCATTACATCCCTAGAAAAATAATAGTAATATGAAATGTCCATGTCCAATTTTTTTAATTTACTAACAACGTCAAGCTAACATTTTATAAAAATGCACTAATATTAACTGATAACTAAAAGTACAATTAATATTATATACAAGATTTGTAAAGATATTTTTTCGTTTTTTCTCAATTTGTAAGAAATTTTCTGACTTCATAATAGACCCTTCATTTGTAACCAATGTCTCTGTCACTTTTGAAGTACTTTAAGCTCCATCTTATTGTATATTTTTTGCATTGTCCATGGTACATTTTAAGTTCTTTTCATTTTGATATCGCATAAAGAGGCGAGGATTAACATTCGTCATGTGGGATCTTATATCAATGTAATTTGGATCGACTTTGAAATTGCCAACCTCCATATCGTCACTTTTTGTCTCTGTAAATGTTTATTCTATTTTTCGAATAAAAATAGCGAGAATTATGATTTTATGACTTATTTTAATACTGTTGCTTCGTTTCAAAAAAATTCATTAGAATGGCGCTGGCGCACTCCAACAAATTCCAACACCATTACGATCTTCATCAATAATTACATATTATCGGAAGTTTCAAGAATGACCTTATTCATATATTCCCTGCTTCCTTGGATTTTTTGGGAGTAGTCGTCAGTTTTTCAAAAATGCTCAAAATATCGGATACTTGGAAATTTTTCATATTTTCCTGTGTAAAAACGGCGAGTGTCCACAAAGAATATTACACCATAAACTTGATAGAGCCTCCCATAAAGCAATTTCCCCTTCAAACTGCGCCAAAATCAAAGCTTCAGAAACTGCAGGGACACTCTTTGTTTGGCGCCAATTCTTCTCAAATGATTTAGCGCTTATTCATACCTTTTGCCGTAATAAAGGCAACTGGCAAAACAAGCAATATTTGCTGATTTTTCTGTCAGAAAAATCAGTTTTGTCCATAGAGAATCCAACACTTCAATTTTTTTAAACTTTTGACTATTACCTATCAGCTCGACGTTTTTGAACAGGGCGTAACAAAATTGCGTATATTAATTGTAATGAATGCAACACAACAGCGCCGTAACACAATAGCGCCGAAACAGAACAGCGCAGGATGAAATAGCGCAGTAAGATATTAGTATTTACCACCGGCACCAGCCCCCTGGCTTAGCGCCTTGAAGTAAAAACTGAATTGATGTATGTATTATGGATATTTTGTTAGATAGGTGAATCGGATCTGTGCTAGGTTAACACCAGATTAGTTGTTAATGAGTTATTTATTTTTACACGCAAGTTTATTAAGCGCTATTTTCAAACAGCGCTCTTTTATTTAGAGCTCATTTGTACACAGCTGTTTTATAACACAGCCAATTAAAACTGCTTATGATGCTAAGGCAACCGTTCACGGCTGTTTTCATAACCGAATGAAAATATTTTAAAACTGAATTAATGGAAATCCGAAAATAAATTCTGCATTTTCTTTATAAGGAAGTGAAAAAAGTTTAATATAATACATGGGACGTAAGTGAAATTTATTAGTCTCGAATTTTATGCCGTAAAATTGTTGACGACTAATAACTCTTATTTACATAGTATAAATAACTATTTCTAAATATTTTACATCAGTAGCAACTGTATATACATTTATTACTTATATTTAAGCATTCCACGGCAACAAAAGCTTGATAGCTATTTTATTGCTCACTCCGATAAACAATGTCCACATATTTTAACGCAACCAAATGTCTAGACCAGCAAATTTATTTCTTAATTTATTGATCACATGTTGACAACATGAATCCTTCAAATGACGCAAAGTTTTTTTTTATTTCAGAGTTCCTCCATAAAAAAGGAATTTTCGGAAAAAGAGCTGAAAGGTAGTATAATATTTATTTTTAATAGAGCTATAACGAAAAAATGTCCTATTTATTTGTATAATTTTATTTAATATAATATTTCCTCACGATAACTCTATGGTTGTATAGAACGTAGCTTTGTTTAATAAAAAAAGGCGTATATTTTGATCAAACTTCTTGCAATTAGAATTCAGACGAAGATAAGTTCCTGTCACAACTAAGTTTCTTATCGATATTGTCAGAAAGGGTGTTGCCATATTTTTACTCCCTAGCAAATTAGCGACAATAGCTCGTACCACAACTTTCTAAATTTATTCTGAATAAGAAGTCTATTTAAGAGAACTATGGCTTTCAGCTTGACAAACAACATGAAAATGTAGCTTATTAAGTACCTACATACATTTTTATTTTATTTAATTTTATTTTAAGTTCCGGGTACTGAAGCAAAAGATAGATAAAACTCTTTTAACAGAACATTCCTCGTAATGAAATTTTCCCTGTGTTAAGCAGTGAAAAGAGAAGTCACTTAAAGCAAAAAAATTTTTAATCGGGTAATTCAACCTTGTAATTTAAGAAATGTACTAAATATATTATTTATTTCATTTCCTTCTTCTTCTTCTCCTTCTTAGGGTGCCTTACGCTTACAAGTAGCCTGTTGGCGGTCACGTGTCCATCAGACCCTACATTTTGTGAAGTGTGCTTTCTTCGGGTCTTCTAAATAAATAATGTGGCAGCGTCCGTAATATTGTACAAATCTCGGATGTTACGGAGCCATGAATGTTGTTTGCAGCTTTTTCTTCCTTCCTTGCTTCCCATCAGGATGGTTTTCAGAAGGTCGTATAGCGACCCTCTTAAGATGTGCCTTAGGTACGATGTCTTTCATTGCTTCACGATGTCCAACAATTGTCGATCGGTATTTGCTCGGCTTAGAACTTCTTCGTTGGTTACATGATCCATCCATGATATTTTAAGAAGTCTTCTCAGGATCCTCAGAAGCTTCAATTCTATTGAGGGACTTGACTTTAAGTGACCAGGATTCTGCTCCATGCAATTGTTTTTGGCCATATATAACAATTAATCATTGGTAAGCGAAGACTCAGGGGTACCTTCCGACGCAGAAGGAAGTTATTAAACTTAACAAAGGTACTTCGGGCCATGCCTATTTTAATTTTAATTTATTCATCACAATCCCATTTTCTGTTTAGTATAGATCCTAGATATTTGAATTTGTTCACTCTTTCTATCAGCTGATAGATATCCACGAAGAGTTGTGAGTTGTCGTGAAATGTTCGACTTAGTATCATTAACTTGGTTTTACTGATATTGATTCTAAGGCCATATTTCATTTCCAAAACTATTAATTAGACCAATATTAATTCGATAATAAGGTAAGAACATTTTAAAATAGTCGCAAAATTAAAAAGAAATATTTAACCATTGATTGACCCTTAGTTCGAAACTTTCAATCCTGTAACACAGAATAAATCTTACTTACCGTACAAATTGTTCTTGCTACTACAAACGGATAAAAACATTACCTTGTTAAGTAAAAAATATATTTTATTTATACCTTCTTATCCAGGCGCTGAGATTTGAGCTGTAGTGATATTGCTGTGTAGGTATCTAATTGCAATATTTCATAGCGAAATATTTTTGGATAAAAGAACGATACAATATTATTTGTGTCATTGTCAATGCGAAAGAAAAACAGGAAACGTAATTCCAGCGAACTATTTTTCTTATTTTTTTCTTTTTGCCATCATGAAAGACAAGGAAAGGGTACCGGGTGGTTTTCGTTATGCAGAAATTAGAAACAAAGTGTTTTTAATAATTAATTTGTTATAATTGATTTATTGAAAAGCATTGGTTTTCTAATTTAAAAAGTAATAGGTGTAAGGGCAACAAAAATTGAATAACGTCGTAAACTAACTAGCTTTCAAAATGAGCATTTGTGTAGCATTCAGAGAGTAAGACTGAAATGAAATGTTTCCGCCTGTTAAAAAAAAACAGTAAATTTAAAAATGTCTGTAAGCAGCCCTTGAGTGTTGACTCCTTATAATTATATAGACTTTCTTTGGTCTAAATTACTTTTTAAAATACTTTCAGTCATTTCCTTTTCGCACTGAATAATGTACATATCCTAAAATCTGTGTGTGGAGGAATTCGTTATGAAGGGTGTTTCGGGTTTACCAATTTGTGTATATGAATGTTTCATATTCCATCTACCAGTGTAAGATTTTGCACAAAACTATTTGAATATATAGAAGTTATTGTGGTAACCACACAATACTGCCAAATCTTGCAGAGTTACAACGTATATATACTATATGCACTCAAAGTGCCACTTGCAAATTTCCTTTACTTCTTTCGTATTAAGTATTATTAAATTGTCCTAACTTCTGTTGGGCCGGTGGTCATCTCCCACCTTTTGGATCTCTGATCGAGTGTCTCCCTGTGGTTTTTAGTATTTTAGTATAAGGGCAGTGCAAAATTTGATACTGGCAACCGGAAGTGAAATTTATCATTAACTTAGCCGACTAAATAAGTAGAACAGATACTTGAAGGTAAGTAAAATGAAGCTGAGCGAATTCTATTTACCCAGCAGAATAAGCAACCAGCGAATAAGCACGTGTTTCTGCATTACCTGAAGGCGGCCATCGCAAATATCTTCAACGGAGTTGTTCACGCCAGGATCCATGTCAGTGGGGATGGAAAACCAGCCCAACAGAAGTTAGGACAATTTAATAATACTTAAAACAAAAGAAGTAAAGAAAATTTGTTAGTGGCCCTCTGGGCAAAATGATTATATATACGTTGGTTGTACCTCTGCAAGATTTGGCACTGTTATGTGGTTACCACAATAACTGCTATACCATTTGCTTTAATAGAAAGTGATGTCTTCAAAACAAAATGACCATCGGGAAGAGAACATAGGTTCTGTAAAATATTCATATCTCATTACCTACCCGTAATATTTATTTAATTTCCTTTTATAACCTCTACCTAATTGATTATTTTTTTGCTACAGTAATTTTTAATCAAAGTATTGGTAATACTGCTAAGTACAATTTCAATAATTGTTTTTGCTGAGTGCGTATTGCAGCCTTCGAAATAAACTAAAAATTCTTCTTTAAGGATATAAGTAAATATGAGTTTAGTCAGGAATGATTTTTGAGAAAAAATGTTCGAGAATTGTCACTTAGTATTTTCTGGAATAAAATGTAAGAAATCACTAAAACTATTTCAACTACAGAATCTCGAGGATATTGTAGGGCCCCTCTACTTAGGTCAGTTAGGTGATTAAAATTATCATCAACAATAAGGTCTTTATCGCATATCAAAGAAGTTTTGCAATAATTGCATTTTAGTCTCTTTAAAGCAATGTGGCTATAATACCCTCCTAGATAAGTAATCACGGGCATTTCGGGTGTAAAGTTGTCGATATTAGATTTTTCAATAAAAGTATTTTTTAATATTCCGTTAATTTCATTAACAGTCAACAGTCTTCAACACTGCCCTGTTCGTCACATTCAGGTGATTCATAGAATTTCTCTATAGATAAGTCCCCAAATTTAGGAGATTTTAGTGTCAGTGTTGATTGAATCCGAAGTCTTTTTTCAGACTCGTAAAGTTGTCTAATTGAGATATGGTAATGTCCCCCGCCAACTGTCTGTACTTTCCAAAGCGATTTTTTTAGGGGAACAGTCTGCAATTTTCCTAATAAAACATAATTTAAGTTTAAGTCATCAAAAGAATATTAGCCATTTCTAGCATACCATAAATAGTATGATATAGAGCTTTTTCAGTAGGCCCAGGAGTACGTTCAATCCTAAACCACCCTTCCCTTAAATTAAATGCCTTTAAGGCAAATTACAGAACCCTTCAAAAGAATCATAATTTGTGCGCTGTTTATGCTTTAACATTTCGCACTTGCTTTCGTCAATACCCTGCTGAAATCGAATCGAATCGTCTAGTTCCTGAAGCTTTTCTTCCCTGCTTTTTCGATGGGTTATAGTTTTTGATAAGTATTTTGGACAATTAGGAAATTTAGTTGGTACGCTGTGTTCTTTCAATCTTGGTATATTAAAGTTTACAGAAACGATCTCACCCGTTTTGGAGTCTTGCTGGG
This sequence comes from Kuschelorhynchus macadamiae, assembly GCA_030620095.1. Classification (NCBI taxonomy): domain Eukaryota; kingdom Metazoa; phylum Arthropoda; class Insecta; order Coleoptera; family Curculionidae; genus Kuschelorhynchus; species Kuschelorhynchus macadamiae. Next base: position 1,023,942 of record JAUTXW010000830.1, read on the forward strand.
GTATCTGCCAAATAAAATCTTCTTTTTCAAAATGATACTCACTCGCTCTGCTGCTATCACTAGGAACAAATCCCTCGCGATGAATGGCACTTTGTCATTTTAATCGGCGTTCTTCAGTTTTCGGAAAACCAAACACTCGCACTGTTAGACCGTTCGGGTAATTACCTTTACAACCGGGTACACAACATCTGTAAGGCATTTATTAAAACGTATCAAAAACCGATTATTTTCCCTAAATATACCAAAATCAATAACATCGAGTTTATTGACACGAACTTCTATTATCCCGTTTATTACTGAAGAACAAACAACAGTCACTAGCCATCTGTGTTGCCACATCCACAGAAGTTTGATTTAAAGTAATAGATTGGTTAGTAAAAAGGTAACAGATTTTCAAAAATACTAACAGATCATAGTTTGCTTAAAATTTATTTGTGTTAAAATATAATTTTTAATGTTGTGTTTATTTTTACTTACGCTAAAACTGGGAACAGGTAGAGCCTACAAAGTTTATCTGGCTTAACTTGGCTCCTAGTTAGAAGTTATATGGTAAATAATATATCCAAACCTTAAAAAACAGAGATCGGCCAAAACCATAAAATTAAACAATAAAGCAATCGCGACAACGCAAAAATGATAACAAATAATGACAATAACTAGCTATATTGTAGGATCAAACAAATACTTGTAGCTACGTTTATAAATGCATCTCTAAAATTCATGTAGCTTTTGGCTTTTATATTAATAGATTTGGTCTATTAGGTAATAGAGTAATAGATCCTTCACAATAGTAATAAATAGATCTATTATGTCAGATCGCGTTTACTGTTTCACTGTATTTCATGGGGGATTTAGAATATTTATTATTCTTACTGTTAACTGACTAAATCTTCGTTGAATGCATTGGCGAGAAGCGATATGGTACCTGTAAAGGACCTCGAGCCTTACGCCTAGGCCTGTTTAACGTTGCTTTCTGGATAAGTCTGTAACGATTCGTAAGAAAAATTAGCATGAAGGAATAGCCCCGATGGAATACTGCTGTAAAATTATTTTAGCCATAAATTAATAATGAATTTGAGGTATTTATAAACTTTTTACGAAAAAAAATGTTTTCTCAAGTTTGTGAAAATCAGAGTTTTGGCCTAGTTTCACAACGTCGTTTCAACCTAAAAATGGCTGAAGACGAATGTGAACCGATAAGTACCGATATTGAACGAACGGCAAAGAATGGACGTATGACCATGGAACGTGACGTTACTAGAAAATTTCATCTCAGTAGCTGGAAGGTATGTCACGATGACATGCGCGTTAATTATTCGTCTAGGCTGTCAATGTCGGTATAAGTTAGCAAAATTGAAATAACGATTTCCCAATAAATTAAACAAATCTTCTTGTTTATATCTGGGGCCTGAGACGTTAATGTAGATCCTAAACATATATTGACTTCTTGATGCTCTTATGTTAGTTATAATAAAATTTAAGAATTCTTTTATACAAGTTTATAACATCTTTTCAAAACACATCTCAGACTTGTGTGAAAAGTGTTGTTTTCAAAACTTGTAATACAATATACTATTTTCACTTAAGTGAACCTGGTTATCACTAATTTATGTAATCCATAGCTGTTGGCATTTAAAAATTGTAATGTAGATTATGTATCTCAACATGCAGACGAACTTGTCTACGATAGTTTTCGATACATAATCTTCTTATCTGAAATAAATAAAACAAAATAATAAATAAAATCCTTGTTTTCTAATCCTTACCACCTTGCCCCTGCGATAAATTCTAAAACGTTTATCTAAAAATATTGTTAAAATATGTTTAGTTATCGATTTTTGAAAAGTATTAGATGGGGTGTCACCACATCACCACAATATGATAATAGGTAATGAGATATGCACATTTTACCAAACCCAGGGGCGGATCAAGGTTTGGGGGGCACCTTATTTTTAACTAAAAGACTCCCAACTAAAAATCTCTATTTATTTAAGTTTAGGCACTTAGACAAAAAGACTTTATATAACCGGTCATGTATTTCGACTAATCTAGTTTTTTGCAAATAGTGGGTATACAACTTTGAATAATAAATTCCATTCTGTGGCTGCCACTTTTAGCATACCGTTGTATAACTTTGTCTACTCAATTGTGTGTGGATATAACAAACATAGATCATTTAGTCTCAGTTCAGCACTGTGAAGCGTGTCAATGTTATCCTTAAAAGTATGTGAACCGTTGGAAATAAATCGTTTACAAACATCAATATAGTTGACATTGCAACTGTTGGTAAATTTCCATGACTTTCTCGTTTCCATTTTGCTTTTTACAGTGGCAATTCGGCCTCGAAACTAATAGCTAATGAATTATCTGGAAGAATATCTTTCCACAATATTTCTTAATCTAATTTCATAGTCTTGGTGGATTTTTACCACAAAAGTTGGCAAAGTAACTCGAAGATCATAGCATTTTAGTGTCTGTAGGAAGAATCTATTTTCTAAATCATTTGTAACATTTTCTAACAATGGGATTGTAATAAGTCTCTATATTATCTGCTTCATAATTGGCTCTATGAATTTCCGGATCAAATTGTAAGTTTAAAGCAATAACTACAACCTTTTTAAAAACTTCGGAAAATTAGTTTTCGCAGTTTATTCTACGTTCTTTACAATTTACAATCTCGACTAGAGCGAATAGTGATGGATACTTTAAATGGAAATTTTAGGATTATGTCGTTTCATTATTCATTATTTACTTGGATTAAGTAATGTTTCCCAGGACGGCCACGATTAGGCATTCTCTTATTTTTAATAGTCTAAAGATCAACCACTTGCCGCTAAGCCTGAGAAATATTACTGACTTAAAATTATTTCGAAAATCAATTTCTAGACGTTTAGAACAAAAAGCATATTACAATTTAGAGGAATACTTTTCTGACGAGTTGTAACGTTAAGGGTGGAACCTATTTGTTGTTACTGTATGCGAGCATGTTGTCTGCTATTCTATTATTATCACATTACCTGTTTGTTTTTTTACCATGACTTTATTTTGTTTTAGTTTTAGCTAGATTTAGAAAGACTTGATACAACTTTTTTAAGACTTTCGTATTTTGACTTAGAAAAGGATTTGTTTTTATTTGCTTTTATCTGCTTGGATGTTTGAATTTTATAACTTTTTAACCTCTTTCTTTACAGCTTTGTCAACAGAATTACTCTTATGACAATAAAGCATATTTTGAGTTTGAGTTTCTATAGAAAGTAATTAATAATTTGAGAGGCGGGGTGGGCAATTGCCCTTGGTGCCCCCCTCCCTTGGATCGGCCCTTGACCCAACCTATGTCTGTCATCCTGGTCACTTTGTTTTCAAGGCATCATAATGCAGGGATCGTGATCTCTGATAGAGTGTCTCGCGTTGGTCTTGTGCATTTTGATATGTATCAGTGATTGTGCTAACTCAATCGACTGATAAGCGTAAGAAAATATATAATAGGTACAAATTACCGTAGAGCGTGCTTAAATATCTTTTGTAACAAGTACAGTCGTAGCGTTCATTAAGTCTGTAATATTTATTTAGATCAACGAATATTTAAATTAATTTTCTAACATATCTGTATCCGAACTAAACACATACGAATTGTCATTTTCTTGAGTTTTGTATTGCAGTAACAACACTCTCATTTTTCTGTTGCTTAAACTCAATCAGTGACAACAGAGTGGCGCAGTCGCATAGGCTATGTGATAAAAAATTTTGACTGAATACATGATTAAAGTTTTGTGATTAAATAATTAATAGTAGTATAGGAGTAACATTTTCAAGGTGGAATAAAATATTATTTTATTTTATTATATTTTTAGTGCATTTCTTTAAAGGCGGGTTCATTTTTATTTCATCCTTTTTAGTTTTATCTAAGCGAGTTTTATTGTAAAAATCAGGTTTAACAAATGCTCAACTGCATAATATTTTTTCCTGATATATTGGTGAACGCGTATAATCGACACGCCAGAGTAGAATACTAAAAAACTTCTTGCAATATATCTTGGCCCAAAAAACAAAATGGCGCCATTCCGCCATTTTTAACATTTTTTTAACATCTTTGCTGTGGGATCACCCCGGCAATATCCGTTTTATCAAATTGTCCAAACAAACATACAAAAAATACATACAGGTCGAATTGAGAACCTCCTCCTTTTTTTGAAGTCGGTTAAAAAAGAATGCTACATGAAGAGCAGCGGCTGACGTGGAATTGCAAGAAATGTTTGGCACTGTCAGTTTTCACATGAGTCCACGTGACCGCAAATTAGCCAGCATTACACGCGAAGTACGAATAAGGGTGGAATATTAGACTATTTATTTGATTTCTGATAGATTGTAATTTGACATCATGGTCGGACCCGAACGATTAGTGTTTTGAAAAACAGTGATGTTTCTCAAGATTTGGTAGACTTTCTTATTGTTATTAAAAACTATTTTCCGGCTTATCCATGGAGAACCTAATCTTTAAAAAAATAAAAGGAAACAGATCGAAGGCACCGTTTTTTTCAAAAAAAAAACATTAAAATTATAAAAATAAATTTTATTACTAGGAAAAATCAAGAGAGTGATTGTGCCTGAAAGTAATAACAGCTCATTTTCACGAATAGTCTCGAGTTGTATTTGACAGAATATTTAACGGGTAAGAATTAAATGAATAAGCACTACTTTACAACTTAGTCATAAACACCGTATTTCCGAAACTGAGTTTTTTTCTAATTTACAAATGTCGTCGCAAATTAGCCGCGCAATGCAAATATTTTGTCCAAATCTTACCGGTCATGTCATTAATTAGTTGAATGATTTTAACACACAGAGTAAAAATACGAAATTAATGCGGTAAAATGAAAGTGACAAAACATCTTGTAGGTGTTTTATCGCTGTAAACACGATTTGATTGGTTGAAATAGTAGAAATGCCATATTTTTGTGTGTTTGTAAACTTTAATGAGTGAAATAGTCCATGTATAAAAAGAGAGGCAAGTAAATTTGGAGACCATCGGTATGCATATAATACATAAAAATACATATAGTGGTATTTATATTCGGAACAAATACTGCAAAGAATAAGAGACCCAGCATGAATTCTTAAGGCACTCCACTCTCGAGGAATCCACTCCATTCCCTTAACCTTGTTGCATGCTCTACAGATAATCTCTCTTCTTTACAGTGGTATCCTGATTTATAAATAACCAACTATCTATCTAAATAATCAAAAGTTTTGACCATGTCGATCACAGCAAATGAACCGAAACATCCCCCATCAAAAGCGCTAACTATATCAATGGCTGTTTTGAAAAGTTCCTATGCTGATTTCTAAAACAATTTTCAATGCAGCGGACAGCATTCTAATAGGTCTTAACTCAGTGAAAATTACTGCACTCGTAGATTTTCTAGAGTCCCTAAACTAAAGTGAAAGTTTTCTAATCAATTCTGCTTTTGTGAAAATGTTTAAAAGTTACTTTGGAAATAGACATCTGTGGCTTACTTGGAAGAGAGTTACCACTAAGTGCATTGGGATTATAAAAATCATTAGGTCTAAATATTGTTTATATTTTAACATTTTATTTTATTTAATTGATTTTGTATGTTTCATATCCCTCAAAAAAATCCAAATAAAGCAAGTTTTTAAAATGTTTGTTCTAGCTCATTACTATAAAAAAACGAGAGTGAGCCCCTACCTGTAGAGAAGTCTGGGAAGGTCATCATAATAAAAAGCCGATTTATATTGCACAGAATAGATAAGATGTTAATGGAAGTGTTACAAAAATGACAATAGTTCATAATATGAAAGATACATGTTTTCCCGATCTTAGATATTTATCGACAAAAAATATTTAATTATTTACTGGAAAACAGTTTTTTAAGGTATTAATTCTTCAAAAACGAAAACGTGTTTTGAAAAGGCGAATCACTTTTCCAGTCAATTAAATGTACATCGTAGCAACATTCATACTACTGGCAGTTATTCAAAAACGCGAGATTTAGTGCGCTACAAAAATAGCCCGAAATGTTAATTTTAAATATCAAAAGATATTTTGGGAACTCATGCGCCTTACATAATATATATTTTGATGATAAGTAACTAAAATTTATACGCATCACATCCCAAATATTTCGAACGTCTTTTTGGCTCTAACACAAGTATTTCAAAACGTGGCAAAAACATATTTGTGGAGAACCTGGAAAAGAAACCATGCATATTAAAAGGGATGTCTAAGCCTTCACCAGTGGCGTAACTACCGGTGTGTTCATAAGTTTATTTACATTTACTATTTACTATTTACCAATATAAATGTTTTGTTCCAGGCAATGGAATTTTACTGAATATTTAAACATTTTATTTGTCCGCCATTTTATTTTGCCATATAGACAAAATGGCTTCACACCAAAATTTTACTAGTTTATCCCTATATTTTTGTGCAAAATTTGAGGACCAATTTCATATATTGATTTTTTAGCATTTCTGCCAAAATATTACCATTCTATCTCCCTATGACGCCTGATTTTTGACAAAAATTAAGTCAAAGCCGATCTGAATAATATTTTTCGAGCTATGCAACGCACAAACAACGCAGAACGACAAACCGACGGAAATAGGAAAACAAGTTTTTCAGGATCTAGGGTCCTTAAAACGTAAAAATCTGCAAAAATCGACAAGCGTAAGCTTAAAAATGTTGAGGTCAAATGTTGAATAGGATCGATGAAAAAATAATAATTGGTGAATTAGTATTTACCAATTTGAATATTTTGTTACTAAAAAATACAAATGATTAAGTTTTGGGGTTAAAATATTTAAATACTACAGCCACTATATTCAGTCAAGAGAAGTCCTATCAAGTTTCGGCAAATGTGATTCTTTAGATCTAATTTCCCTAAAAAAACGCTGTAAACTTTTTATTGATTTGCCTATTATACAGGGTGTTTAAATAACTGTTGCAAAATGACCAAATTTAACTTAAGATTTTTAGCTTATTCAACCGACGATTTGTATTTCTTGATATCTGATTAGAGTCACACCTCGAGACGTGATGGCGATTTTAACGTTTTATGATTTCCCCAAAAAATATGATCTAATTTTGACAAAGTGACGAATTTAAATATCTTGTCTTTGCATCTGATGTTAGAATAGAATGTATAGAAATGGAAAATACATACATACTACAGAAACATCAAATTGCCCTATTAGATGTTATTATTCCAAAACATTGAAAAGTCTCGAGGCAGGATCCTAATGAATTAAAAGAAATGAAAACTCTTGATTAAATAAACCATAAACATGCAGGATATTCCATTAAGAATGATTTCGTATATATCTCATTTGTGGAACACCCTGTATAGTAAACTGAAGTTTTAAATTTAAAACCATTTGTTGAAATTCACCGCTTTGAAGAGAGTCTTAAAACTTCTATCTTCAATTTAAATAGTTACAAAAATTATTTAAATTTGCCTTCTAAACCCTTAAGATTCCAGATGTTTTTTGCTTTCTTCTAAATATTAAAAGTGTATTATGTGGGTTTGTTTGGATATGTGTAAACAATTTTTGTGAACGCCTTAGGACAAAAAAAATTTATCCGATCAACTTTAAAGACACAATAATCAAACAGTATTCAAGGTGTAAATTAATCGATGTCTTAGACTTAGGGAGGCGATTTAGCTCATAAATGTAAAAAAATGCATATAAACATTTACAGAAAAACATGGTACGTGGCATACTGAGTGTATATTCGTATTTCGAAAAATGTGCAGGATATTCCTTTTTTCGGGTTTCGACCACTTTGACCCTCCCGAACTTTTTACCCATTTTAACAACAATTTTTGGCCATTTTAACAACAGCGTCAAATTTTTTGAGGAGTTGTTCAACTTAACGTACATTTTCCTATCATTCTAACCATAAAATTAGCAATGCATGTATACATTTTGCTAAATAACTTCCAAACTCTTCCTCAAAAACATAAAAAATCTAAAAAGTCACGGATCACAATAAGGAATATATTTTAGATATCTCTCGGACTGTACGAGATGTATCAGAAAAAAACGATCTAAAGCTGTGTATTTAGAAAACCAAGCCTTTGCATATCCCTGTTCCTCTTTTTATTATTTTTATAAGTTAAATTACCTCCCGAAGTTTTGGAAATGAATAATTAATTTACACGAAATTAGATTTCGGCACCCACAAAACCGAAACGTAATGAAATATGAAATAAATTATAATTTCGAAAGTATTTAAGATGGATAATTAAAACATTCCAAGAATAATAAATATGTTAATTATCGTCAGTTTATACAGTCCATGACTTTTCGAGGTTTTTCAGGATAATCTATAATGTTGTATGCTTTCGATTTTAAATGAAATAAAACAATATCTTCTCAACTTAGATGTATGACTCATATCCTGTCCTTAGAGTTATAAGACCACGGAAGTTTACGATAGAGCCTATTAACCCCAACAAAAATAAGTTAATTGAGAAAAACCCTGCGCATTTTAGTATCCAACATTTTTATATTTTAAAATTTCATTTTGAGAGCTCACAGAAATGTCTGCAAATAACTGAAATTTTTTCGGGGCCATGGGCAAAATAATTAAGCTGGGCCGCCTTTTAAATGAACTGATAATAAAAAAAAATATAAAGAGCGTGTTTTTCTATAAAACCATTGTTAGGAAGTTTTGCCTTGAGCTTGTGGAGACACACACACTGTATGATAGATAACTCGGAATCGAAAAGACGCGATCCCAAAAACTCTTATTTTCCAACGTCAGAACTCAGAAAGTGCCAAAAATTATTAAAAATCAGTTCTATTAGCTCCTATCCGACAAAATTGGGTACTAACAGATATACAAGCACAATCCCAGATATTATATAACGCAAAACAAAAGTCAGTAATTTTAATAGTTCCTAACTCAAACTTGAGAAGTTTTTAGACTAAACTTGGCAGAATTTGAATTACTTGACTCTAGAAATTTTAAAGTGGCACTAGACCTATACTACAGTAATATGAGGTAAACAAAATGTGAAACACGCGTTAAGAATGTTCAGTCATTTATATGGGAATAAAAGCGAAGCGAATAATTCAGTTAGAAAATGACAAATGAGTTAGTTATGGTTGAAATAGTAAATGGAGTTTAAGATAACAAAACTGTAATTTGCAGCACTTTGCATACGATTTATGTTCAGAGGTTTTATGTAGATTTCCGGCTTTCGGTAAAAGGCATATCAAATGAATTAGAAACCAAATTCAATAAATCTAATGTTATTTGGGATAGTATTTTATCGCAATTACTGTCATTTGACTTAGAATTATTTGTCAAAAATTAATTCCTGAATTTAAATTTGAATTCAGAATTCTTAACTTCATGTTAAACTGTTTTTGTACTAGAGTATCGATTTTTTATCTGTAGGAAAACAAAAAAAGAGCTAGCTCAGCTAAATTATTAATTTGAGTGTCTTGTTTCTAAAATTTTGTTTTTACTTCCCTCCTAAAAGGAAACTCTAATCGTGAAAGAATCACCCTCCGAGATTTTTTCAGATCTTTACGTTTCAGGGTCCCTAGATGGCGGTCGCTACCTAGCTAAAAAACTACTTACCGGATTGACTTCAAATTTTGGTCAAAAATTAAGGGTGATATGGGTATGAGCTGGTAACATTTTGGTAAAAATCCAATGTGTCAAAATAGCGGCCTAGTAAAATCCAATGTATCTCATATTTTGCACAAAAAAACAAGTATTATGTAGGAATTAACTAGAACAATTTTTTTACGAATCCAAGATTGCGGAACAAAATGACGGCGTAATAAAATATTACAAAATTCAGCCTAAGACTACTTAAATGACTGATTTCAAATTGTATGTTATAACTAACTGTCGTATAGAAATGAACGTTGTTGTTGCGGTTCCAATCCAAGATAGCGGAAAAAATGGCGGCCTAATAGATGTTTGTAATTGCGAAAAAATCACCCTCTCAGATTTTACATATCTTTACATTGTAGCTTCCCTAGGTGCCAAAAAAATATGTTTCATCAATTCCGTCAGTCCCTCTGTCGGTTTGCCTGTCTGTCTGTCAATTCGCGGCATACCTTAAAAACAACTTATCAGATTGACCTCAAATTTTAGTCAAAAATTAAGGGTCGTATTGGAAGGACCTGGTAACATTTTCGTAAAAATCCAATATGGCAAAATAGCGGCCTAATGAAATGCTAAAAAAATATAACTAAAAAACTACTTATCCAATGTATCTCATATTTTGCACAAATATCAAGTATTATGCAAGAATCAACTGGTAAAATTCTGGTACGAATCCAAGACATTGGAACAGAATGGCGGCTTAATAAAATATTTAAAAATTCAACCTGAAAAAACTACTTAATGGATTGATTTTAAATTGTATACTATAACTAACTGTGATATAGAGATGAATGTGTTATAGAGATGATGAATTCTTTGATTTGATTTATGAGGGCAGAAAGCTTTTTAACCACTTGCCAAGTCGCCTTAGAACAATTAGGTCATTAAAACAATTTAAAAGAACTCTTAAAAAAGTATTGTTAGGCAAAGCCTACTACACCTTGCCGAATTTTATGCTGACCCTATTGCCTAATCTATCTGTTTGTATATGTTATCTATCTTATGTTTTTTTTTTCAGCTGTACTGTTGTGCACATTTTTGCATATTTACTATGTTTGTATTTTATATTGTTTAGCTTGTTTAATATTTTAAGATTTTTTTGTATACTATTAGACTTTATATTATTCTGTAGTATGCTTTGTCAATGGAAATCGCATTTCCTCGATAATAAAGTATTTTGAGTTTGAGTTTGAGTTTGAACTAACAAAATTGTGATACTAACTCAAGGTGGCGGAACAAAATGGCTGCTAAATAGAATGTTTGTAATCGTGAAAAAATTACCATCTCAGATTTTACATATCTTCACGTTTTAGCGTCCCTAGATGCCCTTTGCAAAATTTGGGGTAAATGGATTTTATCAATTCCGTCGGTCAGTCTGTCGGTTTGTCTGTCTGTTTGTCAGTTCGCGGCATAACTTAAAAACTACTTATTAGATTGACGTCAAATTTTAATCAAAAATTAAGGGTCACATGGGATGACCTGGTAATATTTTGAGCAAGATGGCGATCTAGAGAAATGTAAAAAAAATATTATTTAAAAATTTTGCCCATATAAGATAGCAAAACAAAATGGCGCCCTAATAAAATATTTAAAAAATGAGCCTGAAAAAACTACGCATTAGTTTGATTTCAAATTTTGTGCAAGCATCAAGTCGGATATAGAGATAAACTGGTAAAGTTGTGGTACCAATTTAAGATGGCGGCCTAATTTTTTTTAATCTTCTTATTATTTACTTATTATTCAAAATTAAATGTGTTATAGGGATAAACTGGTACGAATTCAAAATGACGTAACAAAAAGGCGGTGTACGTCAATGGAAAAACTACTTATTGAATTTAAGTTCTTTCCTCGTAAAAGGGAAGTATTGTAATCGTGAAAAAATCACCTTCCGAGATTTTTGGGAATGATCTGGCCACTATTTCACAATGTTAAAAAAATGATTACTAAAAAACTATTTATCCAGTTTACCTCAAATTTTGCAAAAAAATCCAAGCGTTAGTAATTAACTGGTAAAATTTTGGTACGAATCCAAGATGGCGAAATAAAATGGTGGCTTGAAAAAATATTAAAAATTCAGCCTGAAAAGAATATTATTATTAATATATTAATTTTAAATTGTGTTCAAGAATCAACTGTGGCATAGAGATGAATTGTGGTACGAACTCAAGATGGTGAAAGAAAATGGCGGCCAAATAAAATGTTATCGTGAAAAAATTACATGTTTTACATATATTTACGTTTTAGCATCCCTGGATGCCAAACAATATGTTTTCTCAATTCCAATTGTATATCTGTCAATATGTCTGTATGTCTATCAGTTTGCTGCGTGTCTAGAGAGCAGAGAGATTTTCTCTGTGATTTCATCCCGCAGCGCGGAGGTTTGTTTATCTTCTTCAAAAAGCTGAAAATAACGGAAAGTTGCTAAAATTTTGCAAATCCAAGAAAAGTTTTTAGATATGGTTAAAGAAGATCAAGCCACCAGTAACAGATATATCCCACAGCAAATCTATACGTCTCATAGCAAACTGTGCAGTACTGAAAACTAACTTTATTCCTATTAAGTGGAGCGAATTTAAGCTTTAATGCCCATCCCCAACCAATATCCACAATGATAATTTCAATTATTTTAGTAACGTATAAGGCAAATTTAACTCGCATGGGATAAATTATTTCCGAAACGATCCACTAGATAAGCTATGGAAAATCATTTGTATATGTTGTACGTAAGCATCCGCTCTGACACGAAGTTGAGATTTCCCAAAAATTTTGAAGAATATTGGAAGCAATATTGGTCAATATTGCATAATAGATTATTTGCAATGCTAACGATGGTAAGGCACTGACACTACATCGTTCACATTTGACTGTCGAAAATGATTTATTATTTTCCACATCGTGCCTGCTGGATTAAAAGAGTTTTTTATTTGTCTATCATTGAGTTGTATTTTAGGTGCTTTAGTTTCCTTTCTATATTTGTTTTTTAATTATTTTAATTCAATTTAGAACAATATCATATCTGTTTTGTTTACAGTGTTGTGTTAACAGTTTCAGAAAATGTATTCTTCCTTGCATATTCCTTAGATGATCACTAAACCAGCCGAAGTTATCCGATTTGTTAGAGCGAACTAAACATATATTTACAGCTATCGGCCTTAATACACACCGTTTGTTTCCGCTCTATCTTTCCACTGATACGTTCAATGCTCAACTGTGGTCCGTATGTTGTGATAAGATAAATATTAAAACTACATAATAAAACTGCACTTACGTCTAAACTAAGACCAGTAAATGAATCGAGTGAGATTGCCACGACTGTTAATTGAGAGAATATTACTGAACCTCCTTTTCTTCATGCTTCTAGTACAACAGTCTTTCAATATGAAACTTTCAATTAACAGAGCATCGGTTTTTTTGCTATTCAGCTAATGCTTCGTCAAGTACGGAACATTTGGATTCAATTCAATTAGTCTATTTTCTAGCTCATGATTGTCGTTAATGTTTAACTTCCCAACAGAGTAGGAACCAAAGGCTTCCGGCGTTGAAGATTAAAAAGTGGTTACATCCTTAGAGTAAGAATCAAAATAGAGTTCATTATTTACATATTTAGCCACTGAAAAGATTACCTCACAGTATAAGGTCGATCGTACGACGATGCCAAGCCTAGCCAGGAACTCCAATGTTTATACTAATTTATATTTCGGTGAATATGTTTAAACATTATGCAATAAAATTTTCATACAAAGAATAGTAATGTTTTTCTAGTATTAGTTTCTAAGCAGTATAAAATTTTATTAGGTACCAAGCTTTTCTTAGCTTCACTACTGAATGTGTTTTAATGTATTATTGTGTATTTGTTGATATGGTTCAAATCTTCTAATTATATGTTGCCTTACTTCAAGAAGCCGCGTTCTAATGGTGCGGTGACATTAGAAGAACATTGATTTTTTAAATATTTAATAAATAAGTTTTATTTACTTTATCTTGGACATTGCGAAACTAGGAGCTTTAGTTGACCTATCTATGGTTTGGCAATGTGAGTTTGTAAAAAAATGGACGTTTAAGTTTGAAATTTTCTTTTAATCACTAAGTAAACAGCTAGATTTCCTTTTCCAGGAGACTAGCACCAGTATTTACTAGAGAGGTTTAAATTTAGACCAGGTCTAACTTGGCAGTTATATGTTTAAGATGACATTTCTATTCATATTTTTCTAAATGTCACAGTTACAAAATGACAGTGACATAAGCGAAACATAAATGGTGAACTAAGAATTTTAAGTACCATGGCAAGTAGACCTGGATCAACTCTTAAACCCTTTTAGTGAATACGGGGAGTTATGTCTAATGGAAGATACCTTATTCACTTATTTTGGGTCACATGACGTATTGACCAATCCGGTTCAGTATAATAGATCGTTTATTTCGTCGGTGGTCATGTGGGAATCCTCAGAAGCAAAATGATACAAGAGAGACTCTAAGGTGATTTTTTGTCGATTATAATAAATTTTCCTATCAGAGAATTAAAATAATTATAGAATATATCTATACTATATTAAAATAGTCAAAGGGCGTCACACGCTCAAAAAAAAACGTACTGCTACTTCGAAAATCATTAGATTTTGGATGAAATCTGAGAAAATAATAAAGTTTCGGGTGATTTCGCGCCTTTTTTTAATTTTCACTTGAGTTAAGCCAATTTTTTATGTAAGTGTCGTCAGGTAAAGGAATTTAAATGGTGATTCTTTGGCTAATAAAAAGTAAAAATGTGCTCTTAAACATGTTCTAAACTGGTTAGAATTTAAGATTTAGGATATTCAAAATAAAAAAAACATATTTTTTAAATTTTAGCTATTAACATGAAAAAACAATATGACAATTGGCTATTCTATTTTTTCTTACAGCGCTGGCTTTTTTTACTTCTAGTATTTTAGTTGCAAAAAAAACATGTTTTTTCAGTTCCGTCGGTTAGTATGTATGTCTGTCCGCGACAAAGCTCAAGAACTGCTTGTCCTATTTACGTCAAGTTTTAGTTAAAAATTAAAGGTCATATGATGATGACGTGGTAATATTTTGGTAAAAATCCAATATATGAGAACAAAATGGCGGTCTATTGAAATGTTAAAAATTATTACTAAAAACCTTCATATCCATTTTACGACAAATCCAAAATTGTGGCCTAATAAAATGTTATAAAAGTCAATGCAGAAAACTACTGCATCGATGCAGAAAACTACTACATAGATTATGTTCAAATTTTGCTCAAAAGTCAAATATTATATAGGGATGAACTGGTAAAAATGTTGAGACAAATTCAAAATGAGGGAAAAAAACGATGGCTTAATTAAATATTTAAAAATATCTGAAAAAAGTACTTATCGGATTGATTGATTGAAGAGATCCCCATTTTGAATATTTATTACTAAAAATGTATAAATTGCATACTTAATATCGATTTTTAATCAAATCTGTATAAATGTTAAAATCCACAAGCAATCTATCTACCTACTCTCATTTTTTAAATATTTACTAAAAATGTAAGATATGTATTCTCAAATCTTAACAAATTTGAAAATTCCTATATACCCCTAAATGCCGAATTTTAATCAGATCAGCGAAAATTTTAAAATTAGTTTGCTGTGTTGGTGTCGCCATTGTTAATTCTCAAATATTGACTAAAATTTCATAACTTTCATTCTTAAATACTTCTAGATATTGATATTTTAGACGAATCTGTACAAATGACAAAATTCGTTCGCTATATTCGCGCCACCATTTTGATTTCTGTTGTGCATTCTTAAATAATCCCCACAAATGTTAAAATCATCCGTCCGACCTATTGACATTCTCATTTTGACACCGCTATTTTGAATTTTTAAATGCTGACACTCTTAAATTTTCCTAGGTATCGATCTTCAGTTTAATCTACACAAGTAACAAAATTCGTCGGCCGTATGTCGGCACATTTTGGATTTCTAAATGTTGACTAAAAAAAATTCGACTTTTTTGTATCCGAAAGTGTATGCATGTCAAATTTGAAAATAATCGGTAATGGAAGTGGTGAAAAATTCATTACATGATTTGAACCAGACATACAAACATATAATCAGACGAGTAGGAAGCGAATAAAAGCGCCTTAAGAACATTGATTATAGTTTAAAACTCTAACAATAGTATTCACTAAAGAGGTTTAAAATTAGACAAGGTCTAACTTGACAGTTACAGATTTAAGATGACATTTTTAACAACTGAGCAAATAATTTTTCTAAACGTCATAATTACAAAATGACAGTGACATAAGGAAAACATAACTAAAGACTAAAGTTTAATAATATATAATAACTAATTTCCTTTTAAACTTACCTAGCTTTTTGGTCTGATTTTAATAGTGAAGTAGAGAACGAATATTTCTTTGAAATTTGTAAAAATACCTATTTGTTTCATAAAGGAATATATAAGAATCCTTCCTTTTGTCAACGATAATATAGCGTGGCCCATTTCTTCATTTTCGTACATCAAATATTTTAA
Organism: Kuschelorhynchus macadamiae; assembly: GCA_030620095.1. NCBI lineage: Eukaryota > Metazoa > Arthropoda > Insecta > Coleoptera > Curculionidae > Kuschelorhynchus > Kuschelorhynchus macadamiae. The sequence goes on from JAUTXW010000830.1 coordinate 1,040,113, forward strand.
CAGGTCGTCATTTTGTTTCGCCATTATGGATCCATATCAGTATTTTACCAGTTTTTTTCTGTATCAGAAGTTATTTTTGTGGAAAATAAGTAAAATTATAGTTAATCGAGTAAGTGGATTTCTTAGCTATACCGGAACAGACCGACCGATCGACTGTAATGGAAAAACATGAATATCTGTAAAAACCCGGAACGATAATTTTTTCGCGATTAATGTTATGTCCTTATGCGGGAAGTGAAAACTCGCACCACCACTCGCATTCGTCAACAAATGGCTACGGCTTCGACATGGTTTATCATAAACATTGGTCGATAGAATGTGAAAAATAGGGGAACCATGTTGGCGCATACCCCTAACGTGATTTATGAATGAATTGTGATCTCTATTTTAATTCTTACTCTAAGGTTCCATCCCTGTCAAGGTGTTATGTCTTTTAGAAGAGCATTTCATTATCTTTATCACAAAGTTATTGCTACTGGTATGCTTATAATCCCTGTTGAAACTATCTAGTTAGATATTGTGCATCAAAATAATATGCCTAAGCCACTTGAGGATTTGTCCTTAAATGTACGACAATCCATGTGGCTGTTACAGGATATTGTAAGATTATTTAAATAACGAATTTTCCAATAGATAGATAGGCCTTAATTAACTAGTACTATGGCCAGTCTGTAATGCATGTAAGTTTTACCTATGAAGCTACATAAAGCTACATTAGCAAACAAACTGGAAAACCTACGCGGACGCATAAAAGCTTCACGGAAAGAATTCGAGGATAACCCTCTTTTCTTACGACATGAACATAACCAATGGTGAAAAAAAAAGGTTATATGTTTATTAAGCTTTGCATTTCCATTATTTATGAGATTTCTAAAAACAGGTATTATTTGAAAAATATGCGAAATGTTTTTTAACCACACTTAAAAAACGCCCTGTATAATTCAAACAGTTTTTTATGACTCTTTTTAATGGTAAAAATATGTGCATTTTTAAATTTAGACCAGGTCTAACTTGGCAGTTATATGTTTACGATGACATTTCTATTCATATTTTTCTAAATGTCACAGTTACAAAATGACAGTGACATAAGCGAAACATAAATGGTGAACTAAGAATTTTAAGTACCATGGCAAGTAGACCTGGACCAACTCTTAAACCCTTTTAGTGAATACGGGGAGTTATGTCTAATGGAAGATACCTTATTCACTTATTTTGGGTCACATGACGTATTGACCAATCCGGTTCAGTATAATAGATCGTTTATTTCGTCGGTGGTCATGTGGGAATCCTCAGAAGCAAAATGATACAAGAGAGACTCTAAGGGGATTTTTTGTCGATTATAATAAATTTTCCTATCAGAGAATTAAAATAATTATAGAATATATCTATACTATATTAAAATAGTCAAAGGGCGTCACACGCTCAAAAAAAAACGTACTGCTACTTCGAAAATCATTAGATTTTGGATGAAATCTGAGAAAATAATAAAGTTTCGGGTGATTTCGCACCTTTTTTTAATTTTCACTTGAGTTAAACCAATTTTTTATATAAGTGTCGTCAGGTAAAGGAATTTAAATGGTGATTCTTTGGCTAATAAAAAGTAAAAATGTGCTCGTAAACATGTTCTAAACTGGTTAGAATTTAAGATTTAGGATATTCAAAATAAAAAAAACATATTTTTTAAATTTTAGCTATTAACATGAAAAAACAATATGACAATTGGCTATTCTATTTTTTCTTACAGCGCTGGCTTTTTTTACTTCTAGTATTTTAGTTGCAAAAAAAACATGTTTTTTCAGTTCCGTCGGTTAGTATGTATGTCTGTCCGCGACAAAGCTCAAGAACTGCTTGTCCTATTTACGTCAAGTTTTAGTTAAAAATTAAAGGTCATATGATGATGACGTGGTAATATTTTGGTAAAAATCCAATATATGAGAACAAAATGGCGGTCTATTGAAATGTTAAAAATTATTACTAAAAACCTTCATATCCATTTTACTACAAATCCAAAATTGTGGCCTAATAAAATGTTATAAAAGTCAATGCAGAAAACTACTGCATCGATGCAGAAAACTACTACATAGATTATGTTCAAATTTTGCTCAAAAGTCAAATATTATATAGGGATGAACTGGTAAAAATGTTGAGACAAATTCAAAATGAGGTAAAAAAACGGTGGCCTAATTAAATATTTAAAAATATCTGAAAAAAGTACTTATCGGATTGATTGATTGAAGAGATCCCCATTTTGAATATTTATTACTAAAAATGTATAAATTGCATACTTAATATCGATTTTTAATCAAATCTGTATAAATGTTAAAATCCACAAGCAATCTATCTACCTACTCTCATTTTTTAAATATTTACTAAAAATGTAAGATATGTATTCTCAAATCAACAAATTTGAAAATTCCTATATACCCCTAAATGCCGAATTTTAATCAGATCAGCGAAAATTTTAAAATTAGTCTGCTGTGTTGGTGTCGCCATTGTTAATTCTCAAATATTGACTAAAATTTCATAACTTTCATTCTTAAATACTTCTAGATATTGATATTTTAGACGAATCTGTACAAATGACAAAATTCGTTCGCTATATTCGCGCCACCATTTTGATTTCTGTTGTGCATTCTTAAATAATCCCCACAAATGTTAAAATCATCCGTCCGACCTATTGACATTCTCATTTTGACACCGCTATTTTGAATTTTTAAATGCTGACACTCTTAAATTTTCCTAGGTATCGATCTTCAGTTTAATCTACACAAGTAACAAAATTCGTCGGCCGTATGTCGGCACATTTTGGATTTCTAAATGTTGACTAAAAAAAATTCGACTTTTTTGTATCCGAAAGTGTATGCATGTCAAATTTGAAAATAATCGGTAATGGAAGTGGTGAAAAATTCATTACATGATTTGAACCAGACATACAAACATATAATCAGACGAGTAGGAAGCGAATAAAAGCGCCTTAAGAACATTGATTATAGTTTAAAACTCTAACAATAGTATTCACTAAAGAGGTTTAAAATTAGACAAGGTCTAACTTGACAGTTACAGATTTAAGATGACATTTTTAACAACTGAGCAAATAATTTTTCTAAACGTCATAATTACAAAATGACAGTGACATAAGGAAAACATAACTAAAGACTAAAGTTTAATAATATATAATAACTAATTTCCTTTTAAACTTACCTAGCTTATTGGTCTGATTTTAATAGTGAAGTAGAGAACGAATATTTCTTTGAAATTTGTAAAAATACCTATTTGTTTCATAAAGGAATATATAAGAATCCTTCCTTTTGTCAACGATAATATAGCGTGGCCCATTTCTTCATTTTCGTACATCAAATATTTTAACAGGTCGTCATTTTGTTTCGCCATTATGGATCCATATCAGTATTTTACCAGTTTTTTTCTGTATCAGAAGTTATTTTTGTGGAAAATAAGTAAAATTATAGTTAATCGAGTAAGTGGATTTCTTAGCTATACCGGAACAGACCGACCGATCGACTGTAATGGAAAAACATGAATATCTGTAAAAACCCGGAACGATAATTTTTTCGCGATTAATGTTATGTCCTTATGCGGGAAGTGAAAACTCGCACCACCACTCGCATTCGTCAACAAATGGCTACGGCTTCGACATGGGCCATCCTCACTTCTTGTTTTATCATAAACATTGGTCGATAGAATGTGAAAAATAGGGGAACCATGTTGGCGCATACCCCTAACGTGATTTATGAATGAATTGTGATCTCTATTTTAATTCTTACTCTAAGGTTCCATCCCTGTCAAGGTGTTATGTCTTTTAGAAGAGCATTTCATTATCTTTATCACAAAGTTATTGCTACTGGTATGCTTATATGCCCTGTTGAAACTATCTAGTTAGATATTGTGCATCAAAATAATATGCCTAAGCCACTTGAGGATTTGTCCTTAAATGTACGACAATCCATGTGGCTGTTACAGGATATTGTAAGATTATTTAAATAACGAATTTTCCAATAGATAGATAGGCCTTAATTGACTAGTACTATGGCCAGTCTGTAATGCATGTAAGTTTTACCTATGAAGCTACATAAAGCTACATTAGCAAACAAACTGGAAAACCTACGCGGACGCATAAAAGCTTCACGGAAAGAATTCGAGGATAACCCTCTTTTCTTACGACATGAACATAACCAATGGTGAAAAAAAAAGGTTATATGTTTATTAAGCTTTGCATTTCCATTATTTATGAGATTTCTAAAAACAGGTATTATTTGAAAAATATGCGAAATGTTTTTTAACCACACTTAAAAAACGCCCTGTATAATTCAAACAGTTTTTTATGACTCTTTTTAATGGTAAAAATATGTGCATTTTTATATTAACCCTTTACAGTTTATGCGTTGTTTATTATGTTAAATAAGGCCGAATTTTATATTAAATGGTTTTATTGTCTAGTAGACTGTGTACGTACATTGCTGCAAATCGTTTGTAAGTAGTTTTTTTAAGCAAGCTTGTCAACTAGATTTATTTTGACAATTCTGTTTTATGTACAGTGTGAAAATGGCTGGTTAGAGTCATAAAAAGCTCAATGGGCCCTTTACACGAACTCTTTATTGAGACCGCCTACTTAAATAATAGATGGCCATGTAATAATTTTAGGCTGGCAACGCTGGGCTAGCAATTTGAAAATGATTCTTTGATTGACAAAACAATAACATTTTATATGTGAACCTGTCTTATTTTCCTGTTCACATCCTCTTTATAGGAGTGTCTATTAGTTACAATGTGAAGATCGAGTTAAGATCACTTATATCTTAATGTATGAAAGTAACCATGATATTAGTTATGTTCCCATGAAAACAGATATTTGGTAAATAATATTTATATATTCCAAAAAATAGGATCTTATTTTTTATATACAATATTTATTTTCCCAACGTAACTGTATACACCATCTAATAAAAAGCTAAACCGAAACTGACGTAAAGTTTTTTTTTCTAGAACTCAGAATAGCGTTTGACCTTTTAGACAGGAATCAAGATGGAAAGGTTACAACAAGAGAATTTAAAATCATGCTGAATAATTTAGGAATTGACATCCGAGATGACAAAGTAGAGGAACTTATAAGATATGCAAGTCACGCAGGTATTTTTATCGACCTTATAATGGTATTAATGAGTTTTTGAATAAATCTACAGGGTGATCTTATTTTTTTTAAGTTAAATGTTTTACATCTTGCTGTCCGGAACCGCTATACCCAGTAACCACTGACTAATATAAGCGCCTCTCTTTTGCATTGTTTTTAAAATATCAGTTTAAAATTTTTATTTGCATTCCAATAAAGCTTAAAGTTATCTAAATGTCAGTTTTTTGATTTTTAGTATCGAATAAAAAAATGGCAGAGCTATAAGCATTTATTATATTTTGCTTGATTGGCTATGCCACAAAATTAGAGGCAATTTTAGGTTTCTAATTCAGAGCTACGTAACAACGAAAAACACTTTTAAAAAACTGCCTAAATTTTCTTATTATAAAATAAATGTTTAGCATTATTTACCAGAAAATAATGTTTGGGCCCATTTATTTTAAAAACCAAAATAGTAAAAAAATATTTCTTGATAAAAACTGAAATGCTTTAGTAATCGTTTTTAAAAAAATTGAAAATGAACAATAAATAACGTAATTATTTGCATATTTTATTTTAATGCACGACCTACCCATACTCGGACCGATAATATAAAATTTTAAATCATTAGAGGCGCACTCATTTTCAAAAATTTTAAAACTTATTTTGTAACTAAACACTAAAACATTTCAGTATTTAAAAAACTGAAAAAAAATTTTCTTGATAAATAATTTTAAAAAGTTATTTTACATCAAGAAAATCCTAAATTAGAAGCCTATAATGGCATTAATATTTGTGGCATAGCCAACTAAGGAAAATAAAAAATGCCTTCAGCTGCGCCATTTTTTGTCCGACTTCAAAAATCTAAAAACTGATATTTATAGAATTTAAAACTTTATCGAAAATAATTAAAAATTCGTGGGGTTTTCATTTAGAAATGCTAACTTGGGTACAAGTTAACAAACATTGTCCAATATAAGATCACAAAATTTCGAATTAATATTTTAAAAAACAAAGAAAATAGGAGGTGTACATTAGTCTCTAATCACCCGGTATAGTCAGACGTTTTCCGTTTCTTTCGAACAAATACCTCTTACGATAGGAACTTCGTCAAAATTCTCGGGTGTCTTTGAAGATAAAGGTATTAAAGGTAGTAAATTTATAACCAATATGATGGACATATTTAATATAAGGTGTTTCATTTACAAAATAATAACTTATCGATGCTCTCTGTGTACCATTAAATTACATATTGTTCCAATACTTAGGTAAAGGGTATACAAGAAGTCCTATATTTTTCAGTTTTTTTGACAAAAATATCGCTGTCTCCTCCACACTAACGAACTTTCTAAATTTTGGTTCACGCGAAACCAGTTGGGACGTCATTAGCGTTCACGTTAACTAAGATAAGCTATTTATATGTTTTTCGTTGAGAAACTTGGTGGCGCAGTGGTAGGGTTCTCAGCCGGCGTCGTATAGCGTGTGTGTTCAAATCCCGACAAGGACGAATTTTTTTTTTGACAAGATTTATAATTAATAAAAATTTGGATTACTTACTTTATCAAAGTTATGTTAAGTTAGAATTGGTTAGATTTGCTGTAAAGAAAACGTGCAATAACTTCTTATTTAACGTGAACCAACGATTCATTCACGTTAGCGTAGAAGGAGCAACGTCCTAAAACTAAATAAGTTTAATAATTTCATAAATTAAGCATGTTTCTAATAGTTCTGAAACCGACCTATGACCAAGATTTTGTATTTATCACTAAGCATCTGATGAACAGATACGTGGTTAATGATGGCATTCCGATACCGTTTCTACATTTTTACACTCCGAATCCAATCACTGCCATAGTGGTGGAAGAAGGAAGCTGCAATAACTGGAGGATATATGGAATCATACGCGTCTCATTTTCTATATTTGAGAAATATGAGATATCAGAAAGTTCGCAATATCAGAGACGGATTCCAGTTGCAACATGAATAAATCTTGTTTTTAGCAGAAAAAAAATTATAGAAAAAAATGAGTCATCGTTGCGCGTCTGATATCAAGATGTTGGTTAAATACAATGTAAAATATTAATACACGCCCAGTCGCCTAAGATTTTAAGCATTTTTGAATCTGCACAATTTTGGGAACCATCGAACTTATCGCTACGCGACTGATGATTTATTAGAAGTAACTTAATTATAATTAAAAGTTGAATCTAGAATATCAGACATAATAGGCAGTCGGTAATCCTTATCAGACAAATTCTTTGCCGGCAAGAGGTACGGGCATGCAGGGGGGGGCAATACACATAGACCCGTGCTTAGACTGGCTCCGCTACATTATTTTGCCCACAGCTTCGCAAAACCTCGCGCCGGCTTTGAACAAATTTTTTAGAAAAAAAACTTGTTTTTCAATTTTAGCCATATGTAACATAAAGAAGTATATACGGTTAGAAATATTGAATTCTGCAAAAAGAAAAGAGTTTAGTCAATTTTAGATGAGGAAACGATTGAATCTACGAGCGGAGATACATATATACAAAATAGGCCCCCAATATCCATTGGCCTCTAGCTTTAAATGGAAAACTTTATGTATATAACTATAAATATAATATATAAAAAATCTAATTAAAAAAACTATAAGCTGTAAAATCTGTTTTTATTCCATCATTCCGCCTGAACGGTGGCATTTGCGCTTACGTTTGTAGTAATCTATCTTGTACAAGACTTCCGAATTTTCAACAGGTCTGATATCATGTGGCTCAAACTAGCTGTCAGAATGTCTACTAAATTTATTTTTTGTACCTACCACACGTAGCCAAAATCCAATGAACCTCTTTCTCACCACTCAGCCAGAACCTTATCAGTCTTCCATTTCCGCTCCTCTGGGTTCCACGGTCTAATTAGTGCTTCCTATCTCGTACAACAGGAAACTACTTCGTATTATTTAGCACTTTAATTCCGCTGATTGAGGTAAGTTGTGGGATTTCTACTCTTCCATCTCTCGGAATGTTGTTTGTTTCTGTATAACGGTCCTTCCGATATATGTTTACAAATCTCGGATGTAATCCAATTAGTTATAGAAACCTTTATACCACATTTTATTCAGACTTTAAAACATCTTAACAATAAACCTTGTTTTTGAAAATCCTGCGATAATGCCAGACTAGAGAAAATCCGTATTCATAACAATTTCCTTAAGAATGCTACTTCAGTCACGAAATCATGACAATCAAATAATTCTCGACACTAAAAGTGCCTTCAACACACGCATAAAAGGCAAAGTTCTTTTTTGCCAAAATGGCAGCCACTCCTTTTGGTCGCTACGCATACGCTCGCCAAGAATATTATCAAAACTTCTGCAGAAGCTCCTTTCCACCCCTAACTTCTTGTAATGAAATCGTCTCCACGTCTAATCGCCACAAATTATACTTTCATCCCCCTCTTTACTTTCCTTTTACATCAGTGCCACCTTTGTATTCTCAAAACACTTAATACCAAAAGGCCCTCTGACCTTGATGATATTCCGGCCATAGTCCTAAAAAAGTGCTCTTCTGAATTGGCACATATCCTTATGAGGTTATTCCAAGTGTCCTATGACAAAGGTATTTTTCCTAAAACTATCCACTATACTCCATCGAATTCCACGGAAAAGCCCATATTATTGCCCTCGATATGTTTAAAGAATTTGATCAAGTCTGGCATGACGTCCTTATTCAGTCCTTAATATCTGTCCAAAGAAGAGCTATTCGCCTGATTGATGATCTAAACATCACAAGGAGGCTTGCATCAATAGATCATCGTCGAATTGTTGGCTCTGTCTCTGTTTGACATATACTACCACATATTCTGTTGTTATAAAGGACCCCCCACTTTATTCGCCCCTTTATTCCCATATTACGGAATATGTTACTTTTCCTCTTCTCCTAATCTGCAAATGACAAAACTTTCCCTATCTCCAGTTAAAACAACCACGGTACCTAGTAATTCATGGTCTGCTCATAAATAAAAAAATCGGTAAATTTCCTTTAACCGGAACTTCCCTCGTTATGAATCTTATTTTAGGAATAGGGAAGTGTGAAACCCAATTTAGTTCCGCACATAATCATTTTGTAACACATATACTGTTTTTTCAAACATGTTTATTACGCGCTATTTTGTTCCACCATATTAGATTCATACCAATATTTTACCAGTTTCTAGGCACGCCATACTTGATTTTTGGAAATAATTTTTTAAGAACGCCATTTTGTTCCGTCATGTTGAATTCGTACCAGTTTATTTCTGTATCATATTTAATTTTTGTAAAGTTATCTTAAAAGTTAATTGAATTAAGGCCTTTTTTACGTTGATTTTTTAAACATTCTATTTGGTCGCCATTTGGTTCCACCATTTTGAACTCAATTTTACTAGTTTATCTCTATACCACATTTATCGCTTGTACACATTTTGAAATTAATCTAATAAGCAGTTCTGTTTCTTTAAATTTATTATGAGGACGCCATCTTGGATTCATACCAAAATGTTACCAGTATTTTTCTTGACAAGTAGCGAAAACATTTAGGTAGCGATAAAAATTAACTGAATTAAACTGAAAAATATAGTTAATTTATATCAGGCTCTAAGTCAAAGCAGGATTCTTTGTTAAAGTTTCGTGCTAGGGGGACGTGGGCAAAATAATTTTTTGGGGTCACCCTTTAGAAAAAAGTTCTGGATTTTGTTGACATAAAGCTACTATAATCAGAGCCCGCGTAGGGGACAAACTTTGGAGGACGGTAGTTTTAAAAATTAAGGGCTTTTTAAGAGCTACATAATATAAATTTAGAATTACATGAGAGGATATAGGAGGATGGTGTATGAAAATAGAGAAAATGTGAAGAAGACAAAACGGTGGAAAAACCTAATAATGAAAATTTAAATATACAAATATTTTTTTATATTCTATATAGACCTGTTCACACTCCAGGTCTTTTAAAGGATTTCGACGCACTTTTGACCTTTTACCCATATTATACTAAATGCGTTTTATGTTGTTCTAGCACATTCAATTCCCACCTTTTTCCCTAGCATCTGCAATGGAATGTGAACGCGTATTTTCCTGTATAAACAAAAAATTAGGTATTCAATGAAAGGAATATGGTGTGAAGTCACAAAACAAACTCAGAATATCTTTGAGCAATTAGCGAGTTATTCTAGAAAAAAACCCAAGTCCGTCCTTTCTTGCAAAGATCACATAATTCCTGATCCTCCGTTTGAAAGGTATATTGCTTTAAGCATATTAACTTCTTTCATATCTGAATTCTCTTAAATATTGATTATTATAGTACTCAGCAAACTTGGACTTCTTCTGAAAATAAAACTCTGGCCCATTCACTATCTATCCAGTTTATATGACCTCGGTCTAACTGAAACCTTTCTCAAATGTGCCCTGTAGTTAGTAACGATCTGGTAACTAGTGGGGAGTTCATTGAGAAGGCTCCATTTTTCTTACAGAATCACCACTGACATGCATGGATCGGCATCCCAAAGAAAGAGTTCCTCTGCTAGGCTGTTTCTTGAAATCAACTTAACGTTTATACTTATTTAAATTAAGCTGCTGAGAGATGCACTCATAAATTCGTCATCCATTAAGCAAAATGTTAATGTTTCCTACTCTTTTAAATTGATTTTTAAGCGTATAATGAATTAATTTGCAGAAAATACTCCAAATCCGTTATAGGCCCGAAACACTTTGGTCATATTGCATGGTTTTAACCGTACGTAATATAATTGTCCAAAGCAATTCTGAGAAAGCTTATGGATTTCTAAAGAGGTATTTCTGTCTATAAAATAAAACCTTGAGATTACCACGATAGAGAAAAAAAAATAATAATAATAAGTAAATGAAATGAAATTGATTTTGAAATATAAATGAATAATTCCAATTGCAAACAAAACCTGACATTAGTAATCAGAAAGAACATATGAAAGTATGATATACAGGGCGTACCATTAAAAAATGAAACTACTTGAGCTCGAGCACCTGCTTCAATTTACAGAATTACTGATATTTTAATTTCCATTAATAAAACAGTATCTTAAATTTTTTTACAACTTTCTACAACTCGTTTGATTCAAATATTTTGGTAGTATCTTATAAAACGATATGTACTTGATACAACTGAGTATTTTTCGAATAATATTTTGTTTGCACTTGTTTTCGTAGAAGTGAAAAAATATGAAGTAGATCCGCTAATCAGCCCCACACACATGTTGTATGATTTTTACCCTACAGTTAAAAACTGCCGAAAAAACAGTACGGTTTTATCTTCTACACAGTACGGTGCTATCAAACAGAGACATTCATAAAACAAAAGAATTGTACTATTTAGCAATTCTGAAGTATAATTTTGGACGCACTGTATTTGTTCTAACTTTAATATCACTACACCAACAAAGATAGAAAGGTTTTTTATACGTATGCAAACACGACAAACGGTTCTCTATTTTGGGTATAAAAGTCAGCAATATCCCAGAATTACCCTGCACGTTATCTATATTTTTTAAAGCTACAAAAACCTTATTTTATAAGGCGTGTAGTGTATAGTAATATTAATCAAACTTAGAACAAAGATAGTATGTCTAAATTTGAACATTAAAGTTACTAAATTGTGCTCAAGTTATTTGTGCAAATTCTCTGTGAGTTTCTCATTACTTCATAATTTTTCATGTCTGTGAAAATAGGTACAAAAAAATTATCGATTTAAAAATACTCTGTTGTATCAAGTACATATTTTTTATAAGGTACTACCAAAATATTTTAATCAAACGAGTTATAGAAGGTTGTAAAAAAATTAAAATGCCTTGTTCCACATTTATGGAAACTAAAATATTGATAATTGAGTAAAAACTGAAGCAGTTCCCTGATAGGATTAGAAAATGCATACAATCAAAAGATTATGATCTGTTCTTAACCTATGAATTTCTAAAATTGTTTAATTTTAAATATATATATATATATATATATATATATATATATATATATATATATATATATATATATATATATATATATATATATATATATATATATATATATATATATATATGTATATATATATATATATATGTGTATATAAATAAGAAACAAATTATATATAATATATATATATATATATATATATATATATATATATATATATATATAGGTTATAATATATATATATATATATATATATAAATATATATATATATATATATATATATATATATATATATATATATATATATATATATATATATATATATATATATATATATATATATATATATATATATATATATATATATATATATATATATATATATATATATATATATATATATATATATATATATATATATATATATATAAGTTGAACAGCATCCTAAACACCAGAAAAACTGCACTTGAATTAAACGTATGTAATAAACTACTATCTATATCATATACAATGCGTACAGGCACTGTTACTATTAGATTTTCCATTACGTTTAGGATTTTGTCAGTGGAGTGAACAAAAATCTTGACAACATCCTAGATCCCTTGAACAAAACATTTTTACTGATGAAGCAAGCTTTTCAAGAAACTCTGTTATAACTTTTCATAATAATCATATTTGGAGGGAAGAAAATCCGCGTGCCATAGTCGAAACCCATTTTCACTTGAATGTTTGGGTACCTATCCTGTTGGAAGATGTGCAGCTTATGCTAAGAAATAAATTATGACTTATACATGACGACGCTTCAGCACACTTTAGCCATAGTGTGCGTGAATATTTAAATATAATATTTGAAGATCGATGGATTCGGTATGGTACTGGTAATCAAAATCAGGCAAGACCCCCCATTAGATTTCTTTTTATGGTGTCATCTCAAAACCTTGTTTTATACTGCACCCATTCAAAATCAAGAAGAGCTCAGAAATTTAGAAATAGGATTGTATTGGGTTGCGAGAAAATAAGAAACACTCCAGATATTTTTGCACATGTAAGAGACAATATGGGAAGATGAATTGCTGCTTGTATTATGGCCGATGATCATTTCCATCAATTATCAATTTAGTTGCGTTTTAAATAAAAATCTTACAATACATTGATTTTAATTGTTTAAATTATTTTCTAAACGATTGGTCACGGTAATAAGAAAACAAGACATTTTTTGCACGATATTATAAAGAGCATTAACTTTAAAAAAATGTTTACTGTTGAACATTTTCAAGTTGGTAATAATGCATGCCAAAAGTGACAATTACGTAACCGGTTTCAAATTCGAGGTGGCCATGACTTGACATAGCCAACTTTGTAGAGATAAAAAATAGTGGCAAAGAGGGTCAGTATGACACTGCTTTACGTATCGAAAAGATATATGACTGCGAAATAGAAAACTAGATTTCGCAATTTTCTTAAAAATGGTTCTTCGTATCAAGTATATGTAAAGAGATATTTCTTGTGTATTTTTGTTTATCTCAATTGTAAAGGTTTTTTTCTAATTTCAAAAATTTCAGTGTACCATATTTTTGTATACCTACGTGGTCTTTGGACAAATTCCAATTAAATGGCTTTTACCTTTTAGATAATACATACAGTTATTTTGTTTTTTATTTATTAATTTTTTTAAAGATCTTTATTACGAAAACGAAGCACTTTAGACGTCATATCTAAGTCCTCGTAAAATTAGTTCAGAATATGCTGTTAAATTTAATTCACTTATTTAGAAAGCACTCTGTATGCACTACTGGACAATAGGTTTGCCCAATGGGTTTTTGTAAGGCAATTTTGAAACTAACGAATTTTAGTGACAATATAATGACAGGCCAAAAAATATTATATACAGCATGTTGGTGTGCGGTATAGTCCAGTAAAGTCAAAGTGTTTCAATTTGTAAAAGTATTTAGTTAATTGAGAACTTATTAAACATTAGAATTTAAAAAAACATATTTTCATTACGGTATAAAAAATCAAACATTTTTTAGACAACCTGTATAATCTAAAATAATCTTTTCGGTACTTGATCGGGTATAGGCATGTGTAGAAATTAAATAAAGAAAGAAAATACTGTACTTGTGTATTTTTTCTAAAGAAATAATTTTATATTAAAAGACTGACAAAATTGCCAAACTTAGTTTTTTATCTTTGTCCATTGATTATTTTCTTATAAAAATTTTAAACTTTCGTTTTTTTTAATCTTGTCAATGAAATAGGTTACTTTAAATCGAATTAATAAAAATGTGTTAAAACCTGAGCTCCCTATCTTTGTTTTGCAAATGTTAGTCTTCAAAATTGCCGTACATAATTACATTGGACAATCCTGTGTACGCACAATATTATACATTGTGATCCACTTTTCATAAGTACATCCATGTATCTCAGGAATTAGTCAGCAGATCAGTTTCAAATGTTGGTGTTATGTTAGAATTAAAAATCATCTTGTTTTAACATACTTGACTTTTACATCTCTCAATGGCGTGCGAGCATAGGTAAGAAAAGAGGATAGGTGACTTATTAGCAAATGCAGCAGAACCTTGAAGAATTCGAACATATTGTATCAAACATCCTTAGAGCAATATTTTTTTTAAATTCAATAAACATGGTAAAACTAAACAAAAAATCAACAATGTGTTTTTTGATAAAGGCAATTATTTACGAGGATTTGGCCTTTGAATTGTAAAAAAAATATTTTTTGTAAGCTCGTATCTCCGAAAGCCAATGAAATATTTTATTCAAATTTGGTATAACGAGATTCTTGATGGTGCTGAATAACAATCTAAGATCAACATTTCCACAAAAAGTCGCTAATATTTTTTTTCAGAATATCGGCCTCTTTTTTTCCACCAATACTCGCACGCCAATGACCGATGTCAAAGTTGGGTGTGATTTTAAATTTATATATGGCATCTACATTTAAAACTAATTTCTAAGATACAGGGGTGTACTTATGAACAGAGAATAGAGATTCAGTATCTATTCTCTCTTCATGTAGAAATATAGATGTATGTAGAAATAGGTTTTTCCAATTGAGTAACGAGTAAGTCTGCCTTTCTGCCTAGAGAGTGAAAGCTCTGGAATGCCATTAACATATAGAAAATCATAAAAAAACATTTTCATCTTGCCGCATTTCAATAATTATTATGTTTCCATATTTCAGGAAAGGAATTAATTGATGAAAACGATTTTCTTAAATTCGTCAAACAAATCCAAGAACTATGCCCCGTCAGAAATACTGAAGACGATGAAATGGACTTACTAGCAGCCTTCAAAGTGTTTGATATGGATAGCGACGGATTTATCACGAAAGATGAACTTCGGATAGCTATGGAAATGATAGGAGAAGATGTGAATGAAGATCAACTCACGCATATTATGGAAGTAGCTGATACTGATAGAGATGGCAAAATTAATTACAAAGGTTTGTACGAGATAGAATAAAATTTAAACTAAAATTAAATTAAAGTTAAGTCTTGAAAAACTTAAAATTAAAAAAGCATCATAAACAAAATATTTAGTGAATATTTTCATTACGATAAAAGAATTATTAAGATTTGTCTTGTCGCAAAAATTTGCTTACGGTGCTCTTCTTTGATGTTTTATATTGCATATTACTGCAACTCAATTGAGAAGATGCTACATTACTAGATTATTACAACGACCTACTGACACACGTTGGAACGGATATATACTAAATTTTGGACATACCATTTAATTCAACAAAATTTTATCACCATTTTCGTTTTTCGTCATACAAAATATAATAATAATAATATCTAATCTAATCCGATACTTAGTTGATGAAAAAATTCAGTTTGGTTCTAGTAATATTACGAAGAATAGGGGTATGCCCTCTTTATCGGTATCGGCTACTTCCATAATGTGTGAGTTGATCTTCATTCAGAATCTTCTCCTATCATGTCCATCTCTATCCGAAGTTCATCTTTCGTGATAAATCCCTCGTTATCCATATCAAACACCTTGAAGGCTGCTAGCAAGTCCATTTCATCGTTTTTGCTATGTGACCAAAGTTACAGCAGTTAAATCAGATCCAGACATTATCAATATACTATGATTAAATCAAAACCAACTCTTTGTCATTTGATGAATCATCTAAATATATCTGGTTTCATTTAAATACCCAGATTTCCTTTCTAGAACCTTGACCTCACAATCACCTTGGTGATTGCTTTGATATCTCTTACAACTTTCTTCCCTAATAAATCCTTAATAGAATTTCCGATACTTGTTCGCCAATGAGCTCCTGTGAAGAATACCCAGTCATAACACTGGTTATCAGTACCATGGGGTTTGTTTTCTGAAGGCTCTTAACTAAAAAGTCTACACCCTTTAAGCTTTTCTGTTGCGCTACACTGTGATATTCTAATAATACTATTGTTCGTAGAAATAAGGAAAAATTTTAAATTCGAAATATTTCTGATGCGATACAAATTTTAATAAAAAAACAACTGACCCTCGAATTGTATTACATTTTTTAAGACAATGTAAAAGTCTACCCAGACTTGAAATAACATAACGTATGATCTTCAGTTATTGTTATCGAGATATTTACATATAAAAATTATATGTATCTCTGACTTATGTCTGTATCTGAACGGTTCGTCCTAGGGCAACAAGAGTTACCTACACATTTTTGGTATTGTCTTTCTTTTTAGCATTCACTTTAGGTCTAAACAGAAGTAAGTTTATCCAGTTTTCAAAAAAAGATCGGAGAAAAATGTTAATCTTAAGTGTCGCCATAAAAAAGTCCAGATACAGTTCAATTGTTTTCGAGATACGAGTTCAAAATGTAATAAAATATTGTTGCGTTTGAATTAATGTTTTTTTATTCATTTTATCATGTTTTTTAATACGATAGTCAGTTTTATTATTAAAAATGTTATCACATCAGAAATATCTCCACAAATTTCGTATGTAAAGTTTTTTCTTATCTCTAAAATGATGGAAATATAAGGTCTCTTCAAAGACAGCTGGTATATATATGGTATTTAATTTAAAAATACTACTTTTTGCAACACCCTATATATATATATATATATATATATATATATATATATATATATATATATATATATATATATATATATATATGAAATTCTTGAAATTCTGGGAATACAAAGTGCATAAGTTTGCCGATAGGAGAAAGCTAATGGTTTAGCTTAGAAAAAAATGTAAACCTTATAAGATTTTTAAAGCATGCAGTGTAGCTTTTTTTGTTCAGAAGATGCCTGAATTTACTAAACCTAGAGACAAATTTGAAAACCGTCATGGTAAAATTTCTTAAATTACTAAAAACTTACAATATACCATTAATATTTAAATACTATGCCCTGTTGAAATGCGCAGGAACAAATGGTTGTTTCCGTGTTGTTCAATTAATCTTAAATTAATTTCTCAACGCCCTGTACGTTCTATGCAGTAGTGATACTACAAACCGTAAAAAATAAATGTTTAGTTACAATTTAGTCAAAAAAGTTCATTATAGGGAGGAAATTAAAACAATACAAGCTAATTAGTTTTTTTTTACAAAAAAAAATCAAAATGTTCGAAAAATTGCTGAAATTGTTTTTTGCAATTTTTATAAATATATATATATATATATATATATATATATATATATATATATATATATATATATATATATATATATATATATATATATATATATAGTAGGACATACTTCTACCTATGGTATAATAAAGTGAAAAAAAAACTATTTTTTTAGACAGAAATGCTGATATTGAAAAAGTCTAAAAACGTTTTTTTATCCAAAAATAAGCTATAATTTGGCTTATAATTATTTTTCTTACAAAGTTGATGGTTTTTAAGATAATTGCCAAAACAGCCCACGGCTGAAAGGATCCTGCACAGCTCTTATTTGGGATTTGGCCCACGGCTAATTTTTTAGAAATTTTATATATTGTAAAAACTAAAATTCTAAGCAAAATCTACCATTGCGCAAACTTGATTGTACATCTGATTTGGCTGTTACAGGTTGTTAAAAATTGCAATTTTTTAATCTTTTATATTCAGTAGCAATTTTAATTTGACGGTTTATATACGTTATTATTGCCACTGGGATCAAATAAACTATCAAATAGTTGAGGTTCTGTCATTTTATTAAAAGGATTTTAGTTCTTAATTATTTGTATGATTTTACTTGGGTTTATTGAGATTCAAATACACCTAGTATATTTATATACACTTTGTTTATTTTTATATTGTTAAATTTTATTAAATGAATAGTATCCCAGAAAAACAGCTGAGTTTATGAATTGATAAATGTTTAATGATACTTAGTTGGAAATTGTACAGATATTTATTTTGATATAGGTGTTTATTGGACTCACAATAGCAGCCCGTTTTCATGTTTCACTTGCGACAGAGGCTTTCATCGCAGACAACTTGCCTTTCTTATTAATGACGGTCAAGACGAAGCTAGGCAAGAAACAGGGGGGTTAAATCAAGAGCGAATTACACCGTAAACTCGGATATGTTGAAACTGCAATTAAAAGTAAAGCTAATATTTTTTTAAAGATAATATATTTGTACTATCGGATGTAAGGTATTGCTTAATCACTTATGCGAAGACGTTTGTTACTACACTTTATCCGTCCTATTCTCAGATATGTAGATACATCTTACCTACCCAATGGCGAAGATGTTTTAAGTTTTCTGCAAGAACTACGAAATCAGGCAATTGATTAGACAAATACGTGGAGGTACTGATGACGATTTTAAAAGCATTACATGTCTTAGGCAAGAACAGTTTACAGTTTTATACACATTTTACTATGGCACTCCTTTAGAAGAAAATCCACGCAGGTTAATGGAATGTTTAAAATAAGTGTTTTTTATTTCAAGCAAAAATAGTTTTATATATTTATCTAGAAGAAGTCTTTGAAAGAATTCAGTAATAACATTGGCTTTTATCAATGGTAATATCAAATATTATTCTTTTGCTAGACAGGGACTATCATAGTGATGTAGTTACATTTTTAAACGAATTAGGAATTGAGCATAAGTTGCCCAGTTCTGTAATACGTGATCAACAACAGCTCACTACTGAGATTAATAACAAAAACACGATGAGTTGTTGAGGCAAGAAATGGGCACCTGAAATATTTTTTAATTTTTGTTCTTGAGTAATTTGTGTAACACAAGGAACTCATCTAACAGTGTATTCAAGAACTTCAGGGGCAATAATACATAAATATCATAGTAATCTGGTAATGCCTATAGCAAATGTAGAGTTTACTAATGAACTATTACAAAGGTCTCAAAGACAAAACCTATTACAGCAGACGGCGAAACAAAAACGCTGACACCGAAAACACGCCCAATAGATACCAGAATACAACACAAAGAGAACCGAAAAGAAACGAGTACCAAATCAACACTCTTGTAAATGATCCATCGACAACCTCCGAGTTTGTTCCCGGTTTCGAAATGCAACTATCAACTATGTATACGTTACAGTAACTACGAAGCTAACATTATAACCGAATACTATTGCATTTGCAAAACTGGAGCACGTATATTAAGATGTTGTTCTCACGTAGCAAGTTTTTTGTGGTGCGCAGGTTATTATCGTCACTAACAAAATATTGAATACCCTTAAGTAAACCTTTTGGATGAAGTTGTGGATGTGGCTAGAAGAAACCGCCAATAATATTATTTTGTAGGATATCTCCTAAGTGTTTCGTTTTCATTTTTTTATTGTGTTCACAGTATAGTCAAAATAATACTAATTTTCTAATTTTGATATCTAAAATCATAATTAAAATAGACTATTTGACTAGTTACAAAAAGCAAAATTTTATGTAGCGGGTGATAAAATGTTCATTTAATCATGAATTTGTTAATTGAACTATCAACACTAGCAACAAAGGTCATATGGATACGTCGGTATCTACTTGACTGTCAAAATATTTATCGAATTTTTATTTTTTTTATTATTCAAGATTTCTAAATGGTCAAATTAGAAAAAATCATACGAAGCACGTTGCTGTATTGCTATTTAATAATTCTTTATTTTATTTGGACCGTCAAGAGCCAACTAACAGAAAAACTATCTTGGCCAAAAAAAAATTTGCACATTATGAAATATATGCCATTTTTGTATTTCGATTTACAGAATTGGTCGGTTCTCGTAAAATTACCTATATATATTTTCAAACGGGTTTTCGTTAAAATTTGGGTATTATAAAATCTTTTATTTTAAGAAATTTGTAGAATTTAAATGTAATAATTACAGGGTGTCACATTTTTTAAGAAAATGTAGCTTTGCTACACCCTATAGTTATAGACCAACATACTTTTTAGATACCTTTACACTGTACAATATCGCCATTGAAACTTATTTTAAGAATGAGATATCCTCTTTGACCCCACTATTCGGACACCCTATATATTTTCGCATGTATTTCGATGACAGTTAGTTATTATGTTACCCTTTATTACAAGAATATTAAGGTACTAAATAAAAACCCTGTAGCAGTCAAACAAGCCGTACCATTGTACGATCAAGTTTGAGCAATAATAGATTTTACTTATAATTTCGATCTCTACAATATATGAAATTTCTAAAAAAATTATCCGAGGGCCAAATTCCCATAAGACCTGTTGCGGGGTCATTTAGAAAACTTTTAGAATATGCTTAGAACATTAAAAATAAAGGTTTCCCCAACAATCCAGCTTGGTCGGATTTTTTTAAAAATTTTGCCCTTTTTGTGACTAATCTTTTTGGCCTATTATTTGACTTTTAAAACACAGCAGTTTTTTATTAATTTAGAGATACAGGGTGTTTCACTTAAAACTCCAAATGCCGTTTCCTCGAAAATTAAGAGAGATATCAAAATCTGGTAAAAACCCTTAATAAATGGGTAAAAATTTGATTTTTATATGAAACTGAAAATTAAAACGATACCATTACCACTATGGGCTACGTGACGCCGCCGCCAAGAAAAGGAAAAACAATTGCAAGAAGATTAAAAATCTCAGATTTCAAAAACACCCTTGTTTCGTAGGCATTTTTATTATATGCATATACTTGATTACTGCACTGGGAACTGAAATATACTACTAGATATTTCACTTAAATTCCAAACGTCGATGTTTCGGTTTCGCAAATTAACGGGGATATCAAATATTAGTAAAAAGCAATTTTAATTAAGTAAATTGTAATTATTAAGAGTTGAAACAAATGCAAGCCTTCAACAAGATAGGCGTCGAGACGCCCAGAATAAAAAAACAAACAATTTTAGAAATGTATGCCTCCATATTCACTCAAAAGGTTTTGGAGTTAGTTGTCATGACAATTAAAACTCTTAGCTCTCCAGTTATGTTTTGTTTATGTCACTGTCATTTTTCTAATTGTGTCATTTAGAAAAGTTACTTGTTCCTTTGTTGCATATGTCATCTTAAACCTATAACTGTCAGGATACACCTGATCTAAATTTAAACCTTTTTAGTGAATACCGCTGAAAATGTCAAAATTTTAAATCTACGTTTATTTCTAAACTTTTTTTTATTTGCATAAAATCCATTGCTACATTGGTTTCTGGGAATCTGAGATGTACCTGTTTTTTAGTAGAATAACGATTTTTTCAATTAAGTAATTGTTTTGCAAGATATTTTTTTAAATATTAAACGAATTTAGATGCTTTTGATTTATATTAAGATATACTAAAGGAAACATTTTACCTCAGAAACCAATCTAGTAATAAGTTTGGTGCAAATAACAAAAGAGTCTTAGAAAAAGACGTAGATTTAAAATTTCGACTTTCAAAGTTTCTACAATTGTTTTGTTTTCTTCTTGGCGTCGGCGTTGCCACGCCTGTTCTGATGAAGGCGTTAACTTTGGATTAGCTCTTAATAATTACAATTTATTCTATTAAAATTTAACTTTTTACCAAATTTTCATGCCGCCGTTAATGTGCCAGAAATCGACGTTTAGAATTTAATTGAAACATCCTATATATCTAAGTAATCTGTAGAGTAATGAAGTTGTCGTGTATAGCAAAAATGTCTTAGCAAAAGATATATTTTTGATATCTGAGACTTTTAAGTTTCTGGCAATTGTTTTGTTTTTTATTTTTGTTGCAAATACCTAGAATTTACTACGCCAAATTTACGCTTTTAATCAAATTTTGATATCCCCATTAATTTTCGAAAAAATTGCGTTTGGAGTTTTAGGTGAAAAACCCTGTATATTGGATAGACTACAAAAATTCAAAACAAATGAAAACCATTTTGTCAATGAAAAATGAAAAGATGTCAAATAAAAAGTTTTGAACCCGATTAAATATTCGATATTTTTTAATACTTAAAAAACTTTAATTTTTATTTGTTCTAATAGTTCTTAAAATATATTTTGTTTTATAAATATATTGCTTGTTATTTGAATTTCTTGTTTACAAAATAAGATTTTTTAATTAATTTAGGAATTTTGTATTTTGTAATAGAATGTTTGTTATATGCATGCGTAAATTTATTTATATTTCCTAATTCTTTCACTTTCTAGTTAATATTTCCAACAGAATTCCATTGACAGAACTAAATATGATTTTTTTTAACAGAGCGTATGTAGATTTTAGTAGTTAAAAATAGCTTAAATAAAATTAGTATATACTTCTAGTTTAAAGTTAATTTTATCAAAATGCCAAGGGTTCGATGAAGTAGGAGCCATAATCGTTCTGGCACACAGGCTCCAACTACATATGCAATTAAACACACCTAATAAGTATGTATTAATTTATATTATATTGTTTCAGAATTTTCCCAGCTATTGTCATAAAGGTGTTCGACATTATCATATGAATAGACCAAAATGGTTGTGATGACTGTTGTATGAATCCGTCCACTGACATCCTCTACTCGAAGGTTAGGCGATTTAAAATAATGTTATTTGGTAGATTCTTGGATGTTAGTATCGAAAACTGATTTAAAGAAATATGCGTTATTATCTCAATGGGACGATTATTGCACCAAAACTAAAGCCAGACGGGATTATTTTAAACTACTTTTTAAGATTTATTTTGCTGTTATCGTTTGTTACTTTGTATAAAAGTCATTTAAGAAATAAAATACTCATGACATATCTGCCAACAATAATTGTTGAACAGTCCTCGTATACATTTAAGTTTTGTAAGATATTATATTAGATGTGATTGAAACGTTTCATACTGATAATTATTATAGCAATTAGCTTATAAATTGTTGTTTTGTACACCTAAAATATTTATATTTTGTTTATATCTAAAGTTGTCTAGAGTAACAGAATTAAACTCTAAAAGATAACAATAAAATAACCCAAGTAACAACTGAATTTATTTGAACCCTATTTGACATAATTTTAAAACGTGGTAAATTTAATAATTGGCGATTTATTAAATACCTACTTTAAGATAAATAATCCAAAAAACCAAAAATGTTAAATACAAAGTATGCGCTTATTTTGCATCCCTAATTTTTACTGAACAATGTTTTATTCGCTCTGAATTAAAATATAACAAACTACACTAAAGATCAATGAATTCAGGCAGCCAACATTTTTAATTATTATTTTTTAATATTTCGATTGTCTTAACACTGGAACCTGTAGTGGAAGAAAGATCAAAATACAAGAGTTCTAACCACACTGCACCTCAACTTGTTACGTCCTGGATGCGCGTTTCGCTAACAAAGTTAGCATCATCAGATGATTTAAGTTTATACCATCTGCTGATGATGCTAACTTGGTTAGCGAAACGCGCGTCCAGGACGTAACAAGTTGTGATGTAGTGTGGGTTAGAGCTTTTGTATTTTCATCAGTGTTTCGAATGATTTTATTGATATTTTTAACATTTTATAAGAATATTATCAGTAATTTTTTTCGTATTACAATAAAAAATGCCAGGAGAAACAAAATGTTATTTTTATGCCTCAGCTTCTAAACTCCCGTTATAATAAGTGAGCAGTAATATATTAAGTTGTTTTATCCTCAAGGCACCTTCATTCTATACATTTTGTTTAAACCAAGAAACAAACAATATCTGTCTTTTCCGAGGACATCACTTTTGCAATAAAGTGTTAAAAATTCTATAGTACTATTAAATTAGGAAAACATTTATTTTTTTAATATATTGATAGAAAATTCATTGATATTAAATCAAATGCCTAATAGCGGGTAATAATTTGTAGTAGCCTGTAAATGCAGGGGCATAATCCGAATGGGATTACCGATTATTTCTTAATCTTATCATTCTTGTTGAATGGAAAGTCGTAGTTGTTTTTCTATTCAATTTACTACCTTTTTCTCATGTATATTATATGTTCTCAATTGAATTAATACTGGACCGTCTGGACCTTTTATTTTATACTTCGATCTAAAAAAGATGCGATAACTCGTAAAAAGATATCTCTCCATACATCTGTATAATCCAGTTACGATATCTATTAAAATTAAGTCTCGGGTATAGACGACGGTTAGTACACCGGAGAATCCAAATTTCTATAGGCTGGTCGTCTACCTGACTGATGTCATTAAATGAAAAGACTGAGGAGACACTGAACGTCGGCCAAAGCATACGACTTCAAACGTATTACTGTAGACGGCTTCTTCACACTAGTCGGAAGATCTATGTAGTAAAGACAGGGACGTAGACAGGAAATTAATTTTGGGGGGACCAGTTGGGGGCATAAATAGTTCTAGAGGGGCCTATATACAGGGTCTGTCATTAGTGTGTCTAAGTAGCATATTTTCCTACTAAAGATTTTTTTTAATTAATGATGGATCCTGTAACAAATAATATGTGCCAGTAAAAAAATTTAAACGAATTTTTTACATTTATTTTAGGTTTTTGAATTAAATAAGAAATTTTTTACAAAAGTAACTTAATTAAACACATCTGAAGAAACATGTTTTTTCGTTTTTATTTAACGTACAGTTGTGGAAGTATTACTAAAACTAGTAAAAAATAAAAATGAATAATATAAACCGTTAACTAAAAATACAAAAAAAAAATTATAAAATTAAATTTATTCTTTTCTTATTTTCCGCGAAAATACCTATTACTCTTTGAAGATCTATATTCTTTACCAATGACTTCTCAATCTCATTTCCAATTCTATTTCTCAAAAATAATTTTATTACTCTTAAACAAGAGAAAGTTGGCTCACATGAAGCACTAGAGACCGGGATTGTTACAGCAATTATTACTGTTTATATTTTCTTTGCTTTAATTAGGTAAGAGTCAGCTTATATTTGGGATTCTTACTAGTAGAGATATTTTGTGTTGTTGTAGTTTGAGTATTTTATTTCGTTAAAAATATTGTGCTTGTATGAGTGTACCATATTTAGACGGGCTAATGGGGGGGCCACAGGACAAAAAAAGGGGGGCCGCGGCCCCCCCTGTCTACGTCCCTGAGTAAAGATTAGCGTTTTCGATAGTTTTAAAGTTATTTTTACTAGTAAATAGTTACTGAAATTTAATTAAGATGTTAGAGAAATCCTGTGTGGAGCATGCGAGACAAGAAATGTCATAGTCTAGATGTTCAAAAGAAAATGCAATAATGAAAAAAAAATTGTTGGTCGATTAATTTCTTAAGACAGAAAAAACTTACAATTATCAATTGAAACTAATAATCTGAAGTTTTTGAGTAGCCTTTCTCTTTTTTTTTAAAGGTTTCTAATCGCAAAATGATTGTCGGAAATAAACTGCAACAAGTGGTCATTGATGAAAATGCACTGACGTTAGATTCATCATCACATTCCTTATCTATGTATATATATATATATATATATATATATATATATATATATATATATATATATATAGAGAGAGAGAGAGAGAGAGAGAGTCCTCTTATGAGCAACAGCCAAATAGTACCCATTTCATTTCCATGAGAGCAACACCACAAAGAATGTAACCCACGAGGTTCAAGT
The DNA here is from genome assembly GCA_030620095.1 of Kuschelorhynchus macadamiae. Classification (NCBI taxonomy): domain Eukaryota; kingdom Metazoa; phylum Arthropoda; class Insecta; order Coleoptera; family Curculionidae; genus Kuschelorhynchus; species Kuschelorhynchus macadamiae. Next base: position 1,066,181 of record JAUTXW010000830.1, read on the forward strand.
TTTCCATTTCCAAATGACGCCTTGCGATAGTATTTTTACAGTATCAGACTGCCGAAGAAAATACGTAATCTGCTGGTTAATATATGTAAACTGATGTCAGAATCCTATAGGCCTTTATGCAAATGATGAATCTCTCGCAATCTGGTTCTTTTTGCCAGACCGCGTTCAACCAACATATTCGGCTTTTTTGATCTGCGATCAGTGCGATCTACTAATTTTCCAAAATATATACATCACCTACATCCATTTTGAACATAAAAAAAATCAGAAGCATGCGAAAACAACTGAACCCGAGAAGACTATGTTAAAAGCCTTTGACTTGGATAATAGGCTCTACTGGATGAAGTATGTCCTACTACAATACGTCTGACCTACATCGTACGCATTCGGACTAATAAGTCGTACGACTACTACGACAAGACATCCAGTGGACCACCAACCTTAATCGTCGACCAATTGTACTATGATGAGCCGACAGCTCTATCACCGTTGAATATGCCTTGAAGAAAAATCGCAATAATGTTTTACAGACGATATTTTAGATTTGAAACGCAATAACGTTTTGTTTGTTCAGGTATACCGAAATATGAAATGAAAGAACAAAAATATTAATAAAACCAATTGAAAAATACCAGAAACTGTTGCTCAAATATGATCGTCGGCAATCTACGAGGATCGTGGCAGAGACATGCAATAAAATATTCAGTTACGTGAGCGATATTTCAAAGAGCATTTAATGCCAATAAACCTTTTTTTCTAAACTTGTTAAAAAACATTTATTTTTGGTGACCTGGCCAAGGCGGCAAGTGCTCATGTGCTTTTATAGAGAGTGTGAGAGTCAAAAACTAGTCATTAGATTAGAAAAGAAAAAATATATACACATATATATATATATATATATATATATATATATATATATATATATATATATATATATATATATATATATATATATATGTGTGTCCCCAATAAACATTTTTGTTTTTATAATAGTTATCGCAACTGCTATATCACCTACGTTATATATCCTACAGACAGTTATATACTTAGTAACCAAAATATTTACGTTTCTCCTATATACCTCTTAAAGAGCTTAAATGGGGCATTTATAAGGGTAGCGGAAACCTAACGTTATGTAACCGACAGTAACTAAACTATATCGCGATAATCATTATATAACTTACTAAAGAAACCGTTAGTAATATAAAATAGTGTTGAATAGGTTTCGGTTACCTTTATATAACTTGCCTATAAGATTGTTGAAAATATTTCTAGTGTTACTATTTTGTTGCCTGTCACTTGTCACATCTTTTATTTCTCTGTTATACACATTTCACATATCTTTCTGGTTCTTTCTATTCCTCTGATAAAAGCTATCGTTTAAGTTTGGTGTTTGGGTTTTGCCTAACGTAAGATACGAATAATAAATGAAAAATGGAGACAATTAGAAAATACCTAAATCAATATAGCTGATAGTATTCTGATTACCACTTAATATAACTGGAAAGTTAGGTGGGAATGAATTTTTACTGCAAATTAGACGGTATAGTTCGAAAAAACGCAGGGGCCCTAATATTAACAAAAAATATATAAATATTCTTTTCATTTTTACAATTTACTAACAAATGATACTGTTTTGAAATCTTTGAACAAGAAATAGTTAATTTTAGACAAATTCTTACAAAATAAGTTTAATATATTGGTTTTTTTCAACGATTGTCTTGCATGTGTTTAATTTTGTCTAAATAATCATGGCGGAGAATGTGTAGTAACGTTATATCCTGTTTTGAAAGTATATCACTCGGAGTGTTCCTAAATAACTGGTAGCAACAGTATATAACGAAAACACTGTTGTATAACTTTTATAAGCAAGAAAATGCAGTGTATATTGTTAGATGCGTGCGAGAGTATAAGCTCGGTAAAAATCCCGGTAAAGGTTCACTTTCGCCTACCATAGCCGATTTTAACGAAACTTGGTACACTTGACAGATACAATTTTTTTCGTATGATTTTTAAATAACATAACGTTTTAAATTGGAAAAATATATGTAATGTTGATATTTTAGTTATGTACTCAATGGTTTTCTTTTAGAAATTAGTGAAAGAAAATAAAAAAATGTAAAAAAAATTGTGTAAAAGATTGTCATTTCTGATGACGGGTAACTCGGAAATAAAACGCGACCGAAAATAAATGACTTCGGATTCGTGATCAATGCCCCAAATTCTACTTGTATACCAAATTTTCTTAATATCGGCTATGGTACGCAAGTGAACATTTATCAAAAATTCCTTAAATAATACTCAATTTTTTTTCTTCATCCAGTTAAATGTAAAATAACCTTTTGAAATTACGTAAAAACGAGGCTGCTTTTTTACTATTGTCCGTAGGTCGGAATAGTAGATACCAAAACTAAAACAACATAACCTAATAATAATATATTTGTGAATTGCGCGGTATTCCGGCACTTTCAGCATTTTATGCTTTATAAAATCCTCCTCGGCGGAGGGAAACTTTGGTTTAGAATTTAAAATTTTACTGAAATTTTTTGTAATTTTTCGGCGAAATGAAGTGCTAAACTTAATTTTTTTCCAATTGTAATTCATAATTTGCTTTAAAAATAGCAATAGAAGTATTCAAATACATGCTTAATTGCATAATAATAACATTATTAGGTTAAACAATTACTTTAATTATAATATCGAGTGTCCTGTCATATGTCATTTAGAGATTTATATAGGCAACTTTTATTACTAAAGGTAAACAAAGTTTTATATAAGGAACAGCCGGTACTACATCAACACCGAAAGTTTTGTAACATAATACCGGCAACACTAAAGCATACCAATTTTTATAATATTGATTAACAACACTCATATATAACTGAAAGTGTTTGAGTTATATAAATAAGGTTACGGCAAATGTTATATAAACCCGTTATCTTACCACTGGTAAAGATTACTAAAAGTTTTATAAAGTGTTGATAGAAAATGTTATATCATTGTTATATCATTGTAGCTTATAGTAACCTTATAAAGCCGATATATCACTAGGGTAATATTATAAAACCCCGAAACATGTTTATATACCTTGGTAACTTTTATACAGTCATTATATAACTTTATGTTACCATAAGTTGTGACAAATGTTTATTGGGCCTACATTGCGGGGGCTGGCGGAGGTGTAGTTATGCCACTGAAAGTACCTGAATAAATCGTAAATTGATTTTAACAGCTTATAAAAAAATATATTTTATATTCTTAAAGACATTCTAAACACTCATAAGGCAACTAAACTATATAAAAATTACAAATGTTGAAAAATAAAGAGCTTCATATTTACTTCATATGTTTTATAGGCTTTAGTATATTGGTTCACGAATTTTAAAGTAAAGGGGATGAAATATTACATTTGCAAAATCATTTTTTAATTGATTTCAAACATTTTGATGACAAACCAGTTCTCCAAATTTACTGGGTAGCAATAAGTTCAATATATAATATACCAGTCCAATTTGAGTTTTGCTATATGCTTTTAATTTACAAAATGTTGTTTCTTTCAGATAATCGAATAACTAAAATATATACATATATCACAAGAAGGTTGATGTAAACATTTCCTTAAAAAATAACCTGTCACATATTCAAGAGTATTACCTTTCGGGGTTTTAAGATTGTTATAATCATTTGTAATTACCTTTAGTGGGGTGTATGTAGATATCTGGACTAAGAGTTAACAAAATATCATATCTTTCATACAATTTACGTCATCCGTTTATTTAAAATATCGCAATGCAAACATTTATTTAAAAGCCCTGCAAAATTGTATGGAAGTTGGATTTCTAACATTTTCACAATTCCTAATTTGATCAAAAAAGTTTTCCAGGCAGTCTTGATTTAAGTTCCTTGTGAACAGATATTTATATCCCTTGGCTTGCAGGGCCAATTGTAAGTAAAATAAAAATAGCCTTGATGGTCAACCTCTAGTGTTTACCAACTTGTAAAAATTGAAACCTGGTCATAAACTACAGGTAAAACATTTAAACCTGTGGGTGTTAATTTTCTAACCGACTCAAATAAAATATTTTTGAGTTCATCCGATGACGGGGATGTTTTAAAAAATGCAATAGGTGGCTTACAACTAGTTACAAAACCTCTATCCATTAAAACTAAGGCATTGCTAGCAATGTCTGAACCTATCTAAAAATTGATCAATTATCAATGTTGTAATTTAGTCAAGGAAACGTCGAGTTATGGGTGAAGTTCTATAAAACGCTAAGTGTAAACCAGTTGTTGTAGACTGTCGCCGGATCGAAGAATGTTAGCAAGAAGTTCCAGTAGGTACTTTATCAGAATAAAACCGCCTTCCCTTCCGCTATTACTCATATTCTGTCGAATATCGAACCAAAGTTGAATGCCAGCGTTTGCTTCCAGTAAACTTTGAACTGGAAAATAATTGAATAGAGCTGATATCAGAACTCAAACGTACCATTTGAACTCGATGCCAATGATGAGGCATTCGATTCAGGATTTATCCATTTCACTTACAAGTTCGAATGGCATTTAAACAAAACACGACATGGAAAGTTCCCAACAAACGCTTTTATATCATAATACTAAAAAGGCAGTTACCAAAACCTTTTTAGTAAAAGACAGCTCCCTTAATTGATCACTCTGTAACAGAAGTTTAGGGCGTTTTATCAAGAATGGGCAACCTATTTGCGATTTGTGGGTCTTTATACACTATTACTTGCGCAGATAGTTATTTGGCAGGTGTATAATTACAAATTATTTCACTTTTAAAAGAGATACCTAAAATTATCCGCAACGAAGATGATATATATTGACAAGTATGTGGAACAATTTAACCTACAAGTATATATAGACTCAATAACACACCGACTGGAAAAAGTGAACCTGAATGTGAACTAGCCAAGGAAAAAAACTTTATTTAATCAACTAAACCACCATCAACGCCGATATCCGAACTATATCCGTTAGTGCGTATCATCCGCATGTACGGACCCAAACTGTTAATTTCCAGCTACGAACAAGTAGACACGTTTTGGTAACCCACTTCCAATACGCATATCTGATAGAAGTTGCGCCGGCAATAATTTAAATGGGTTTCTCGTGTGAAAAGAAAAGCGATATTATACACTGCACTTAGCAGATATAAGTGCGCGGGTGCAACGTGGTTTAAAGGAGATTTAGATAATTATCGTTTTTTTTATTGTCATTTTTAATAAATAATATCCTATTATTATTGCCTCAAGTAAAATTATGTTTTAATATACGAGGGGGTAACTGTATCGGAACAGCGCATAGAAATTCGTAATTCATCTCAAAAACGATATTTTTCTGTTTTTGTTGATTGGTTACTTGAATGGCAAACGGAAAAAAATCTTCAAGGAATCTATAAATCAACGTAGTTATCTAATATTTGCTGAGGGTCTCAAAAGTATCATTTTAGTTTGAGTTCGATTACTTATTTAATTTTGGTCACAATGCTAATATAGCCGTAACTGATCTAAACATATCATATTATTTAAGTTCATTTGGAGATTGTGAATATTAATTCACTGCATTCAAAAGCAAGATTTTAAATTCAGTACCACTTAAATAGTTAAAAAAGTAACTTCTCAGTTTATTTGCAATAGCCTTCTAGGCCTATCCCCATAATCTTACTCCCATACCAAAAATATCCCATACATTTACCATATTAATAGATAATTTAATATTTTATTCTTTGCAATACATTCCGTGAGTAATTTGAATTGTCGGTTTTGCCTAAGGCGAATTTTTAAACTCTAAATAAAACTGAGGTATACTTTACTTTTCTTAAGGCCGTTTTACATGCTGCAATTCTTTCTTGCAAGTTGTAATAGTCTTGAACAAAAGTATGCGCAATGGCAAGAGATGTGTACCTTTTGCCAAACTGCGCATGCCTTTGTTCAAGACTATTGCATATTGCAAAAAAGAATTGCAGCATGTAAAACGGCCTTAAATGTTGCTTTCTTGATATTCAATATCTTAATTCGTAGCAAAATACCATAGTTACGATTGTATGAAAAATGAGTTTCCATGGTAACTATTTCGTTTATCCGCTGTTAATGAATCTCGCCGTAACATATACTTATGAAGCCAGAAAAACACAAAAATAATAATTTAGGTTTTATTTGACTAATAATTATTTATGTACATACAATCACACATCTCACACTCAAAGAAACCAAAATACTGTTTTACCTTGAAAACAACTTCACCATTTGTCATACAGTTCTTGGATATAAACTGTTGCTACCATATACCCTAATACCACGCGAAAATGATGAATTCAAGTTTTTCTCCTTTTGGCTGTTATGGCTACTACTAAGTAAGAATATAGCAACAATTGTTATCCCAAATCCACACAATGCTCCCAAAATACTTGACACCTCCATATTTGCCCACTCTTTAAATAGAATGGCTGAGACCATAATTACCAAAGTGGTGAACATGACGTAATACACTGGTGTCACTATACTGGTGTCAAAAACGTCAAGGGCTTTATTAAGATAATTCATTTGAAGACAAATAAATATGACTACAGCTAAAAGTAACAGCAACAGTATCCAGATGTCACTGGCAGGAAGGTCCCCTAAAATATAAAATATATTTAAAAAAAAAGGTTAATTATTCTTTATTTAAAATAATGTAAGGAATTAGATAATTAATCGAATACAATAAAGTGTTAATAAACAGTTAATAAAATGTACTAGAAATGCTAATGAACTATTCTTATGGAATGATCGCTGAATAGCCGATTCATATAACTGAAAGCAAATAAATAACAATGTATATTTTCTTAATACTCAGGTAACAATAAAAAAATGAGACTTTATTAGCGATGTCTATGTTTGAGCAGACTGCAGATAGTAAAGTTACCAACAGAAAAGGCTAGAACAAAAATTTTAGAAGACCAACTGCTGTGACAATATTTATTCATCAGAGGACTTTTTATACTCGTATACTAATCACCCTGGAATGGTTTGAACAATTTGGATGATTTTTTTAGGAAGTATTTAGGCTAGTGGTCTCATCGTAAACATAGTAAAAAAAACTAAGCAATCGACTGTTTCCGAAATAACTTTGAAATACTTTAATACATTGACTTGAACATTGGTGTATGAATTAAAATTAGCCAAAAAAGTTATTGAGGATCTATTTTCTTGTCAGGTTATTTCGGTAGTTTCAAATCTTAATAAAGTTAGGTGTATGTAAAAGAGGTCCAAAGTATTGTAATGGAATAATGAATCCTTCAAAATGCTGTGTAAACGTCATGATGTCAACTTCTGGCAATGGAGAACGTCTACCTCCTTCTATAGTTTACTTCGCAAAAACATCGTTATGAAGAATGGGAGAAAAATGATCCCAAAAATTCTCGTTTTTTTATCAGGATTTCGGGGCCGATGCTGAACAATTTTGAAACGGCTTCTACAAGAACTGAAAACTCACATATTAATCAAATCAATCAAGCTTTACAGCAGTTTTTTTAAGACAAGAGAATATCAGCACAAACCAAATTAAGGCAAAAAGAACGAATTAATATTCTACCTCGACGAGAACTGGTAGTTGCAGGTATTGTGCCGGAGCAAATTAAGCAATTAAAATTCAATAATTAAGCTATAGAAAATAATTCTGAAATGCTTATATCCGATTTCAGTTTTGATTGTTAACAAATAAGTGTGATAATGAAAATGATGATCACATCAAATAAAATTCTTCCACACTGGTTCAAACTGTCTGACTCAAGAGAAGAAGAAAAGCTGACAAAATAATCCGCTGATCAAATGACCAAATGAATGATACTAATATAGACGATTTTGCTATAATCAAAATTCCAATGGAAAACTGCTCAAAATATACATTTTATGTGGGAAAAATTGTATCCCTTCAGGAAGAAAACAATCTGGTTTCTTTTCTCAGAAAACGAATCATCACTGGTTCGAATCTTTTTAAAAACAGTGATCCGTATAGCTATTCGGAACACCTCTACCCTACATCAGTACTTTGTATTAAGTGTAAACAGAAAAAAATATTATTTCTACATCTTTTAACACTTAAGAATAGTGACATATTGCCTCTGTAAATTTGTTCCTGTAAACTGTAAGATTATTTTGGTAATCTTAAATAATCATACCTGAAATGGAACACCGAATTGCCAAACCTAATGCTTTACATGACATTACTGTCAAACTGCCAGTAGCTGAACACAAAGCCACATACACTGCAACATATCGGCTGCCATATTTGGGCCCATAATAGAATGCTACTGAGATAATAATAATGGATACAATAAAAACATAATATAAAAAGACTGGCTCTGTAATTTTCATTATTAATTCATCAACAGATTCAAAGTCTTCTTCATGGGGAGCATGGATCACTATAACTATGGATCCCAATATACATAGAATACATCCCATCTAAAAAACAATAATTAAATTAATTTTATAAGGATCAGCAGTAATAATTGATATAACAAAAATTAATAAAATAATATAATTTTCTAACATCACTTCTGATACGTTTACAATTCTGAAAATATGATATAAATAAGTTTTTAATGACTGATATAGTTGTTTTTTTTTCTATCTTCTTGTATTAAAATACACAGACTGCGAAACAAAAAATCCATTGAGCAACTTGAATCTTTTAGATGAATCACTATATTTAATGTCCACGCTCCACCACGTACTATTCAATTGTTTTCTAGATATTGATGATTGAATATTTACAATTTTGGAATTTGAGAGGCGGCTGTTAAATAGAAATGGTTCAACTTAAGCCAAAATGGATTGCAGATTATTACTATTTATTGGTTTGTATTAAAATTAAATTTAGGTATATGGCAAACTAAATGACATGTTAAAAATATTGGGGGCATTCTAATTTAAACAATTTAGTTTAAACAATAAAATTTGGGACACCATGTACATATCAAAAGAAAATAAAACCAAGGTTTCAGACAATTTTTATCCATTTTAATATATTTATTATAGAGAACTTAAGATTTTTAGTACAAACGTTTTAGACATTTTGTAATGCATTTTCTTTTAAGGAAAATAATTACCCTGTACAACTTCGTAAACCAGAGAATGCAAATATAAAAAATCGGTAAATTTCCTTTATCCGGAACTTCCCTCCTTATAATTTTTTTTAGTAGGAATAGTGAAGTATCACCCAATTTAATTCTGCACATTATATATATATATATATATATATATATATATATATATATATATATATATATATATATATATATATATATATATATATATATATATATATATATATATATATATATATATATATATATATATATATATATATATATATATATATATATATATATATATATATATATATTTATATATATATATATATATATATATATATATATATATATATATATATATATATATATATATATATATATATATATATATATATATATATATATATATATATATATATATATATATATATATATATATATATATATATATATATATATATATATATATATATATATATATATATATTTATATATATATATATATATATATATATATATATATATATATACTGTCTTTTCGAACATTATTGGGCGCCATTTTGTTCAACCAATGGATTCGTGCCAATATTTTACCAGTTTCTGCCTATGCCACACTTGATCTTTAGGTATAATTTAAAATAAATTGAATAAATAGTTATTATACAGGTTTTTGTTTTGCTACTTGGATTCGTACTAAAAAGTTTCCAGTTCACTCCTATTTAACACTTGATTTTTGTGGAACATTTTAGGTAAACTGTAAAATATCTCAATCGGGTAAGTAGTTTTTAGTTATTCCGCGAACTGACAGACAGACCGACAGACAAACCAATGGAATGGAATGGAATGGAGAAAACATATTTTTGACATCTAGGGACGCTAAAACGTAAAGTGGAACTTTGAAGAGTAATTTTTTTCGATTACAAACATTTTATTTAGCCGCCATTTTGTTCCCTGAACTTGAATTGTTACCAAAAATTTATCAGTTCATCTCTATACCACAATACACAAGCTAAATTTATGAATATTGTATTAAGCCGCTATTTTGTTTCACCATCTTGAATTCGTAACAAAATTTTACCAGTGAATTCCTACTTAATACGTGAAAATATGAGGTAAATTGTATAAATAGTTTTTGAGTAATAATTTTTTTAATATTTCACTAGGCCGCCATTTTATTTCGCTATACTGGATCTTTACCAAAATGTTACCAGGTCATCCCCATGTGACCCTTAACTTTTGAAGAAAATCTGAAATCAATCGGGCAAGTATCAAGTAGTTTTTACCGACGATTCGAGAAAACATCTCGGAGGGTGATTTTTTCATGATTACAATACTTCCCTTTTGTGAGGGAACTAAAAAAGAAATAATCTAATTGCAGCATTAACAGAAACATGTATCTTATGATGCATACCTTGCCGTTGGCATTTAATGTTTCATGGAGGAATCGTGCCGCCAGTACTGCAGACACCAGAACACTTAAAGCTCCTAAAGGCGTTACCAATGATGCTGGAGCAAATGCGTATGCTCCAAAGTTGGCCAGCTCACCAATGCCCACTGAAAAAGGTAAATAAGACTTTATTAAAATGCTTGTTAACTGTCGATCTTAAGTTAAGATACACTATAGAAAAGATTGTGAGAATGGGGCGGTTGATAGAATCATGAGGGCCAATGAGTTGGACATAGATATATTTTTATTTAAGATGCTATTTGAAACATGTAATTGTTTATTCTGTTTACATAATATACATACTCATTAAATATCATGACGTATATTGTTAGCATTTATATACTTATTATAGTTATTGATATTTTATTCATTGTATTGATTTATAACTAGACTGATAATTTATTTTGCTGTTTATTAATTTTTGTACTTTTTTTAACACATTTTTATTAAAATTATAATCACATTCAAAAACATTAAAGTTTCGAACGAATGTGATAGATACACATTTATCTAAATTAAGGAAAAGCTTATTACGGGTACAGTATTCAAAAAAGGCGTCATTTTGTAATAGCAAACAGTCACCAAGACATTCTATAGATGAAAAAATTTTCGTATCATCTGCGTAAAGTAAAATTTTGCAAAATTTAAAACATTGTTTTATGTCATTTAAATAAATAACAAATCGTAATGGGCCCAGGTGAGATCCCTGGGGCACACCCGATGTTACGTTATAGACTGGTGACTGGTGACCGTTTACTGTCACGAACTGTGATCTATTAGAAATATATGAAACGCTCTATTTTAAGATGTCCCCGCGTACACCAATTGCTGCCAATTTTGTAATCAAAATATTATGGACTATTTTATCAAAAGCTTTGCTAAGATCGGTATACACGGAGTCCACCGGTACCTGGGCATCCATAGATGAAAGAATATATTGTGAGTAACAAATCAAATTTGATACCACTTGAGCAGAAAACCATGCTGATCGTTTATGATATCTAAATTAGTAGATTTAAGTAATATAGTATAAGCAAGTTTTTCAAGAATTTTTCCAAAAATATAAAGTTTACTTATAGGTCTATAATTTGTAACACTGTCTCTAACACCATTTTTATAAATTGGGACAACATTTGCCACTTTCCACTTTATAAGAAATACACATTGTTTAAAAGATTGGTTAAACACTATTGATAACGGCCGATACAAGGAAGACGCACAACGTTTTACAAAGTAAAAAGGAATTACGTCAGGACCGCCGCCCTTATTTTCATTAAGGTCGCTCAGTGTTTTTAGAAGTTCTTCGGGGGAAATACGAATATTTGAAAGAAGACAATTGCTCTTATCATTTGGAAGAACGTTCAATTTTTGTTTATAGGGTTGAAAAACACCCCGAAAAAATCGGAAAAGTGGCTTACACCGAGACCTTCGGCCTCTTTGACTTCGAAATGCATTCAATTTGGAATAGCTACACGTTTATTCTTAACAGATACAAGTTGCCAAAACTTTTAGAATTATTAAGTATATCACTTTGTATTGATTCAATATACGTTATGTAATCATTTTTTATCATAATTTAATTTTGCTCTGTCGTCTAAGCTCGCAAAAAAAGTTGAATTTTGGTATTTCTTTGGTATAAATATATTTATAGCCCTGTAAATTACTTCGTAAAAAAGGTTAACTGAAACGTTTACCTCGCGGTTTTTAAATAGGTTTATCCATTTTAGGTAAGACGGAGAGTAGTAATTCGCCTCGATAATTGTTGATGTCCATTTTATCGCCACTTTTAAATATAGGAAAAAGATTAGAATTTTTCCACGATACAGAAAAGTAGCTGAACTCCACTGACGTTTGAAAAAGAATCTTTAGTGTATAACAAGTGGTCAGCACCAGTTTCTCAGCAAAATAGGTGGAATGCCATATTTTATTATTTATTTCGTCAAGTATAAAACTGTAGGAGGATAAGGTAGTAAAAAATTTAACTAAGTTATATTTAGGTAAATGAAGATCTGTGGAAGTGGAGTATCAAGATTGGAAATGCAAAGCAAAAGCATTTGCTATACACTGCGTTATGCTGGGTAAATTAGGGATACCCTTTAAGTTTTTAACATATGACCAGATATGTTTGATGTACAAAACTCTTCGAAAGAAAAGGTCTGAGTTCCTTAAACACGGTAAATGTGACCTTTAAAGGATTTAACACCCGCTTCGGCAAATCCATTAAGGCTTGGAACACCAGGAGGGTTAAAATTCCAAGCGATTGAAAAGTCTTGGGCAGCCCTTTCTGCCAAATCAAGAAGCATACTATACGCTCCTTTGAAGTTGGTGCCTTAATCACTCATTAAAGTGATACATCTGCCTCATTTAGCAACGAAGCGCCTAAAAGCAGCCAAAAAAGATTCGGCGCTAAGATCGAAAATCAGCTCTAAACATATGGCCTTAGTAGTTGTACAAACAAATACACAGACGTAACCCTTATAAATTTTAGCACCCCTGTGCTTGCTCATTAAAAGAGAAAATGGACAGGCAAAATCTACTTAGACAGAAGAAAATGTTTTGACTGAAAAACTCTGAGGGCTGGCAAATTGGCCATATAGGGGTTGTATATAGTGTTACATCGGAAACATAATAGCGCTCCGAGGCGAGAAAACACAAAATTGTTGAAGTAATAAATATTGCATCGTTTTAGGTCCAGGATGCAGATACGTGTAAGTCTCGGTTTAAGTTAGCCTATGTGACTTAGGCAGTAGAATTAAATGTTCGACATCATATTAAACTTGGGATTTTCTGAGGCTACCATCGACTCTTAGTACATAATCGGCGTCTATGAAAGGAGCAAATTTTCTAAAAGGTCTAGGCAGCAAGGAATTTTGGTTTATTTTTGAAATAATCTGTTGGATGTGTTTTACTATAATTTTAAGTGAAAGGTCGATTTCAAGGTGGATTAAACCACCTTGAGGTTTTACCCTTAACTTTGTATTTGAAACGAAACGAAGAATATAAGCGACTAACCTTAGAATCTCCTGCCAACTATAGAGAATTTCTTTAACAAAAAAATAATCAAATTCGGAGAAGACATAGACATCGATAAAACCAAAATGTTTTCTTCCTAAGATACATCAGGATCAGTTTGAAATTAGGTTGTGTCGGCCAGAGATGCTCTGCTTGCAAAAGAAACTCGGGACCAAACCACTATATCACTGTGTCTAAAAGTTGTGCAAGGGTAAGACCGCGACTAGCACAATCAACGGGATTCAGCGCTGACGTAACGAAACGCCAAGAAGAAGTGGATACGAGCTGTTGAATATGGTTAACCTTATTGGCTACAAATTTTTTCCATTTGTGAGGGGAAGAAGAGAGTCGAAAACGTGTAGTTTAATTCTGGATATCGAATTAGACTCGACGTACCGAGGAATTTTTATATTACCAAGATGAGGCATTTCAGCTTTAAAGGTATGCCAAACATCTAAAATATCTTTAGATCGGGGTTCATCCCAGGAAACTTTAAATTCCCGCAAACGTTGCAAACGAAGTTTTGCAAGTAGGAGGCAAAGAGCAATAAAGCTAAGGGGATCAAACATTCGACGTATCTCACATAAAATATTTCTTTTTGTACAGGGACGATCCATAGAGGTATAAGTATATGAAAAGGCATCTGAATTAGTATTCCACGTGAGACCAATTACTGCCAAAACTTTGAACATCCTAAGGTGGAACAGAGGCTAAAAGAAAGGGGAAATTAATCGCCTATTGCTCATTTCAAAACCTCTCCTGCTCATAACTTCAACGACGCCGGATTGAAGTGCTAAGGCTGACTCCAAGTCATCACTTCCCAAGAGCCAATCATCCATATAGAATTGACTGTGAATAGCCTGACCAGCTTTAGGGAAATAAGTTTTTTCCTGTGCAGCAAATTCTTTTAATGTCCTCAAGCTCACGTATGGCGAGGAATTAATTTCGTAAATCACACGTATCACTAAGACTAATGCCGTTAATGTCACGCAAACTAGTGTCTAATACAACTCTAATTTAAGAGAAAAATAACTCCTGTTTAAAAAACACAGCATGGTGGGCAATAGAGTAACCCGACAGAGATTTGGATTCATCTTGGGGAACTAAAGACCTATGGCCCTTGTCTAAATAATCTTACATAAAGTTCACGGATTTTCTATGCAATCTATGAATTTTTTAAGAACCGTCTTTCAAACATGCTGAAGCGGCGATAAGCTTGAGAGTGTCAACCAATTTAGGGTTTATTTGACAAAATGGTAACGATACCGAAAATCATCCCGAAGGTTCTCCAAAAATCAAAGCTTTATATATTTCCTTGCATTGCCATTCTTCAGCACAACGGACTGTTTACGAAAGTGCTCAATTTCCCAAAATTGGCGTAATAAAATATCAAGATTGTCCTCCATTGAGATGTGACACCTCAAAAGAAAGTTTGAAGCCTGCAAGAAACATTTATTTTTCCTTGCAAAACATAGCCAAATACAGTTTCCAAAGAAACCGGATGATTGGAACTTCCAACAATACGACCTGACCCAAATACAAGCGGTACAAGCTCGGCACCAATAAGCATGTCTATATGATCTGGCGTGTGAGAATTATTTTCAGCAAGCTTTAAGTATTTAATGTGTTCAATTTCAGAAGGATTAATATGAATCTTAGGTTTTATTATACACTGTGTAGAACCACTTTTAGTGGAGGTCGACATTCCATTTAAACCTTCAACAGGAACAGAAAAGCTTTTACGTTTAAGACCAAATGGCCGAACGCAAGATTCGGAAATAAAATTTGCCATGGACCCCCATGGAAGAAGTATACGAATTTTCTGAAAATTACCCCAAATATCTTTGATATCTACTTCGCATGTAGAAGAAAAGTGGTTCGCAATACAATGAGTATTTATAATTGGCTGTGTTGGATTAATAATTTGTTCAGAACCAGAACATGGGCATAGAAATATCTTTAGCGGTGTCCGTATTAGAGGGCTGACCTTGGATTGGCAGGCACGGTAGGAGACGTTTTACCAAAGCGTAAAGTGGTATGATGTGGTGACTTGCAAACCTTACATTTCTGAGGAGACCCACAATTTTTAAGAGGGTGTGGAGATACCAAACAGTTGGCAAATGAAAATCTGCCTTGCCGGGATTCCAACAAAAAAGCAGGACACTTACATAATGCGTAAGAAGAAGAGCACGAACATAATTTCCTAAAAGTCGGCAGGTTTTGATTAAAGCCATGTTCGAGCTCGAAGTCAGTTCTAGTTTTTAAATCAAGTTTATTTTTCAACAGATTAAACAACAAAAAATCCCAATGTTCAAAAAAAAATTTAAGGCTCTAAAGGCCGTTATATTCTCAAAAAAAAATATTTAAAATTTGTTTAAGTTTCTTTGAGAAAGCCTTTTGAATTGATGGGGCATGAAAAAGCTCATTATAATACTGAGTAGCTAAAAAGCGTTTGTTTTGATAACGTTTTATCAGCATATCGTAGGCTACAGAATAGTTAACTTGTGTAAGAGGGATGCCCTTAACTAAAGTTAAAGGTTCCTTGTGTAATGGCCTTAGCAGGTATTGAAATTTTTCAATGTTCAATACTCAAGGTTATCATGAATAAGACTGTTACATAGGTCAAAAAAACTACGCTAATTTTTGTAATTGTCATCAAAAATAGGTAAATTAAGCTTGGGAAGCTTTAAAACCATTTTTGTGGGCGCAGCGAAAGTAGAACTAGCTGATGTATTAGCAGACTGAAAAGTTTTATTATGACGATGATTAAACACGAAACAATGTTTTAAAGATTTTATTATAAATAATAGGCTATATCTGCAACAAGCCGCGTTTCATCATATTTTGCGAAATCAGTATCTTCAATTAAAGATATGACAGTATTATGCGGTGTCATATCAAAGTCATTATAAGTGCTATCAACAGTCTTCCGGTTCGTCTCGTCGAAGGCAGACCTCTGTTTTATTAACATAAGTGGTTCACGTGTTCCGTTTCTCTGCTTTATTTCGGAGGGAAACGGGAGACTCAACCGCTCAGTGTGGAAACTAACGACCCCGCTAGAAAGGGAGCAGACGCTGTGAAAGTGTGAGGCCTAGTTGTTGCTGCATTCTATCCCGTTCGTCTACCGCAGTCCTACAAAGAATATTAGCGTAATGGCCGCTATGTGGCGGGAGTGGGAGGGGTAAGGGGATAGCATGAAAGAAAGGGTCATCTCGTGATATCAGTAGTACTCTCAAGGGGCACCTAGTGGAAGCCAAGATGCATTTCATAAATTAAAGAGGAAAAATCAAGAAGTATTTTAAAGATTCAGGGTGTCCGGGAGTTTAGAACTCGCCATCCGGACATCCTACCGATAACGTCTCAAAACTGGAATAAGGTGTAAATCATCTGGGAGGATTGCCCTAGCTCTAACTAAGCCCTGGGCGGAGAGCAATCTAGTGACTGCCTCGTAGCAAAGCCAATATGTCCTGTTATGTAACAGGCTAAACAGGAAAGTCAAGTCAAGTGCTATCAACACAATCTGCTCTCATTAAAAAAATTGATTTTAAATAGTCATTATTGTGCTTCTTCCAACCGTTTGGGTGCAGTAGTTCATGTTAAATTAGCTTTAGTTAATTTATCTGACATTTTAAAAAATATATCAAATTATAATCAGAAATGCGTTAAAAAATATTGAAATATATTGTATTTCTTTCAATAAATGCCACTACTTTAATATATGCCTGCTAATGATCGATAGACAAATATAATTATACCTACACAATAAGTTTTTGCAATTTTATTTGTTATTTAATAAAGAAAAATCAAAATTATTACATGTTAGTGAACCCGCAAAATAGATATCAAAATATCGATAGTATAATGTTAAGCGAATAATTCCGGCGGACGGGTTATTCAATTCACCCTAGAAGAACATCACGCGACATTAACTTCACTTATATCCCATTTTTTTCGGGAAAATCGATCCGAATAAAAATGCCGGCCGGCAGACAAGCGAGACGTCTCGCGTAAGCGATCCTGCCCTGTCGTACACATAACAAGGTTAAAACATAAGTTAAGTTAAGAAACATTAAACTGCCAGTTTAATAGAAAAATTTAAAAATCAAATTATAATTTAAAATACAAATTATAATTAAAATCCAAAGTTCAAAATACAAATCATAATTAAAATATAAAAATCAAGAGATTCCTGTACTGAGTGGATTCACATTGCATTTGTGGATAAAAATGTGTAAGTCTCAGCCCTTTAGACTCGACAGCCAATTTATGTGTGGGTAAGCATTGACTTACAGCTAGTAAGGCTAGAGTATGGTAATCTGAGATTCTAAGCATGCCTTGTATCATATTGATGTCATAAGATAATTCATTATTGTTGGTAATAACTGGCAGAGTAAGTATGTTACATTTTTAAAAAAGATGATGTACATGGTGGCAAATTTTCCATACACCTCATTATTTTGTTTTGAGTTATAAAAGCTTATCAAAAAAACAGACAGCTGAGTTTTCTCACAGATCACCTCCCCATGTTTTTCCCAGGAAAGTTTATTGTCAATATGCAATCCTAGAAACTTGAATACCAGGGCACTACTTACTGATTATCTATTTAATTTTATTAAAAGGTTGTAGCCCACAGTAATGTTTTTTTGGCAAAAAATTGCATGAAAACAGTCTTTTAACGGCCATTATTACAGCAATAGACCTTTCAAAAACTACATTACTTTCACAGACGAACTCATTTAACAGTTTATTGTGCATCAATATATTTATGTCGTTTGCATACAAGACGGCATGACCAACGCTGCCAAAATATTTCATTAATGAGGAAAAACAGAGGCCCAAATATAGAAACATCCTAGTCGCTCTGTCCAGTATAGGACTTATTACCCTGAATTGTGACAATTTGTTTTCTATTATATAGGTAAAATGACCTAATTGTGCACTATTTCACGCACACCGACAGCATATTTGCGATCAATTGCATCAAAACCACAGCTTAAGTAATAAAAAAGTCCAATCACATGCTCACCGCCACTGAGTGAATCATAGCAGTATGGGTGGACTTCCCCTAAAGGAAGCCATACTGGTACAGTACAGTGTTAATGAACGTCCGCAGAAGTAGTCATTTTACCATTTGAAATCAACTTCTGATTTCCACTGCAACTCAGCTCAGAACATCCATCAGAAAACAATCGAAAATCAGATCAAGTAATCTCTTCTACACCATTGGCTAATGGTGTATGAAGCCAATGAATGATCAGGAAATCTCTGCTAGTGAAATCAAAGCACAAACAATCTATATCCTCTATCAATGCAGTAAATGTTGCACTTTCTAATAGTAGTGATCTCAAAAAAATCATTCAAGTGACTGCAGGGCACACAGCCAGACACCAACAAGACCATCCATTAAATCAATAATCTAGGATTTGATAACTCAACACTATAACTGTGAGTACATTCTACTATGGAGGGTTGATTCTCAGAGTTATTGCCTCTAAAAGTACTGGGCATGCAGGAATATTTATCAACCACTCCACAGCAGCAAACAGTCAGCTCATGACAAATATAATTGAGGAAACTTAAATTACTTTCATGGGTTGTGTTATGATGAAGTTTGATGTTAGTAAACAGTGTAAATTTGCTATGTTGATGTTTATTATTGTGCAGAAAGGTCTTAATTCGAAGGTTAAGGTCATAGATAAACTTATTCAAAATTCTCCTGCCATAGTCACAAGAAGAACCAACTAGCACTAGATTAGTATTCTTCTTTATGTAATAAACATCTTTGAGAAAATGATATTGAGCTAGTTTACCCCTGACTGCATTCTGAGTAGAGGACTCTGAGAATATTGACAATTAATATTGAACTTTGACTTAAGACTCGATTTAAAACAGGTGGATTCAATTTTTCAATTCTTTTTTTATTTCCAACCAGGAGTTGGTGTTTTCCCTCATTCGATGTATGTGAAGAAACTTGAGTTTCCATGTTAAAACTTCTATGGTGCTCTTGTTCCAAGGAACAAAGGTTCATCCCAGTATATATGAGCACCTCTTCATTTAGCCCGTCCAACATCCTGTCAAGAAAAGTCTGCACTCCAACATCGTAACATCGTGGTAATATCAATTTAGATTTTTTTCAGTGTACCATTTAACTCCTTCCAAAATCAAATAGAAAGGGAGCATAATGTGAATAAAATATGAAAATACAAATTTGTATAATAGGTTTAAACATATAATATTTTTTTGTGGTGTGAATGGCTGTAGCACACGTTGATTCTATTTTATTGTAAATCATTTTGTAATGACGTATGTAAACGATTTTATTGTTCGTACATGAAATATATGATTTTTATTTTAACTTAAATCAGAAATTTTCACTACTAGCAAAATACAAACAAATAACATGGCCGACTCACTTAATGATTTTGAAGATATTATCTTCCGTTGACCAATCAATTTGAGGAAAGTTGAAATCTCCATACAAAAGAAACTTTTGATTATCATACTTTCTCCTTAGGGATTCACATGTATTACAGGATATATGGTAGCAGTCTAAGGACGAGGGTGGAAGAATATATACACAGGAGATTACCAGTTCGAGATTTCATGCAAACTGTTACAGAGAAGTGATAAAAAATAAACTTTGCCATTGCTTCTTTCAAGAATATCTATAATGGTACCATTATACTCCTCTATGATTTCGTTTAAAACAAGCCTATCTAGGTATACTGGAGGACCAATGAGAATTAAATTGGTATAGCGACAGGCATCGAAAAGAGCTTCACCATTTATGTTTGTATTGTTTTCCTTTAAGAGCATTTCCGAAAGAATTATTATATAATCACTTTTTGTAAATTTTTTTGCAAAAAGAGAAAACAGTTCAATTGTCTCATCAAAGTAAATTGTCTTTTGTCACTGGCAGGCTCTAGTAAGTGTTAACTCAGATCTCAACCTGTGTAATTCGCCACTGTAAGTTTCGTTATCAGCCTTTAGTGTTCTGATTAGCAAACATAAAGTGATGCAGTTCTTAGATAAGAAAAATGTTATTGATTATAACTATGTGATAAATAATTAGTTTTAAAGAGAGAACTTGGCAATTATAAAGGATCTTGGTGTAATATTTGATAAAGAATTAAGTTTTAATAACCACACTGAATTTATTGTAAATAAAGCATTCAAGTTCCCGGGTTTTATGCAGATTATACTTACTAACTCTAAGAATGTTAATTGTTCTTATGAAATAACTAATGTTGAACGGTCTGTGTGATCTTTATATTAAAGTCTATTTTAACCAATTGGAAAAATTTTTAGGATTAATTGCTTTTAAATTAAAAATACCAAGTGACTAATTCAACTATAATTATATATATTTTAAATTTACTAAACTTTGACATCAACAAATTATATTTCACCTGTATAGACTTTAACTGTCCTGAATTACCGAATGAATGATATCATTTTACATTCCTCGAAGAATAAAGAGAATACATACACACCATTCCTAATAATCAACTATGGTTTAGCTTCATCAACTACTTGATTCTGTACTACAGAAGACAACATTTTTGGTTAAAATGGCATAGGTATATTTAATATAAGTTTAAATTAATTAAAAAGGAAGTTAAATAATATTATAAACATATAGCTTTGGCCCTGGAAATTTGAAGTAAATGAAAAAAAGGATAAGTTGTTTTTGAGCTGTGCCACATACAGACAGACCGGCGGAAATGTCGGAACAAGTTTTTCATGTTATTTTTAAATACATTTAGATTATTTGTTGTGTTCAGATTGACAAACAAAAATCTTTTTTTGGCTTTTTTGCAACTGAATAAAAATATCTAACTAAAGTATTTATACATAAATTAGTAAATAGACATAAGAATAAGAAAATATTAAAAGATGCCACTACTCTTCAAGCACCTGAGGCTCCTAACAAATTCATAGTAATCCCATATGATCCCCGATATACGAGAGGTCTAGAAAAAGTATTTAAAAACGTACGGTTTAGAGTAGCCTACAAAACAGAGAACAGTTTGAAAAATCTCCTTGGAAACCCTGAAGACAAAGTCGAGTTGAAGGAAAGCGAGAGGCATCTATAAAATTAGCTGTAATGACTGCAATCTAAAATATGTTGGGCAAACTAAACGCTCCATAAACATTCGTTTCAAAGAACACATGGCACATTTAAGATACAGAAGAACAGAAAAGTTGCCCAACATGCTTTGAAAAACAATCACCAAATAGGAATAAATAATTTTAAGTTAATTAAAAATGTATCTAATAATAAATTATTGGAGGCATTTGAGAGTATAGAAATAGTTAAATGTGGTAAAAAAGCACTAAATAAAGATAGAGCTTGCTTACTTGACAAAGGTGCAGTCGGGTGCAACCAAGTGTGACCACATTTACCTATAAATAGTCTCAGGTAGGATAAGTTACTTTACTTTATATCATCTGCTGATGATGCTAACTTGGTTAGCGAAACGCGCGTCCAGAACCTGACAAGTTGTGATTTAGTGTGGTTAGAACTCTTGTATTTTGGCCCTAACACTGGAACCTGTGGTGGAAGATAGATCAAAATACAAGAGTTCTAACCACACTACACCACAACTTGTTACGTTCTGGACGCGCGTTTCGCTAACCAAGTTAGCATCATCAGCAGATGATATAAACTAAGGTAACTTATCCTAACCGAGACTATTTATAGGTAAATGTGTCACCCTTGGTTGCACCCGACTGCACCGTTGCCAAGTAAACAATAGAGGGGACTATAGGGAATAGGCCCTCTGTCTTTATTTAGTGCTTTCTTACCACATTTAACTATTTCTATACTCTCAAATGCATCCAATAATCTATTATTAGATACATTTTTAATCAACTTAAGATTATTTATTCCTATTCGGTGATTGATTTCCAAAGCATGTTGGGCAACGCTTGACTTTTCTGTTCTTCCGTATCTTAAATGTGCCATGTGTTCTTTAAAACGAATGTTTATGGAGCGTTTAGTTTGCCCAACATATTTTAGATCGCAGTCATTACAGCTAATTTCATAGATGCCACTCCTGTCCCTCAAGTCGACTTTGTCTTTGGGGTTTCCAAGGAGATTTTTCAAACTATTCTCTGTTTTGTAGGCTACTCTAAAACCTACGTTTTTAAATACTTTTTCTAGACCTCTCGTATATCTGGGATCATATGGGATTACTATGAATTTATTGGAAGCCTCAGGTATTTGAAGAGTAGTGGCATCTTTTAACATTTTCTTATGCTTATGTCTATTTACTAGTTTATGTACAAAATTATCATTATATCCATTACTTTTAGCTATATTTTTAATCCGATTCATTTCATTGTTAAAACGTTCTTTACTTAGTAGAAAATTGACTAACCTGTGAGTTAAGAAATGGAATGCTGCCATTTTGTGTTGACGGCAATGAAATGAGTCGGATGTTATATATCTATCAGTATTAGTAAATTTCCTATAAATATCAAATTCTAATTTATCGTTATTTCTAATAACTAACGTGTCGAGAAAAGGTAATTGCCCACTGTTCTCCTTTTCGTAAGTAAAATTATTGGAAGGATATTTATTGTTTAATGTTTCTTAGAAAGTGTCGTTTTAAAGAACACATGGCACATTTAAGATACGGAAGAACAGAAAAGTCAAGCGTTGCCCAACATGCTTTGGAAAACAATCACCGAATAGGAATAAATAATCTTAAGTTGATTAAAAATGTATCTAATAATAGATTATTGGATGCATTAATTTTTAGACGATTTAGCGAAAAAAAAATGAAAATGTTTTGGCGATACTATACTTCCGCATCTCTTATAGATGTGGAAGTAATAGAATAAAACAATCAATTTTTATTTAAAATAACTTATTAATATTACTATGGCAAATATATTATGCCTAATACTTACTAATCATTTTTTTCTTTACCTCAAATGATCCATGTTTATTTAAAATAACTTATTCCTATTACATATGGCAAATATAATATACTAAATTCTTGCTAATAATGTTATCCTTTACCTTAAGTGATCCTCTAGGAACCTAAAAATAAATTTTCCTCCTCCGGTTTTTGATGAACAGTATAAATAAACACATTTGTATCCCATTTTAAATAAAAAAATTTAACAAAACGCAATAACAACACTTAAAAACTTCAATAATAAGAGTCATGCAAAAGAAATTCGAAAGTTCAAAAAATTCCTATACTCGTATTCAGAGCAGAAACATACAACTATGCACTATCTCATTTAAACTAAAGATTACAGAATGAGTTTGAGCATGTACTCAACAACTGGTGTATTTACTCCACTCAGTAGGCATGACGATATTTACAATCAATTCCCGGCACACTCGCTTGATTTCGCAATTATATTTGTGGCAATGACAGAGCAACTTAACTGCATGGAGCTAGTATTTGTGTGGCTTCAGAAGCCTATTTAAAAATGCATGTCCCATTACTACCCTCTTTGCACTGCCACACCTAACTTCAATGAAAAAACAACATAACCTGACTAATCTAACATGAAATAAATAGAAATAAATTGCCATACCAATTGATAAAATAAATGAGTAAACTTGAAATATAGAAGAACTTGTAATAAACTTGACAATGCCGACGATAAAGTTGCTCTCAGTCGACAACTAGAACGTTTTCAAACAGGTGTTATTTTTTTCTTTCTGATTTTTTCACATATTCTTAAGTTAGGTAATGTTTTTTATACTTACAAGTAATATTTTCCCCCTATAATCTAATATTTTGTCGTGTAAATCTTTTGTTTTAAAAATTATACATTCCAAAATATCAATTTTAAGTGTTTCTGTATAGTAGAATATAAACCCAGAAATTAATATTATTTACTGTCGACTCAGTTTTAAATTGAAAATACAATTAGCTATTGGAACTTTGGAACTATGATGAGAAAATACAACTGGTAAAATTTTGCATGTGAATTCATTATTTCAAATTTATTCAACCTAATATATTACAAGAAAATTGATATAATCTATATCATTGATTCATTGCTTATGTCAATGAAAAGTAATATCATAGAGGTCAAATCTATATCTTCATAAATACAAAATACAATACACTTTAAAACCGAGGGGGTACTCACTGAGCATATTTTATGTCCCAAGGAAAGGAGATCTGGAGGAGATCCGAGGAGATACGGAGGATATCCGAGGAGATTCGGTGATATGCGAGGAGATTCGGAGGATATCCGAGGAGATTTGGAGGATATCCGAGGAGATACGGATATATTCAGAGGATATCCCAGGAGATCCGGGGATATTCGGAGGATATCCAAGGAGATACGGTCAGAATCGAGGATTATCTAGGCAGATTTCGGGGATATCTAGGGAGATACAGAGGAAATCTGAGGAGATCCCGCAAGAAAATCTATCGAAAAATGCATAAATATTTACAGGGTTGCTTAAGCTTTTTGTCTAACCAGGTATCTAAAAAATAATTTTCCAGTTTCAGATAATTCTAATGTCTCGGATATTCCATGTTAAAACAGTTTTATTTTTAAGAACAGAAAAACGTAATTTTTCTATTCTTAACTGACCCTGTATAATCAACTTAACATTTAAGACCGCTAAATTAATTTTTTATGCTTTAAGAAATCAACAAAATATTTTTATTGTTACTATATAATTCAAATTCAGCCTGAAAAAGCTACTTAATTAATAGATTTCAAATTGTGTCCCATAACTAATTGTAGTACAGAGATAAACTAGTAAAACTGTGGTATTAATTCAAGATGGCGGGACAAAATGGCGGCCAAATAAAATTGTATAATCTGAAAAAATCACCCTATCAGGTTTTACAAATCTTCACGTTTTAGTGTCCCTAGATGTCAAAAAATATGTTTTATAAGGTCCGTCTGCCGGATTGTCTGTCTGTCTGTCAATCCGCGGCTTAGCTTAAAAACTACTTATTAGATTGACTTCAAATTTTAGTCAAAATTTAAGGCTTATATGGGAATGACATGGTAATATTTTGGTAAAAATCCAATATGCCGGAACAAGATGGCGACCTAATGAAGCGTCAGAAAAATTATAACTTAAAAAACTAATTATCCAATTTGCCCAAAAATCAAATAATTTGTAGGAACCAACTGGTAAAATTTCGGCACGAATACAAAATGACGGTTTAATAAAATATTTAAACATTCAGCCTGAAAAAACTACTTAACGAAATGATTGTGGTGTCATAACAATTGTAGTATAGAGATGAACTAGTAAAACTGCAGTATTAATTCAAGGTGGCGGAACAAAATGGCTGCCAAAAAATTTTTCTGTAATCTGTAAAATCAGTTTACGAGGTTTTACACATCTTGGCGGTTTAGCGTCCCTAGATGCCAAAAAATATGTTTTATCAATTCCGTCGGTCCACCTGTCGCTTTGTTTGTCTGTCTGTCAGTTCGCGACATAGCTTAAAACTACTCATCAGATGGACTTCAAATTTTAGTCAAATATTAAGGCTCGTATGGAGATGATATGGTAATATTTTGGTAAAAATCCAATATGCCGGAACAAGATGGCGGCCTAAAGAAACGTTAAAAAAGTATTACTAAAAAAACTAATTATCCAATTTACCTCAAATTTTGAAATTGTTCTGTTACATAAGAATGAACTAGTAACATGTTAGTATGAGTATAAAATAGCAAAACTGGCGACCTAATAAAATATTTAAAAAATCAGTCTGAAAAAAACTACTTATCAGATTAATTTCAAATTTTGTGCAAGCATTAAGTGTCATATAGATATAAGCTGATAAAGTTGTTATGAATTCAAGATAGCGAAACAAAATAGCGGCCAAATAACATGTTAAAAAATCTGCTTATTCAATTGACTGTGAATTTTGGAGAAAAATTAAATATGATACAAGGATAAACTGGTGCGAATTCAACATGACGAAATAAAATTGCTGTGTGTGTCAATATAAAAACTAATTATTGAATTCATTTTAAATTATGTACAAAATTAAGTGTTGCATAGGTAGAAAGTGGTAAAATATTGATAGGGACAAAATGGCGTTCAATAAAAATGTTTGAAAAGACGGTATATATGTGTCATTAAATAACTATCCACTAAACCTAAATTGGTTCACACTTCACCATTCCTAATAAATTAAAATATTCATAATGAGGGACGTTCCGTGTATAGGAAATTTACTGATTTTTTATTTCTCATTTCCACAAAAATAATTTAATTTTAACGGATTTAGGTAAAAGTATACCTTTTTATATCTTAAATAACAATAAACTTTTTTACATAAAAAAAATCAGAAGTTTCCAAGATATTAATATTTTCCAGTCCAATTTTTTTTCTTCAAAATAAAATCCCTCGGTAAAAGATCATTGTTAGAATTTCGCGTGTCCTTTTTTTGATTTAGACACATACTTTTAGGAGAAATAAAACAAAAATAGTCACAATTCAAAAACATGTTGAAAAATGGCAAAAAACAAAAAAAGAATCTTGCAACAACGAATTTTTCCGCAATTGTTGTTAATTTGTTTAAATTGACAAAAACATCTTCGACAGATTTGCACAAGTTGCCGCACAATCGCCTTTTCTATGTACTCCTCAGATCCTTTCCAAAATTATTTATATTTATTTATATATTTATATTTATTTATTTACTCAATTTCATACAATTTGTAAAATATATAATTGATCCAGTTGATTATATTGGTTTCATTATTAAACAATTTTAAGGAGTACCTAAATGCAAGAGCATCTGTATGTACTCATGTACTGTCTCTTCTTTGTTGATATTTTACATCATGCTATTACAATATAAGTCTATTTCTTATTATAATGAAAACTCAAATGAAACTAAGTATATATAGTAGCAATATAATGAGTTAGTATAAATGTGGATGGGGGAGCACGGGGGTAACCACAAACCTGTATCAATCAATAATTATTTTATTGTTAAGTTAACAACTAATTATAATTAGCACCTCCTCTTTTAATTTAAAAGAGCACAAAATGTGTCAAGGTTGTTATATATGTATGTTTTACTTTTTTTGTTAAATATTTTTATATTTATATGTTGTCTTATTTCATTGAGCAGCATGTTGTAAAATTTTATGGCCAGATAATCTAAAAATCGTAAATTTATATCTCCATAATTCAATGGTAAGGTCAGATGATTATTTTTATTTTGTCTTGTGTAGTGGGCATGGTTAATATGATTTAGAGTTTTATTTGTTTTGTGTATAAAAGAGCATAGAGAATGTATGTACAATAAATTTATACTACTAATATCTTCGCTATATAATAGCTTTGTTGAGTAGAGCCTATTTTTATTGAAAATTATTTTTAGGATATAGTTTTGAATAAGTTGCAGTGAGCGAAGATTACTTTTGTATGCTCCTCCCCATATTATTAGTCCATACCTAAGTAGAGTTTCTTCTAAAGATTTATAGATCAATTTTATCAATTTACTACTCAAAAACTCTCTCAACATATAAAATTTGTATATAAGATTGCGCAGTCTGTTTGTTAAGTGTATAATGTGGTCTGTCCATTTCAGGTGCTGATCGATTATTATTCCTAGATATTTTATGTTTTTAACTGCTTAATTTCAGTATATGGGTCATTGATAACAATACTATCAAAGGGAGGTCTATTAGCTATAAACCCCAGTTTATATCATCTGCTGATGATGCTAACTTGGTTAGCGAAACGCGCGTCCAGAACGTAACAAGTTGTGGTGTAGTGTGGTTAGAACTCTTATATTTTGATCTATCTTGCACCACAGGTTCCAGTGTTAGGACAAAGAAAGGTAGTCATTAACGTGATTACATTCCCTATTTATAATATAAATATTGAGATCTCCTGTAAAAATTTCTATACTACCAGTAAGATTATTATCAAAATATGATTTTAGATCCTCAAGAAAAAGCATTTCAGGTATTGGAGGGGGTTTATAAACAGCGGTTACACCAATAGAAGTATTTTCAACTTTGATATTAAGTCAAGTAATTGTTGCTTTGGAAATATTAAACCATTAAGACATGCCTCACTTCCACATCAAGCTGTGAATTGACAAATGTTATAATAGCATCATTTCGGTTGTAGTTACCTCCGTTATAGTAGGTATTATATCCAGAAATTTGAAATAAAGCTTAATTCGAAACATTCACTAAAAATAACAATATCACAAGAATGCAAACCAAATTGTTCAAAAAACACTAAAAACCGATCGAAGTTTTTCTTTATACTACGTATATTTACATGTAACACATTCAAAATTTTACCCTGTACTACTACTTTTTGCTTCAAGGCAGTACAGTCTACCAGCTGGCCATCAAGATCCCTCCCGACACTCTCCAAATCATTTAGCAATTAGTCTTGTAAAATAACGAAAATTATTAAAAAAATTTAATTTGGTTCAATTTTTATATAAATTCCATGAAAGAGGGTCATTAGGGAAGAATCACCAATGCCCAGCAGGGTCAAGCCAACGGTAACCAACAAATCTGCAAAATGTTTCTGTAAATAATCACAATATATAGTTTTAATCATCAATGTTACCATAATCTATTTTGCTTTTTACTACCTGCAGGTGATATTGGTATGTTGGACAAACCCTATGGTCATTGGCCGCGTGGAGTATATCATATTTAGTTTTGTATTTATTGTTTGCTTGTTCACAATTTATGCATTTTTTACTTTGTTTTTGACAGTCCTTTTCAAGTGTGCACCACCACAGTAAGCACAAATCACATTGTTTTTACAAGCACTGCTTTTATGATATAGGCCGCTGCACTTGAGACACTGTAGTACCGATACATCTTCATAGACATAAAATCTCTCCCAGTCAATATGTAATCTCCTATCACACATAATCTTATTACATTCCATGTATAAATTGTAATTGACATTTTTTAGTTTTTGTATATATGTAACTTGAGGATATCTTCATCCTTAATAAACCTATTCTGCTTCCTTATTGATAACTCGATCTCTTTTTCAGTCATTGTTTTACAAAATCCTATTACTTTAATTCTTGGATTTCTTAATTTAGTTTCTTCAACGTAATAATCTTTAAGTAGTTTCTGTTCTGCCACTTGTTTGAGTTTCTGTATGTCTTCATTTGTACTACATCTTAAAGTTATGCTTCCTTCAGAAGTTTCTCTCACTTTGCTTACAGCAATATTAAGGTCTGATGGATTTATGCTTGTAACAATGTCCATTCTGGTATTTTGAGAAGTTTGGCGTTTCTTAGGTTTTATTATTAAACTTGGAGTGTTTGTTACAGGTTTTGATTTTGTTGTCCCTGGTTCTCGATTCTTTAATAAACTAGCATAGGATCTTTCATCACTTATTCAGTTGTTCTTCTTTAATTTTAACTCTTCAATCTCCTCTTTCATCTTCATTATAATCTCTTGCTTGGCTTCTATAAGTTGATCTTTTGCATTCAGTAAATTTTGAAAGAGTTCAAAAGTCTCGAATCGGCGACACTATGCAATGAAATTTCATTATCCTTTTATTTAGCAAAAGCACCTTAATCTCTGACAATGTTAGCTCTCCGCACATTCCCTTTTTGCAGCCATCACATTGATAAATGTCACGCGTTTCAGAACAAATATCGCATTCCATCTTGGCTTGCTTTGGTTTCACTTCATGTTTTATAAGAAGTTAACAGGTTGAAAACATCCAACTGAATTTTATAGTTTATGGACACCTTTACCATAGGAATGTCCCTAATGTCTAATACAAAAAACGTTTGTTGATTATAAGATGTAATTATTCCAACTCGAATTTTCGGTAAAATCCATAAATTTGAGTAAATACAAAACTATGTAACATCTCAGAATTCCGAAAATTATATGTAGAACAGGTTTTCAATATTTTAAACACCAACAATTCAGATTATTCCCAAAAGTTTTTAAGAGCACATAATCGACTTCACTCATCAACTAAAGGCGACCACACACATTTATTTATTTACTTGATCATACATACACTACAGAGATAAATCTCTAAATGATACAAGATATAAAATACAAAACTTAAAAATACAATACAAATACAATGGTATCCTGCTATAAACAATAAAATTCAAAAATGCATATAAAATAAAAATATAGAGTAAAGCGAGAGAGGAATGAAGCACGAACCTTTAAACAATTAAATAGCGCCGAATCTAAGGAATCTTTTAAGGGCCTGAAGGCTAATGCTAAATATATCACAGTCGGAGAAAAATTTATTATAATTTAAGCAAAGGCGATCAATAAATGAGTTTTGACCATAGTCCTGTGCCTCCTTACAATGAAAAGGGAAGTGTGGCGAGTACGTCGGGCTGGAACCAAGAAGTTCACCTGACCCAATAGGTGCTCACAGTGGATCATACCATTAAGCAACTTGAACACAAATAGGAGTAGTGCATATTTGCGTCTCTGGGCTAAACTTTGCATACTGCACAGTAGTAGTCTTGTTTCATAGGAGACATTTTGATAAGGAAAATGGAATTTAAATAATAGGTATTTTACAAATTTACGTTGTACTCTTTCGATCCTATCTATGTGGCATGCATAATGGGGCTGCCAAATTACTGAACAATATTCCAGTAAGCTTCTAACAAAGCAGTTGTATAGGGTTACGATCACGTTAGTATCGCTGAAATGCCGAGAATGTCTTTTAATGAATCCCAGCATTCTAAGAGCTTTACATACAATTGAGTCTATGTGTTGGTTAAAAGATAGACTGCTGTCGAATATGACGCCCAAATCGTTCACACAAGAGAAAATTCCAAGAGTTGTGTCACCAATTTTTTAAATATTTGGAATGGGGTTAGGTGATCTTGTAAAGTGAATGGACGTACACTTGGCAACATTAAGGGAAAGACAGTTTAACTCGCACCACTTGACAAAGCGGTCCAAATCCGATTGTAGCGCGGAATTATGGATCGTATTAGAGCTATAGAATTTCAAGTCGTCAGCAAACAAAAGGCAGTTACTATTCCTAAAACAGGAAGAGGCATCATTTATGAAGAGAAGGAATAATATTGGTCCAATGTGGGACCCTTGTGGAACTCCTGAGGTGGCTAAAATATCACGAGAAACTGAGTCATGCACCACAACCCGTTGATTACGATGGCTAAGATAAGAGGCGATCCATTTTAAGTAATTCCCCGAGATACCAATATCAGAAAGCTTCTTCATTAATAGTTTGTGATGTACACTATCAAATGCTTTTTATAAATCTGTATAGATGCAGTCCACTTGATGACGCGCTTCGACAGAGGAGACCAGATAATCCTGGTATATGGCAAGATTGGTCGCTGTAGAGCGACCCTGATAAAAGCCATGTTGACTCGGGGAAATGTAATTTTTGTAGGTGTAAAATATTGCGTCAGTCAAAATAGCCTCGAAGAGTTTTGGAATGGCGGAGATCATTGAAATTCCTCTATAGTTAGTGGTTTCAGATTTATCACCCTTTTTGTGAATAGGCACAAGGTTGGAGAACTTCCAGATTGAGGGAAATACTCCCATGTCAAAAGATCTTTGAAAAATTGCGCTCAGGAGAGCCGATAGTGTGTCGCAACAACCCAATAAAAGAGAGGTTGGTGAAATCCAATTTTTTGATTCTGGATGCTACTTTGCACTCAGAAAACGTGTGGGATAATAAAGCTGACGAGAAGGGAAGTGACTGGAGAAAATCACGATCATGGCTGTCGGGCACGGAGTAACATGTCTGAAAATGATCCGCAAAAGCATTCACGATATCTGAAGGATCATTGTACTTTAAACCGTTGTAGGTCATTAGACTCGGCAGACCAGAAGATACCCTCAAACCCCTAATGAACGACCAAAAGTACCCTATATTCGCAGGCATCAGCTGCTCGGAACTAGTAACAAACATGAGATAACACCAATCGGTTCGAAATTGCACCTCACGGCGTTTGTTGGAGTAAACAAGATAGTCAGAATGAAGCAGAGTACTAAATCCGTTAAGCCCGTGAAAGTTGGTCTTATGAAACTGAAAGACTTGTCGAGTCGCCCCATCTTGAAGCAATGGAGATCCCCTGTCTAAAAAAGAGATATTTAGAGGAGGATGAAGAATGTCGATATTTTATAATGGAATATCGCATTTAATACATGATATCGCCTCAAAATTATCAACAAATATGAGGTCAAGAATACGTAGGTGGGAATTGAAAAATGACGATGGGCTTACGTGGGCTACTCATATTGATGCATTATATAGTAGGCTTCGGAGAACCTGTTATGCATTAAGCTATCAATCAATCAATCAATCAATATTTATTTGTGATGGATATACATAGTATTTTCACAAGTCAAATTTTCTAGGAGAAAAGAAATAAATGTCACAATAATTATTATAAATACATTACAGGTCACTGATAAAAAATACAAATATAACTAACAAGTAATTCTAACTATATACAAGGACCAAACAATTTACATTCATAAGTAGTGTATAATAAAATTACAGACTATGATAGATAAAATTTAACGAATATATACATGTTTAAAGTGGGTGCATCTAGATGTCGTCAAAATTGTTCATTAAAAAGCTTTCCAAAGAATAAAAGACTTTTTGCTCTAAATAGTTTTTCATTACTATTTTAAATTTAGGAAAGGAAAGAGATCTGGTCCTATCTGGAAGTGCATTAAAACACTTTATTCCAAAATGGTTCTGTCCGTCCCTGGCCCTTGCCGTTCGAGAATGCCTGACAACAAGATCATTCTTGCCCCTTGTACCATATGAATGGTAGTCGCTGTTGGTCTGGTACTGTGTTATATTGTTTTTCACATGAATTAAACATGACAAGATATATACACATGGAACAGTCAGAATCCTCAGAGAAACAAAGAGATCCCTACAACAGTCTCGAAAACCCCTCCCTGCCATGACTCTCACACACCTCCTCTGTATGGCAAAGATTCTGGACATATGTGCAGAGTGGCCCCAGCACAAAATGGCATATGATATGTGTGAGTGGAAGTAAGCAAAATAAGCTGTCCTCAGGACAGGGTCAGAGACGCTGTTTCTCAGGCTACGCATAACAAACACAATTCTATTAAGCTTACCTGCCAGCCGAGCACAATGCCCCTCCCAAGTGAGCCCAGCGTCAATGTGGATCCCCAGGTATTTTACCGGCTTATCGATTGACTGCATTGACCTTAAAGAGAATCGCAAGATCTGTGTTTTCTCCTGATTCAGGGTGAGTCTATTGCTAGTAAACCACTCGCTCACACAGGTCCCCGACTCCATTGCCGCCGTCGCCAGTTCGGCCTCTGTATCAGCCATTTCAAGCGCAGCAGTGTCATCAGCAAACATTACCAGCTTACCGGGTGATCTTAGGAATCACTGTGGTCAGGACACTTTGTTGACTTTATACTACGCTAATTTTCACTGTCATGTCAAATATGGCATTTTGATTTGGGGCAGAGGTAAAGAAAGACGGGTCTTTCTATTGCAGAAATACGCGTTAAGGATAATAGGGGGTCTTTCACATAGAGAGTCTTGCAGGACGCTGTTCAGGGGTTTAAAAATTTTAACAGTTTTTGACCAGTACATTCTGGAAGTATGTCTTTATGCATACAAAAATAAATTGCTACTTCAGTCAAATAGACCATCCCACAATTACAATACACGTACTAAAGACCTGCTGTTGCCCGATAGTCACTGTACGTCTTTCTTTCAGAAAGGCACTTTATATGCCGCTTGTAAATTTTATAATGCACTTGATGATGATATTCGTAAGTCCCGCAGTATTCCTATTTTCAAAAATAAAGTCAAGAAATTGCTTTTGGGAAAAAATTGTTATTCTTTTCAGGATTTTTTTGTATAACCTGACATGTTTTTGCTTTGTTTTTTTTTGTACCTTTGACTTTTTCTCCAATTATTGTACAGTGTATATTTTTTTGTATGTTGCACTTTTCAATTGAAGAAATAAAACATTATTATTATTATTATTATTATTATTATTATTATAATTGACTTGATTAAGTTCAAGAAAACACATTGTGTCCATCACAGTTTCCACTGTTGCTGGTTGTATTCTTGATGGGATTATAGTTCCAGAATCCAAGGACCATTCAATAAGTGGAAGGTTAAAATCACCACATATAATAAATGTATGCCTTTTAAAACGATCCCTTAACGATTCACACAAATCACAAAAAGACACATAACAATCCAATAGGGACCCTGGAGGAATATATACACAACCCAAGACAATTTGTAAACGGTTGATCTTAGTTTTAATCCATATATCATCATAGTGAACTGAAACTGGGGTATCTATAATTGAGCACTGAAAGCGGGACGAGATCGCAATTAAGGAACCTCCCCCACGCTCACAATTTAGCAAGTCATAATTTCGGTCCTTTCCAAAAACAGCATATCTAGGATCAAAAAATTCAGCACTATGAAAAGAGACATTAAGCCAAGTCTCGGTAAGCATAATTACATCGAAGTTGCTAGAAGAGGTATTAGTCAGCATCAGTTGTGATTTTGATCGAAGACCACGGACATTCTGATAATATAAAGATACTAGTTCGTTATGAGAGGCTGTAGGTGATATGTCGATAGGGTTGTGAAATTTGAATTTTAAGAATTATTATCTGTATCCAGGTTGTTACGCAATAAACTATTGGAATTAGTAATTTTTGAAGCTAAATCTATATTATTGATAGTGGAGACTTCTTTTGTTGAATTGGAGAATCGGCGCTTATTCTTCATGATGCTGCACACAAGATGTAAAACTTCATCCTTGTCAGTGTAGGCGAGTGAGCCATTCCTAGTGGTGATCCTCATTGGAATGAAGAAACTGTGTCGGAAATCGCGAGTTAAGTTTAGTAGGTCAAAATCAATTTCGATCAATTAGATCAAATAAAATTAAAAAATTTTAGTTTATGTTGTAAATTTTCTAGAACTGAAATGAAGCATGGGGGGGTGGTAATTTATAAACGGGATACATGTAGTCTTAAGTTTGATATTTGTGATGTGTCTGACTATTGTAGGAAAGGAATTTTGGAGTGTGCTTGTTTAAAAATTAATTGTGTTAACATTATTTTAATTGTTTTATATCGTCCACCAAATGTAAATTTAGTGAATTTGTATCAATTTTTAGTTGTCTAGTAATGAAACTTGCACAGCCATCATACTCATTTGTAATAGGTGGTGACTTTAATATTAATTCTTTAGTTCCTAGTACAGACTTAAGCTGTTTTACAGATATAATGTCAACTTTTAATTTGGACTATATTATTAGAGACCCCACAAGAGTAACAGGAAAGTCTAGCACATGCATAGATAACTTCATAGTAAGCGCCGATATAGATTCACAAGCTACGGTAATTGATATGAGTCTTTCCGACTATTTTTCACAATTCCTCTGTGTGAGATTAGTAAAAGGTTTATTAAAGGAATCGACGAGTTTTATGTATTCTTACCTTCAGAATTACTTCTGAAGGTAACACTAAGCAATTTATTGATTATATAAGAGGGGAGAATTGGGCTGAGGTCTTTAATCAGATAACAGCAGAAAGTGCTTTTGATTCTTTCTCGGACACGCTACTTCGAACTATGTTTTCCGATAAAAAAATGTTATTTTAAATCAAAGAAAAAAGTAAGCGGTTATATTTTATCCCCAGAATTAAAAAAAATTAAAAGAGAAAGTCACATTATTTTTGGAGCTTTCAAAAGTTGATAATAAGTATAAAGAACCAGCAAAATATTTAAATAAAATCTACAGAGAGAAACTCAGGATTTCTCGGCAAGTGGAAATAAAATAAAATACACAATTCAAGTAATAAATCAAAAACAATGTGGCAAATTATTAATAATCTCCAAAAGAAAAATATTAACTTAAAAAAAGTAGAGTTTTTTAAACGAGATGAACAAATAGGTAGTGGAGAAGTTGCCGAGAATTTTAATAAACATTTTATAATACCAAATTCCCATGGTGAGATTGACTATGAATTTTTAAATTCGAATGTCCCTTGTTGCTCATCCTCAGTTTTCCTCTACCCAGTCTATGAACCAGAGATTTTAGCTTTGATGAATATGTTGAAGAATTCAAATTCTAGTGGTCCTGATGGGGTAATATTCTTAAAAAATGTAAGTTTTACTTGTGTAGTGTTTTTACATATTTAATTAACTTGTCTTTCACTGAATGTGTGTTTCCCAAAAAGCTCAAACTTGCAGTGGTGATTCCTATTTATAAAAAAGGTAATCCGAATGACTACAGTAACTACAGGCCAGTAAGTTTGTTGTCAAGTATATCCAAGATATTTGAACTTAGTATAAAGGACAGGTTAATTGACTTCTTTTTTTCATAATAAGATCGTGGATGCAATTGATAAAAAGTTATGTACTATGGGGCTGTTTGTTGACTTTTCTAGAGCTTTTGATATGGTAAACCATCAGATTTTGTTGTCGAAACTATCAAGATACAGTGTTCGAGGTCAATTTCTTCAATTGCTTGAATCTTACCTTGAAGAGCGTTTCCAATATGTAAAAATCAACAATGAAAATAGTACATCTAAACTTATACCTCGGGGCGTTCCCCAGGGTTCAATTTTCGGCCCCTTACTATATTTGATATTTGCTAATGACCTTATTTTTTATCTTTCTAAAGACACATCAGATATTTTTCCTGTTTCTTATGCGGACGATACTAACATTCTGATGGTTGGGCCTGATCTACCGTCTCTTAAAGTTATCGCTGAAAATATTTATAGAAAAATAATATCCTGGTCAGAGAAGAATAATTTAATATTGAATAAGGCTAAAACGAATGTTCTTTATTTTACACACTCAAAAAGACAAACTGACAATAGTGTTGCATTGTTTGAAAACTCACCTGACACGCTTGCGCCCATAAGTGAAACGAGGATGTTGGGTGTGGTGTTTGATGACGGGCTTACGTGGGCTACTCATATTGATGCATTATGTAGTAGGCTTCGGAGAACCTGTTATGCATTAAGCTATCTTAGGAATCACTGTGGTCAGGACACTTTGTTGACTTTATACTACGCTAATTTTCACTGTCATGTCAAATATGGCATTTTGATTTGGGGCAGAGGTAAAGAAAGCAGACGGGTCTTTCTATTGCAGAAATACGCGTTAAGGATAATAGGGGGTCTTTCACATAGAGAGTCTTGCAGGACGCTGTTCAGGGGTTTAAAAATTTTAACAGTTTTTGATCAGTACATTCTGGAAGTATGTCTTTATGCATTCAAAAATAAATTGCTACTTCAATCAAATAGACCATCCCACAATTACAATACACGTGCTAAAGACCTGCTGTTGCCCGATAGTCACCGTACGTCTTTTTTTCAGAAAGGCACTTTATATGCTGCTTGTAAATTTTATAATGCACTTGATGATGATATTCGTAAGTCCCGCAGTATTCCTATTTTCAAAAATAAAGTCAAGAAATTGCTTTTGGGAAAAAATTGTTATTCTTTTCAGGATTTTTTTGTATAACCTGACATGTTTTTGCTTTGTTTTTTTTGTAGCTTTCACTTTTTCTCCAATTATTGTACAGTGTATATTTTTTTGTATGTTGCACTTTTCAATTGAAGAAATAAAACATTATTATTATTATTATTATTATTATTATTGTACTATCATTGTACAATTAAGATCAGCACAATAACCAATACAAAATAAACGAAATTTTCGATCTATTTTCTGTTTGTATTTCGAATTTAATGTTGCCTTCATTTACACAGGAATAAAAGGTCCTAATAAATAGTATTAGTCACAGAGAACACAATATATATATTAACATCGAACGACGCGAACTGTAAATAAACAAACAACAACAAACATTTGGCTTAAATGTTTCTAGGAATACTGTACAAAATTAAAGCTTCTGGTCAAACAATGCAACATAGTTTCTTTTGTATTTTTTTCCATATAATTGAATAGTGTAACAGTGTTCGAATATTTTTTTTATTTGTACAAATTATTAATAGTTTTTCACCGTAGAATAAGACCGAGAAAAACGAATATGTCAGAAATTTCTGGATTTTTGTAGCTAAAAAAAATTCAACCAACATATTCACCAAGTTCCATTAAAATTAAACTATTTTTGCGAAAATAAAAAAGAAAAAAAAATTAAACGAACTTTTGCATTTTTATCGAAAATCTTGAGGTTATGTTAAGAAATGAACTCTACACAAGTTGAAGATATTTGCATTATTTACAACTTTTGTATAGTATATTTTCTTATAGGACGTCAATTTTTGCCAGTTAGAGTTTTTTTTTTTTACATTTATTAAAAGCCACTTTACCATTTGGACAGTTTCTTTTTTTTTACCTCTAAATGTGTTGTTCCGATCGGTCTATATATTAAGTTAGCCAAAAAGTATTGAACAGGTTAAAATATCAAAAATTAATCTTTAAGTTGATTTAACTGGTCAAAAAGTGTCCACTAAGTGTATTTCTATTTATTTTCATGTTCTCTTAGCGACAAAATACAGAAGGGCACTTAGGTTTGCAGTTTTTGACACGTCGAATTCGCCAAGATTCAGAAGTTAAACTGAAATAGTACATTTAATTGCCGCTCCAAATAATAAATAGTTGGTGGTAAAAAAAATATTTGTTTACGTTTATTTTATTTTGAACATTTTAGCATTATTTTTAAGCACTCTGTGTAAGACATTCACGATTGGACACTATACTATTGTACTGTCATCAGGTTTATATATGTATACCAAATCTCAGTCAATTCCGATAACAGGAACTGCTCCAAAAGTTACTTGTAGGATTTGACCCAAACATACATATATTCTAACATACAAGTGAAATTAAATAAAAGCTTTTAAAAAGTAATAAATACCTTAAGTTTAATATAATTTATTTCCAAACCTTTTGAACACGGTTGATCCAAGTATGATGTGAGGATATTAAAGGAGAGCCAGGGAGATCCCAAGAGACCCAGGGAAATCCGAGGTAATCCTGGGCAATCCAAGGATATTTGGGGAGATCCAAGGAAATTTGGGGTGATCCGGGGCAATTCGAGGAGATTTCAGGAAGAACCAAGGAAATTCGGGGAAATCCGAGGAGATTTCGGGGAGATTTGAGAAGATTTCGAGGAGATCAGAAGAGATTTCGAGATCTGAGATCCAAGGAGATTTCGAGGAGATCTGAAATTTCGAGGAGATCCAAGGATATTCGAGGAGATCCAAGGAGATTTGGAGGAGATTTTCTAGGGAGGCAATCTTTCGTCCCAAATAAATTGCAGTGAGTACCGCCTCATTTAAAAGCTACTTAATTTAGACTACATAATCCTTGAAGGTATAATATATAAGCACTGTAAAAAAAATCTGCTTTATTTTGGAGCTATAAAACAGTCAGTCTCTGTGTGACTAAGAAGTCTTTTATAAAATTGGTGGCCATAATAGTTTATGTAACATCAACTTCTTTCTTAGGAAGTCTATTCAAATACCTATCAAATCCTTGTGACTGTTGATAAGGATGGAAAAGAAAGAATCCTCCCAAAGTTCTGTAGTAAGAATATAGCCTTAGAGAGTCTGCCAGCCATGAAGTCTACAAGAAATAAAAAAGTCAGTGCTGGATATAGGTGTACCCAAAAACCTGGTCACCTGAGGAATTGGAACAGTCATATTTCGTATATATTCATGGTCATTCCCTCATTTAGAGACAAGAGTCGATTTGCCACAATCCAGTCTTACAATCCTTCTGCAACTTGATATGTCCATCCTGAATCCAACAAACCCTGCAGTTCGCCACCTCTTCTTGCCAATGTGGTGTCATCAGCAAATATCCTTACAGATAGAGCATATTGTAGATGTTTTATATAAATGAGGAATATTATTATGGATTATTATGGAATCATCTAAAACCTAGTAAGGAACTAATACACAATAAACAGAAAGTTTTCACTTAAAACAAAAAAAAACACAAACACATTTAAAAATGTCTTATTTCACAACCTTTTTATATTGTAAATCATATATACAATATTCTGCTTACTTGTTAACAGCCCAATCCACCATACATAGTCTTTAAGGTAACCATAGCCACCAGCAGATGCTCGCACACCTACTTTATTTAGTCTTTTAAGAGAAATCTTCTTAATAATAAAACTACTACCGATAAATACTGACGAACTAACTGCCAAACACAAACCAATATAAAAATCCCATGTAATAACTTCTTTAGCACCAAAGATTCGGGAACTTGCAACTTCAGTTGAATACATTTTGAATAACTAACGCTCCAAATTGCCTAACCCTTTTTAAAATTACATAAAAAAAAATCTGAAGTAATAATCATACTAATAAACGATAATCTTTATGATAAATGAATAAAATTAAAATCAATTGAGTCATCGTCATTCCAAGAAGATCGAGTATAGATAAAAGTTTATTTGGGTATGAGATAAACAAAAAAAAGTTAAGCTAACACTTACTCTTACAAATAGGGCACTCCAACAATCTGTCAGATGAATGTCACCGATCAGCTGTTTTTGACGGGCATAGGACAAACAAATCGATTTTTTATATGGGAGTTTTGTTATTTATTTCTATTTTTTTACCTTAAAATGCCTTCTTTTTTTGTTGTATTGTAAAATGTGGATGTAGAGGGATAAAAGACAATGTTACTTTTATTTGTAAGTTTCAAAAATTTTCAATTTTAGATATGTAAACGATTGAATGAACTTTCGTCGATGTGGCTGAAGTGGATTACTGCAATTAGAAGAGGATTTGCGTACTATTGAATTAAATTACGTCCAAGTGTGTGCAAAACACTTTATATTAATCATTTATTAAAAAATTGAAATTAATCTAGCTAGTTAACAATTATTATGATTCTCAATCAAGACTGATCAAGGATCTAATCGTTGTTTGAAAAAGTTATATTACATTTTGTACCATTATATATTTGAATGCTGTATTATTTTTTTATGTTTTAGGGGACCGAAATAATTATCAGTATTTGTATGTACCATCTTAAAAGAGATTTTTAAAATAATTTTAACCTTGATGCAACTGTGTAATTATTTATTTGGTTTGGGAAAGTGAGACTTAAAAGACTCATAGTTCTTAAATTCTTTATATGAGTATTAAATATTTTTTTACATTCAATCTTAAACTTAATAAATTCATCGTATGTGGAAGCTGGAAGTTTATTACATACTTTAGGAACTAAATACTGTATGCTTTTCATCTTGATATTATCCTAGCACGAGTGTGTTATCTGTGTTATTCCAATTTTTTTTTATGTATAATAAATGAAGCTACGATCTATAACCATATACAGGGTTATTACTTACTTAATACTAAGATTTGCCAAAAGTGTCTCTCAGCAAAACCTATGACTGAATAAAGAAAGCTCATTCATTCAGGACAGAAGTTCTTAAATTACGAAGGATGGAAATTCCGGAGTCAGGATTACAAATACGATAAAAGCATGGACACTCTTCAAAATTTTAAGTTTTTCGATAACTTCTCAAAAACATAAGACGGGAAC
The DNA here is from genome assembly GCA_030620095.1 of Kuschelorhynchus macadamiae. Taxonomy (NCBI): domain Eukaryota; kingdom Metazoa; phylum Arthropoda; class Insecta; order Coleoptera; family Curculionidae; genus Kuschelorhynchus; species Kuschelorhynchus macadamiae. Next base: position 1,108,247 of record JAUTXW010000830.1, read on the forward strand.
CAAATTTTTTTTAGGGTCTCCAAGGTATAATCCCGTCCTAGAGTGCAAGTATTAATTAAATTTTTTCTAGACATAAGTAAGTTTAAGTCTAGTAAAGGGTAAAGGTTTCATGATGCTGAAAAAATTGAGTTCCTTTACATTTGTCATCAGGTTTATTGTAAAAACAACTTTTTATTCTTATTATATTCACTCTGAACATGTTATATATTGATTCACTCTGGCATGCATGACAATTTATTTAAATAAAAACATGATTGTTTTATTAATATATATGTTTTATTTATAAAAAAAATATATGTACTGGGTACAGTACAGAATATTAAACACCCAGATTGAACTAAGTTTAACTTGGATATACACGATTTAAATTGAAGAACTAGGTAACTAACAATGTCCATATTTGTCACTGGCGAAAAGTCTTTTGGATCTACACTACAAAAGGATCTAATTTTTAATTATAAAAATGTTTTGTTTGGACCGCTCGGCGACTTCGGCGTTCTTATTTCGAAGCTCCAAAAAGTATTCACATGTCATAACTAAGTTTAAAGCAAACACACAACTGTAAAAAATGGTCCTATACAAAAAAAATACACTAAATATACGTACAAATACTTGAAATTTGATTTTAAATTATCACGGGCTCCTATGGAAGAAAACATTGTTTGTCCTACGACAGCCATATTGACAGCAGTCAACTGTTTTGTTGGACCGCCTAATAAGTACGAAATTAGCGTTGTAGCAGGCTATAGAGGTGTTGAAAAAGTAACTATTCATTACGAGAGTACTTGTTATATATATATATATATATATATATATATATATATATATATATATATATATATGTATAATGTGTTTTCATTCCGGGTGTACATCCGTTCACTACTGTCGTTCTGAAAAGAACAGTTTTGCTGACGTTTCGCCAAAATCACACTTGGCATTTTCGAAGCTTTCTTTCTCGCGTCCCAATAGAGACTAGAAACATATATATGTATATATATATATATATATATATATATATATATATATATATATATATATATATATATATATATATATATATATATATATATATATATATATATATATATATATATATATATATATATATATATATATATATATATATATATATATATATATATATATATATATATATATATATATATATATATATATATATATATATATATATATATATATATATATATATATATATATATATATATATATATATATATATATATATATATATATATATATATATATATATATATATATATATATATATATATATATATATATATATATATATATATATATATATATATATATATATATATATATGATGTGTTTTCATTTCGGGAATACATCCGTTCATCACTCTCGTTCTGAAAAAACAATTGCGCTGACGTCGCAATTGCAAATCGCTTTGGGCATTTTCGAAGTTTTCTGTTTCGCATCCGCTTGAAGACTCAAACTTTGAAAAAGTCAAATGCGATTTTGACGTCAGCACAATTGTTCTTTTCAGAACGAGAGTGATGAACGGATGTACACCCGACATGAAAACACATCATATATATATATATATATATATATATATATATATATATATATATATATATATATATATATATATATATATATATATATATATATATATATATATATATATATATATATATATATATATATATATATATATATATATATATATATATATACAGGGTGTCAATTAAGTACTTCTATAAACTTTAAGGTGTGATTCTTTGATTAATTTTAGGATGAAAAGTTCATATGAACATGGGTCTGAAACGGCTTTGTTTCTGAGATACAGGGTGTCCAAAAAAAATTTTTTTTTGGTTTTTTGCTTATATTTTTGTTAAGGAACAAGACAACTGGACAAAATTTGGGATTCTGGGTATATTGATGACGAGAAATTCAAATATTACCTTAGTTTTTTATTTAATGTTAGAGGGCGCCACATACAGTGTTGTTCCTAAATTTAATTAACCATAACTTTTTTGTGAAGCCTTTTACGTCATTTTTGACTAGGCAGACCTATTCTCCATTTAATTCTACATAAAAAAGGTGCTTTTAGTATTTGTCGCTAAAAGCAGCCATTTTGGATAAAAAAGCTTTTGAAGTTAAATCTGCGTTGAAATTTTTTAAATTGGATCATTTTCGAGATTTCGAAAAATAAGCAAAAAAATATGTCTTTTATTGATTGTATTATCAGGTAAAAAACTTAAATCATTTACAAGACTAAAACTAAACTAGTTAATAACATTATTTTACAATAATTGTTGAAAATGACCACCGCCTACTTCAAGGCTTGCAATAAGTCGCATTAACGTTGATTGCCGAACTTTTTCAAATATACCTGGCGTCTGATTAATAATGGCACAAGATTCAAATATCCTATTTCTTAGATCTTGTTCATTTTGGACTGGACTTTTATAAACGAAAGACGTCATGTGACCCCACAGAAAATAATCCATAGGATTCAGATCTGGTGATCTGGGAGGCCAGGCTTGTGGTCCAGCTCTTCCTATCCAACGGTTAGGGTGTCTCGTCCAGAAATTGACGCGGAATGACACTAAAGTGTGGCGGAGCTCCATCGTGCATTAACCACATCCTGTTTCTGGTTTCTAATTCAACTTCTTCTAAATAGTTGGGAATTTCGTGCTCCAAAAACATTCGATATTCTTCGCCATTAAGCCTTTGCGGAAGAATGCAAGGTCCAATAAGGTGATCACCGATAATTCCTACCCAAATATTGAGAGAAAATAGCACCTGAAAATGATTTTCTCTGAGAGCATTCGGATTATCCTCAGCCCAGATATGGTTGTTATGAAAGTTAATTATGGAATTTCGAGAAAACGAGGCTTAATCTGTGAAAAGCACATGGCCTAAGGAATCCGGGGTTCGTACTAATCTATTACGCAACCAACCACAAAAATCGAGTCTGAGGGGAAAATCTCTAGGTAATAGAGTCTGCACACGTTGCATATAATAAGGATAAAGTTGTTGGGACCTTAAAATTTGCCAAACAAGTGTGTGTGTAATATTCAATTCAAGAGCTATATTCCGTGTACTAGTTTGCGGGTCTTCCTGAATTCTGTTTAACACAGCTTCTTCAATCTCAACTGTTCGAACTGTTGCAGGCTTTCCTGGAACATCTGTTGTCCTTTTAAAGCTGCCAGTTTCACAAAGTTTTGCGTGCAAATTAATAAAAGTTGGGACGTGTGGCACCACTCGTTGAGGAAATCGCGCCTGATAAATTCGTCTTGCAGCTTGTGCTAATGCGCGAGCCATTCCATAAGTAAAATGAATGTCTGCCATTTCTGCCTATATTGGTACATTTTGGACAAAACACACGATAAAGTATTACTTATAATGCCAAATGATAAAAAACTACTTGTTTTATTCTAAATCAACTGCCATGACTGATTCTGCTACCATGGAAACTTATACTATTTTCTTGTGTACTGCGCTGCAGATGAAAAATGCAGCACATTTTTACGATTTTATTATTTTTATCCAATTTTCACTAATTTTGAAAAAGTATTTTTTTGCTTATTTTTCAAAATCTCGGAAATGATTCAATTTAAACAATTTCAAAGCCGATTTAACTTCAGACCCTTTTTTATCCAAAACGGCTGCTTTTAGCGACAAATACTAAGAGTAACTTTTTTATGTAAAATTAAATGGAGAATAGGTCTGCCTAGTCAAAAATGACATAAAAGGCTTCACAAAAAAGTTATAGTTAATTAAATTCAGGAATAACACTGTATGTGGCGCCGTCTAACATTAAATAAAAAACTAAGCTAATATTTGATTTCTCGTCATCAATATACCCAGAGTCCCAAATTTTGTCCAAATGTCATGTTCCTTAACAAAAATATAAGCAAAAAACCAAATAAAATTGTTTTTCTGGACGCCCTGTATCGCAGAAACAAAGCCGTTTCAGACCCATGTTCATATGAACTTTTAATCTTAAAATTAGTGAAAGAATCACCCCTTAAAGTTTATATATATATATATATATATATATATATATATATATATATATATATATATATATATATATATATATATATATATATATATGGTAATCACAAATGTCGGTTTTGCTCCTGTTGGTGACTCTCTGGTATTGTTTTGTGTATTCATTTTGGCGCTAGTTGTACTCGTCTTTCAACTAGTTGACTGTACTGATGAAGACCTTAAGTCAGAAACACGTGTCTACGGTTAGCCAAATTCCATTGCTTTAGCGGTCATCCCAAAGAATCCATTTTCTACTATATACTAGTTCTTACCGCGTTATATATTTTCTACTTTTAATTTACTACTCTTGGGTCATGAGTTTCGCCACAGGTGGCTATATGCTGCTCCGTGGTAAATAGAATATCAAGCCCGGCGAAGATTTCGGATGTTCTCTTGGTAATCACAAATGTCGGTTTTGCTCCTGTTGGTGACTCTGGTATTGTTTTGTGTATTCATTTTGGCGCTAATTGTACTCGTCTTTCAACTAGTTGACTGTACTGATGAAGACCTTAAGTCAGAAACACGTGTCTACGGTTAGCCAAATTCCATTGCTTTAGCGGTCATCCCAAAGAATCCATTTTCTACTATATACTAGTTCTTACCGCGTTATATATTTTCTACTTTTGATTTACTACTCTTGGGTCATGAGTTTCGCCACAGGTGGCTATATGCTGCTCCGTGGTAAATAGAGTATCAAGTCCGGCGAAGATTTCGGATGTTCTCTTGGTAATCACAAATGTCGGTTTTGCTCCTGTTGGTGACTCTGGTATTGTTTTGTGTATTCATTTTGGCGCTAATTGTACTCGTCTTTCAACTAGTTGACTGTACTGATGAAGACCTTAAGTCAGAAACACGTGTCTACGGTTAGCCAAATTCCATTGCTTTAGCGGTCATCCCAAAGAATCCATTTTCTACTATATACTAGTTCTTACCGCGTTATATATTTTCTACTTTTGATATATATATATATATATATATATATATATATATATATATATATATATATATATATATATATATATATATATATATATATATATATATATATATATATATATATATGTTTTACCTAGAGTTAAAATAAAGTAATGCCTTTTTTTTGTCTTTTTGGTTGTTGGAAATTTTCATCATCGCAACCCCCCCCCCCTCCCCAGAAGCAATATCTATATATGCCACTGCTACAGAGTCGTTTTAAAAAGTGATTCAAACTGGAAAAAATCTACACTTTATTCGTCTTATAACCGATTAATAGTAACTTTTTTAATTTTTTTTACTAACAATATTATTTTTGTAAAAAGTTATCTCAAACATGACTATATTTTTTTCTCTGTATATATTTTTATTCTGCACAATAGTTATCTACTTGACATACTTGACATTTTATTAAACTGTTTGTATTTTGTTAATATTTATTATTTTTTTCATAAGTATTTATGCCTGAAATTTTACCTTTAAAAGGTAGAAAAATTGGCGGGGAAGGGGGGGGGGGCGAGTAAGTAAAAAAACCCATCTGAGAACTTAAAAAAAAGTGTCGCAAAGTCCGCATTTTTGTATCGGTAGCAAATATCACCGATAAAAAAAAAGGTCATTTGCCAACTCAACTAAATCTGATTCATATTTGGTTTATCCCAACTCACAGAAGGTAATTTCCCAACCCGAATAACTTGGGTGGGCAGTAAATACTTGCGTCCCTGGTACCAGTTCTTTATTTTTTTTTATTATTTAATAGCAAGCTCAATACAATGAAAAAAAAATTACAAATCATGACTGTTATATAAGTTCAACTTAAACAAATACTAATGTAATGAATCTTACTTATAATATGTATACACTTATACTAATACTAACCGACATATTACTAACATTTACATTACAAGTTTTAAGAGAAATTCACACAGCTCAAGGATCAAGAAAGGCCTCACTGCAATAGGGGAGAATAATGTTATGATCTAAGTAAAATACTGAGTTGTCTTTTAAAAACATCAAGTTATCTACAATCTTTTACCTCTACCGGTAACTCATTATAATGGTTTAGACGTTTAAATAATAAAGAATTCATGGCTGGCTCTACCAGTGAATAGGTAACGATCTTAACGATAGTAATCAAAATATACGGTGAGAGATTACTCGGTATTTACTGGAGTAACGAGTATTTAAAATACCAAAAATATCCATAGCAGATGCGTTCATATTGGCAACACTAGCACGTCAACTCGTCTTATTTTTAAATGTGTTCAGATTATTTGTTGCGTTTAGATGTCTATATAGAAAAAAACTGTACCAGAAACTGAAGAAGTATTTTGGTTTTTGTTTACATAACACCCACAAAAATCAGCGAAGACTAAAGAGATTCTCACTTTATAAAATAATTTTTAGTTACGAATACTTTGCTTCGGATAGTAGCTCCGGGGAAGGTATTTGGCCCCCCCCCCCCCACCTAAATACGCCAATGGCCCCGAATCATACCAATCACAGATTGTTCAATGTGCTTTGTATTGGTACGGTTATTTCCGCGGAATATAAACACGTTTTGTTAAATTCCTAATGTGAGCTTCCCGGCTAAATGGTATGATTCTCGCAAACCGCCACTGCTTCACCCTATAGAGAGCTTTGGCATTAGAGAACATGTGCCAGACAAGGCTTCTATAAATTTTTTCACGGCTTCCCGCGTCACTCTCCTTCGCCTCTATATTGTTTCAATGTTCGGGTTCTCAGATAGTATGGGTGCTAAGGTTTTCTGTTTCGTCATTTACTCTCAATTTACGTATTTTGAAACTTATATTTGTTGTCGCCGCCGTGAAATCAATAACAGAGTATTCATTTGCTCTGATGAAGGACGTCTATTCTCCTCATTTACGGCGGCTAATTGATTTGCGCCCATCCAGTCTTTCAGTATTCTGGGATTTGTCATACTTGAACCAATAATGGGTGTCTTAGCGTTTAGGTTAATTCCAAAAATTAGCAAGGTCTCAATTTGGTGAGAAGTAACATGAGAATATAACGAATATGACAATAACCATGTAAACAAATTATTTTCCACCGAAATGACTTTTAACCTTCAATTTATCATTTACGTGTACAAAACAATCCGATTTTGTGTTAAAATAGTCTATAATATTCCGTTTCCAATTGACATAAGTCTGGCAGCGGTTTCTGAAAAACAGAGATACAAAGATGGTTACCCGACAACCAACAAAAATTCTTCGGCCGTTTTAGTGACAGTGTTGTCAATTATTTTCAGTGCTCCGTAAGTACCTGGTTTTTCAGATAATCGGTAAATACGGAACACGAAACCTAAACCCAGATTGGAAACGAAACACGGACTTGTTTCTTACCCAATGAGAACGTCTATGTAGCAAACCACGATATGGAGATCCAATGAAAATCTGTCAAGGAACAACCGGTCAAGAATTATGAGATAAATTTATACTGCCATGGGAGGAAACCAAAAACAATGAATGGATAGAAAGAATTAATATCTATAGACTTGTATTGTATGGGTAACCAGGTGGTGATATATACAAACAGACAAGATGGAAGGGAACAACAAACCAGTCACAAAACAAAACTCATTATAACTCATATGATATCATAGTTAAATAAGAAGATAGATTATTTAACAAGGCCATGGGCATAAAAAATGCAGTGAAGGATATGGAGGCTGCACACAAATAAGAAGGCTGCCGCAAAAATATTCAAAGTGCTAGAGAATTCTCTCTGAAACGCTCAAATTAGGCAAAAGACTCGTTGAGGACGAAATAGCTGCCTTAGAAAAATACAAGGAAGTTTCCATAATAAAGGAAATGGACTCAGCAAGCTTAGACCAGCTGGTAACACACTGGCAGCAATGCTTACAAGCCAAAAGGATGTCAAAATATAATTATGCAAACTGGCACATCTAGATGCAAGGTGGAAAGACGTATCAAAATTGATAGATGCAAGAGATGTTGTGCTCTTCACCACTACACCACATCATGCAAGGGTCCGGAAAGAAACTGGCTTTGCTATAACTGCGGCAACGAAGGAGTGCTATGGCGAAGTGTGTAAAATCCAAGGAGGAAGGGCACATGGCAAGATCCGAGAAGTCCGAGTCACATTATACAGGACAGGGATGTTTCGAGTAACCGTAAATAGCACAACTCAAAATTTAGATGGCGACCCAACCGCATTAAAAGATATAATGAAAAGGATTTACTTAAATATGAACAGATGAAGAGCTGCACGCGATTTAATGAAGAAGACTCTGGCAGACGACTATGTAGACGTACTCATCAGGCAAGAACCAAGGCCGTGTTCCGTTTCCAATCTTGGTTTAGGTTTCGTGTTCTGTATTGGTTATTTACGGAACACGGTTCCTGAAAGTACATGTCAACAGGTAACGGGTAACCAGTGTTTGTATTGTCAATTATCTGGCAGATGTTCCGTTTTTAAAAGGGTTTTCAGAAACCGCTGCCAGACTTCTCTCAACAGGAAACGGAATACGGCCTGAAGTATTCATAGACTATCTTGACACTAAAGCGGACTGTTTTGTACACGTAAAAGATAAATCGAAGGTTAAAAGGCATTTCGGTGGAAAATAACTTGGTTACGTGGATATTGTCACATTCGTTCTATTCTCATGTTACTTCTCACCAAATGGAGACCTTGCTGATTTCAATGAGTAGTTAAACACTATGGAAATACACATAAAACTGTTTAGAAAAAATGTAGTTTTGGGAGGTGACCTAAACGTTAAGACACCCATTATTCAAGTATGACAAATCCCAGAATACTGAAAGAATGGATGGGTGCAAACCAATTAAGCGCCGTAAATGAGAATAGATTGACCTTCATCGGAGCAAATGAATCCTCCGTTATTTTACGGCGGCAACAACAAATATAAGTTCCGAAATATGTAAATTGAGAGAAAATAACGAGACAAAAAACCTTAGCGCCCACATAACTATCAGCTTCGACGTTGAAACTATACTATCTGAGAATTCGAACTTTGAAGCAATACCGGACGCGGGAAGCCATGAAAAAATTAATAGAATCCCTCTTTTGCGAACCAAAGAGTTTCCAAATTCCAACCTTAATCTCAGTATTTATAAAGACTTCTTTCTTTCCCTTCTTATCTGCTATAGTTTTCCATTTTTCGTAAGAATGTATGTCTTCTAGCGTTTGCTTTGTTACAGTATCTTTCCTACTTTGTGTATGACACTTGATATTTTTGGTCCTCTAAGCATTTCTTAATAATTGATTGGTTTAGCGTATCTACTTGTCTGTTTAATTTTGGTAAGATTTTTTTAATTTCTCTGTTGGTATTTTGCTCAATGTTACAACTTAAATCCTTTATTAATTCATTCAGCATGTCTATTTTACTTCATTTAATATGTATACCTCCGTACTAGTCTTCTTTTTGTACGGTTCCTCAAAGTTTTTTTTGTCTAAAGTATCCAGTATCTTTCATCACTACTCCCTAACTCGAAGGTGATATTTTTGGAATCGAGTCGTTCCTTTTAAAAGGATCTTATTCTCCAATCTCTTTAACATTTCTTCCATTTGCTAATAACGTGTTCATGTTCGTTGCCAGGTCGTGTGTGTTAAGCCGAGCCGGTGAGCGGCTCAGAAGATAACGCCTTGGTTTGTATCTTCCATATCCATAACCATACTTGGCTTGTTATTTGGTGGGCCCGACCATTTCCTGGTTTCGAGAAACATATATTCGGGAACCGGGCTACCTATAGGTAAATCTATAGCTGGAATGTCTCATCAGTCTCCCGTGCCTATACGCATGCCATTGTAGCCCTAAAGAAATCCGCCGAAGACAAGGTTATATTTACATATTCGTTATTTAGTATAATTTGATGCTTAACATTATGTGTGTCCTTTAACTTTAATTTTATGGGCAAAATTAATAAATACTAATCCTAGATAAAAATGATAGTTCTGGAGATCACAACCAAAATGTGTTTATATCGCTACGCGTCTGATAAACTGATACATGGCGAGTCCAGTCGGTGGGACAGTGATTGAGGAGGGAAGCTGCAAGAAATGCAGCGTGCGGTGTGACACATTTCGAATACCAGACTCGCACCGATAAGTCTTTTTTTGCGTATTTTTTTCGGCTAACAAATTCAGCAGCAACCAGCCAGCGTGGATTTAGCTATATTTAGAATCAAACGCGTAGCTATGGGTTCACCTACACTCCATTTGATGCAACAAATATGAGAAAACATTTAAACGATTTATACAGGCAATCTCCAAACCAAGTATTCAAAGAATATCAAAGATCTTTAAATCCAATATCGTAGCGTCCTAAAAAAAGCAAAAATAGATTCTAATGATACTCTTATAAACAAATTTTGTTAATTGTGTACAGTGTATGTAGAGAATTATAAGTGATCACGGGGATTGCCTGCCGAAAAAAAGCAATCCGACTAAACTTTCATCGGAATCTTTTAATTAATTTTCTGTTAATATTGCCCAACAGTTACAGAAGAACATTCAAAGAGTTCTTACTGACCCTATTCACTACTTGCACAGAAGAAGATTCCTGAACGTAGCTTTACTTTCTCTGGAGTACCAATTTTTTTCAAGATTGATGAAAAATGCATGGCTTCAAGAATTGCCCAATTTGTTTAATCAAACAACCTTTTTAAAAAAAGTCAATTTGGATTCAGAAAGGACTAAAATACTTGCTTGGTGATCCTTGATGTAGTGAATTATATAATGGATACTTTCGAAAACTGTGCGATGTTTTGCGATCTGAACAAAGCGTTCGATTGTGTATTACATTTTCTTCTGATCGGAAAACTAGAGCGTTATAACTATCAACCACACAGTATTTACCTTCTAGAATCATACCTGGAAGGAAGACTCAGTCTATAAAAACCCTTAATCGCAATGTATGAAAAATATACTCTCTTTGCAGATGACACTACAATTCTTGTCCGGCGTGGATGCTTTGCTCAGTCGGTGCAGGGTTCACGAGGAGACCTTTCAAGGGCAAATGGGTGGTTTGCGTGAAACTGTATATTCCTGAGCACGGCCAAGACTCACGACATGGCTTTCTCGATGTAGGTGCTGGAGGATGCTGAAAAGGCTGTTCTCTTTCTGGGGGTAACAATTGACTCGAGACTTCAATGGGACATTGACAATGACACTGTTGCTAATAAAACTTGCCAAAACATTTCCCTATTGAGGAACTTAGCAAATTGTGTCTCAAAATCAGTCTTATCAATCCTTATTTCAATCCCCTCTAATATATGCAATGATGGTATGGGGACATGCTGCTGGGGCTGCTTGCATCTTTTTGTTGAAGAGGAGGGCTGTTAAAATTGTTGCTGGTTTGGGATACTGAGACAACTATAGGATATTGAGACAACTATTGAGATGCATGAACCAACTATTCACACTACTGTCTTTGTACATAATGGAGATATTAATGTATGTTAAGAGGAACCCTGAGTCCTGAGTAATGACTAACAATAAAGTTTTAAAATATAGATGTATAATGACCAATATGATTAATTTTATGCTTATAATTATGAAATTATTATTATTTAATGTAATATAATTAAAAATTAATAATCATGCAATTGGTGTAAACTTTATTATATATCATTTGTCGATTTTTACAGGCAATAGAGTTGGATCATTTTCAGGCCAGATCAAATCAATATCAACACAATCTAATGCAACAAGATCCGTTGGATATCCTAATATTGAGCTAATATTTGGTTGTGTCCTTTCAAAATCTCCATGGACAAATTCCTTTACATATGTTCCAGCTTGCGTTACCACCTCTAATTCGAAAAGATCACTATGACCTGAAACAAAAACATAAAACTTAAAAACTATCTAGCCTTCGGCTAGACTGCGCCTTGTTCCCGCATTAGGATAAATATTTTATGTGTAAAATTTGATTTTTAGAAATTAAAGACTATGATTATAGTTATCATTATTATTATTATTATGTTAAAAGTATTTCTCAACAGTCTTACAACTGTTATAATACAGCAGTAATAACCAACAATCTTATGTCGAACGTGATTACTGAACGCAAAAATTAAAAATTGTTTTACTATTTAGTTAGGTAATTTTTCTAAAACAAAACTTTTCACTGTTATCGGTTTTTAATTAAGCAGCAATTTATGAGGATATCAGAGTAAGTTTGCTTCTAAGACATAAGGCTTCTCAACGCCTAATTTACCGACGAAGAAAAATGTCTCGGGTAAAGGTATGTTGTTTTTTCGTTAAGATTATCGGAAAGTCAGTATTTTTTGTATTTAATCTTTTTCTTTTTCAAAAAATTTATGTGTTTTTACTGAAAAAATGTAGACTTTCCGATAATATTAACGAAAAAACCTACTTTTACTCGGCACATTTTTTTCTTCGCCGGTAATTAAGACATTGAAAAGTCGACTCGTTTTTCAAGCTCTACCGCCATATCTTGTATTTGGCTGAACATCCGGCTCGTTCGCTAGAGCAATGTGGTTTTTGTTGGTGACCCACATCTGTCTGTCACACCACAGATACTATGTGATGTATGTGGAGCAGCAAAATCGAAAACTTAAATTCACTCTTAAAGTCGAAATTCCAATTAATTAAGATCAGAGGAGAGACAATTATTAGGTATGTACAGGGTTTCTGTTTATATTTTGGGGTAAAACACTGAAAAATAAGGAAAATACAAAAGTTTTAAGAGTTTATTTAAACCAACAGGATATGCTAAAAAATAGACAGATGATACTTGAAAGTAAAAAAAATCTACATTGCTATTTTAAATAGAACCCCTGCAGAGGATTTAACATTTAATGAAATAAATGTTACTTTCTTGTAAATCTACTAGGTTTAATAGGTGCCTTAATCTTTAAAGACAGGCATGAAAATGGACAAACACCACAAACAAACAATGAGCTAGAAAGGAGATTTCTCAGTTGTCTTTAAAAAACATAAGTATTGAACTTAGTATATTTTTAATCAGCAAGAGACTTGTTTATGTAATAATGTTATGGTTTTCCATTAAAAATAACAAAATCGATGTTTGTTTCTTTACTTTTTTAAGTATTATTTGTTTATGTTTCTATCAAATCCGGACAGTTTAGGTAAAACCCAAACTTCTGTACTAAGCATATTTATATATTTTCAAATAAAGTTTTTAGAACCTGTCCACAATTAAACAACAAACCCATTTTCAGGTACGTGTTCACATACTCTACAGGTTCACAAGGGTTTAAATTTTGTGTCCCCTACAACACCTAAGTTTTTGCTGTTAGGAAACCCTGTATAATGGGAATTCATATAAGCCGATAAATTATATAAATCTAAACTAGACATGACTCATTAAATTTATTACGTAAACAGAATAAAAATTTGTATGCAAAAACTAACACAGACTAAAAGTAGCTGATTTGCCTTGAGCAGTAATTTGCCCGAGGTTTTTAGTGTTTTAAACTTAATTGCGTTTAAACCTCGTCCGATTTTTTTGCTTTAAATGCTGAGATCAGGGTCGAAAAAAACATCTGAAATAGAAAAATGAGAACACGTCCCTACTCTCGAGCTCTGTATTAATCAAGATCCGACCGGAAACTAAAGGCAAATTTTATTAACCATTATTAGGTTTGCGAGCCCATGGTGTCAACAGATTTTTTTCTTGTTTTACCTAAAGGAATTTCCTCCTTAAAAAGTTTATATTTAATCATAAATCAGCTTGTATAAATATAAAAGAAATATTAATACCTGGGACTTCTACAGCACACATCCTATGAATTTTTTTGTCTCTTGCCATCAGAGTTCGTCTATGTAATACTCTCATTACAGTTAACTGTGATATAATGAATTCTTTTTGACTATTAATTAGATCTATTGCCTCTTTTAGATTCGGTGCAATCGTTTTACATAAGGCTATGTATGTTTTCTTTTTTTGTTCCTCCCCAAATTTTATCCTACTTATCTCTGACGAGTATATGTTTTGCAATTTTATTACTGCTGCCAATTCAGTTTTGATTATCTAAAAGATGAAAAAGTTTTAGCACATTTAATAATTAAAACTAAACTTATCACTGCCACAGCATTTGAATTTGAAATATTTTCAAAATATGGACTCACCTGCCTTTCTACCTCTTGTAGTTGTTCTACCGAAAATTGTCTTTGCTTGGGATTATCGATTTTTATGTAGAATGGTCTTCCAGTGCCCAGCATTCGAACATCTACATCTTCTCTTCCGCTGGCTGTAAATGTCATGTCACTTTTCTTACACCTGAGAAGAAACTTAAAGGCTTTAGTTACGGGCATTTAAAACTAGAAATATAGTTATCAAGTATAAGTTTGACCTGTATACTGTTGCCTAAAAAGAACTTTTCAATGAAATCCTTTACAAATAAAATACTAGACAATTTAAAATGCATGACAAAGAAAAAATTTAACTTTCTTGCTGTATCCATATAACACCTATGTTAGAATTGTGTAATATCAAAGATTAGCTAACTCACTTTCGCCAACCATCGCCGATTTTAATGAAATTTGGTACACAGGTAGAATTTGGAGCGCTGATCATGAATTTGAAGTAAGTTTTTTTGGCCTCGATTCGTTTCTGTGTTATCCATCATCAAAGTTCACGATCTTTTATACACAGTTTTCACCTTCATTTGAACTTCATCTACTAAGTATATTTTGTTACATAGAAAAATCGTTAACAGGTTAGCCCCACCTTGGGGGCTGGACTGGAGCGCGGAGGCACTTGGTGGATCGGTACCTGGTTAGTGCCAGGTTAGGTGCGCGACGGCGCAGAGGCTTTATAGTTAAACACGATTTTTGTGTTTTCTCCCTTTTTTTTAGGGCACCATAAGAATTTTTTGCAATTCTTTTTCATTAACTTATACACGTAACAGGCAGGATCGCCATATTATATCTTGCTTCTTCTGGTTTGAGCTACATACTTAAAAAAGAATAACGTGCAAACTTTTGGCTGCTAACACTTTATTCGGATTTTGATTGAATCTAAAAGTACAGTTATTAATGCTACCTAGACTAACCTGATTAATTATATAAACAACGTTGTTAATAAGTTGTTGCAATAAGTTATTGCCTTAATTACTGTTCAGTGATAGACTAATTTTGTAATTTGGGTTTCAGCAATTCTCTATAAAATTACTAGTTGAAGTTCAAAAGAAGGGGAAAACTGTGAGTACTAAATTGTGAACTTTGATGATGCATAACATGAAACGAAACCAGGCCGAAAAAAATTGGACTTCAGAGACGTAGTCAGTGCCCGAAATTCAACCTGTGTTCCAAATTTCGTTAAAAATCGGCGGCGATAGGTGAAATTGAACCTTTACCATTAGTTCTATTTTTTATTAATTCTACTGTTATAAAATAAATAATTTTGCCGCCTGAAACGGGCCTTCCGACTGTCCGTCTCTAGCCTTTGCCGTTCGAGAATGCCTGACAAGATCATTCTCATACTGACCGCATTTTAAATAATTCGAGGAAAGCCTAATTTATTTGTTTTATCGATCTTAGAAAAGCTTTTTGGCAGATACCTTTAGATAATGCTTCTAAAGAGAAAATGACCTTTTCCGTGATTGGTCAAGATAAATTTCAATTTACTGTCGTTTCATTTTGTCTGTGCAATGCACCACAAACTCAACAAATTTTTGTTGATTCTATTTTTGGTCCAAGATTGAACCTTGCATGTTTTCCTCTTTGTATAATATGCTACTTTGTTCCCCTACTTTTAAGCATCATATTGACTTGCTTAATACTGGAAAAAATCTTCTCAAAGAGGCAGGCCTTAATGTGAATTTGTTAAAATGCCAAATCTTTAAAACGTCTTCAAAATACCTTTAGTATACCATAGCAAATAAACCTCTTGCGACTGGTCCACCCAAAATTGAATGGATGACTAACTATCCTCATCATCGTATACCTACAGAAGTAAAATGGTTCATAGAAATGTGTTCCTGGTACCACCGATTTATAAAATGACGTTTCCTCCCTTGTTAGTTCTATAAAATAAATGCTCTTCTTAAATATAAAAAGAGTCTATTAATTGGGATGATGAAACTTATTTGTTAAAATTTGGCCAAACTTACTTTTCGATTTGTATCTATTGTGATATATCAAATTGATTATATTTAAAAATACTACCTTTCACCTTTTCTTGGTTGAACCCCATTTTAAAAAGGTTCACGTATGACACAGTCACTAAAGCATACTAAGTATTGCTTATAGCGCATCATATAAATATTATTTATATGCTTTTCCACACATCTAAGGATTTTGTTTAATTATGATGATATTTGAAGATATTATATAACAGCAGAGTCCTTGGTTTTTTTTTTTACTTTTTGAGTGTTTTTTTTTTCCTTTTCTTTATTATATTTTTATTACTAGACAGATCTATGAATTGTACACTTTGACATAGATATTCACCTATATATGGTTTTTACTTCTTTGTTAGTTTTTTTTTTACTTGCTATTAAACAAAAGAAGAGGAAAGAAAAAAAATATTAGCTTTAACATGCTTTCTCAACAGAAATTCTTTGTATTCTTGACAATAAAGTACATTTTGATTGATTGATTGATATTATAGCTTCAATTGTCATTTATTTTACAAAAGAACTAGTATTAATAGTTTTTTGCGTTTGGTTAAACCTTACATTCAGTATCAGTTTATTAGGGTGATAAATGTAGTTTTTGGTTAATAATTACAATTAGTATCATTAACTTTTGGTAAAAACCTCATAATGTGCCTGCTCTTCAGGTACATTATGACAAATCGTTTTTTTAGTTAAACTAGCACATTTAAAACCCTTTAGGCAAATTATTCTATAGATTTGTATTTATTTAAATGTCAGGAATATTGTGAAACATAATCTGATTGTCACGGTCTCGTGCAGTGCTTACTAATCTATAAAAAATTTATATTTTGTTCATATTCCTTTCTTAACCAAGGAGGGGATATGTGATTTATTTAACTATTCAGATTTATCTTTGAATATCTTTAATACATAAATTTAATTATCAGAGTTGATTATCTTGAATATTGTTTTTAATATTGGCAAAAACAGTTAAAACCGTTGGTCATTTCTTAAATGGAATACCATATTAAAGAGTTTTTTTATCAGTTAATTTTAGAGTCAGGTTTCTCAGTACCTGGGCTCCGTAAACTATGTGCTAATTAAACTGAGTGGCGCCTGAAAAGTAGAAGTAACCCTTATTCACTTATT
The DNA here is from genome assembly GCA_030620095.1 of Kuschelorhynchus macadamiae. Lineage (NCBI taxonomy): Eukaryota > Metazoa > Arthropoda > Insecta > Coleoptera > Curculionidae > Kuschelorhynchus > Kuschelorhynchus macadamiae. The sequence goes on from JAUTXW010000830.1 coordinate 1,125,508, forward strand.
GCTAACCCATGAAGAGCTGCCATTTCCACGGTTATGCTGTTTTGAAGAAAATTGATTTCCCCATTCATTGACAACCCGACCCCGCTAAATATTGCGTAAGACATTTACTTCCTTATCTTCTCAGTCAAGCATTACAAAAAATAATAATTTTTTTAATTAAATATATATATTTCATACAGCCAGTATACTATAATAACATACCTCATAATATATATCCCAAGTAGCACATATATGGGCTAAAATGCTGTGATACTGGCTAATATCCCTGGCTAATTAGCTAAAATTGCTAGCCAAAATAACAGTTCTATTACAGTATAAAGACGGAAATATGGCTAAAGTGGGGAATAATAATTTGGCCATATTGGGTTAAAAATGACCAATTGGCAATTATACGACCCTCTTTTTTGATTTTATGGTTGGGTTTATTAGCTACTTTTGACTTTAAAATCGAGCTTTTTTAGCTGAATTCTGACTTGATTTTTAGCCGAAATTTGAGTAACATTTTTTTCCGAAATTTACCTAAATAATTTCTAATTTTTTGCCTTTTCTTCATTTATTTGCTAAATCATCAGTTTCAAATTATGTAGAAATAGTATTAACAGAGCCAATCAGTGTAAGAATTTATGAGCCAAGAGGAAATGCAAAGATAACAAATCACGGTATGACGGTTGGTAGGGACAAAAACACTTGCGCAGGAACTTTTACTGTTAAAAGAATCTAAGATAGGCATGTAAAACAGCGCCCCTTCTTGAAACTAAAAATTTCGATTTCTACATTTTTTGTTTAGTTTAGAAATGTATTTTACTAAGAAAATTGATTAAAGGGTCCATAACGTAAGAAAAAATGCATGAAAATACGTATTTATAGGTAGAAAGAATATGTTGATAGAATATGTTTGTTTAAAGTGGTCAAGTAATGGCTGCTAGGAAATTAGTTTAATTTTAATCATGGCGTATCATAAAAAGCTTTGGGCTATTTTTTAAGCAAATATTCATTGAAATCGGCCACTTTGTAAGCAAATATTTATCAAATGGCAATAATTTTCAAATGAAGCAACATTTAATAATATTTTGCCAATAAAGATGCGTACTTGGTTTTCCTTTAGTACTCGCTAAAAAATGGCTAATTTAAGACCCAGGAGCCAGCGTAACAAAATTAAACGACGATACCCCAATACCGTTATAAATCTTTTTATTAGACATTTTGTATGGTAAATAATTTATATTTCGTTTTTCTAAATATGTTATCTAATATTTCCAGTGAGAATTATCACAATTTGTGAAATATTTACAGCAACAGAAAAAAAATACTGTGAAGAAATACATGGAAACATAAACTAACCTAAGAACATTGAATATTGCATCAAAAATAATGTCTTGAACATTGTGTTCAGCGACACTTACTCCATCTATAACCCACGGAGTTTGGCCAACATTTCTTCTAAATTTCAGATATCGTCCCCCCAAAAACACTGGATCTGCAGTAACTTCAACCTTCTCTAATAACACTCCTTTGTCCGGTATATCAGGTGGAACAGGAAAATTTTCTCTGAATAACTGATCATCAATATCTCTTAGCAATTCAGATATATTGTTTCTACTAATTTCCCAATTATTCCTTTTTGATGTCTTATTCTTGATTACATTCTTCATGTTTCTAATCTCCTAGAATATATTTTAATGCTTAAGAAAGGTTTTGCACTATGATTATATATATTTATTATCTCTACCCCAAAAAATTCACTATAAATCAAGTTTATCAATTTTTAAAAGTTTCATCTCCGCTTTTATTTTATGTAAAACAATTTACATATTATGATGTACTTACAGCGTTGTCATTTTCATATCCAATCGTTATTAGCAGGCTTAAGTTAGACTTCGGATGGTACTGCTTATCTATTGCTTTAGACAATAGATTAGCTGCTACAGCTCGGAATATTTTATGAGATTGTTCTAGAATAGTTTCGGATATTCCTGCAAACAAATTTGTATGTAATTAATTTGGAATTCTTAATAATTTATTTGCAATATGATTTCAGTTATTTAAAAAATTGAGGCTTTGTCTATTTTTCTACTGTATGATCAGAAAATATAGATAATTGTGATAATGATGAGACCTCGTTTATCGGCAAAAGGAAACACCTACATAAACATATTTTTAGAATTACGCCTGTTTAATCAAAATGCACTTTTAATACTTAACAGGAAGTTGACATAAAATTATAAAAACTGAAATATAATTCAACAGGGATTGATTTGAAATACAAGCTCCTTAGTATTGCTAAAGAAAGAGATATTTCTAAAATACTTTTAACGCTAAGAATTAACATATACTTCAACAATACATGCATCATTAGGAGGAAATTATCTCCTAAATCCAAAGACATAAATATATTTCTAGATAAGTAAAAAATTATTTTTATATAGATATAAGAAAATTCAAGACATATTTTTAAAAATTATACATATTTAATGGAAATTGGTTCAAAGCATATTACAAGATAATCTAAGACCGACTAAAATACCTCTGTAAATAAATTTAAATAGTCTGAATTCTATAATAAAAAATACATAACTCATTCAAACCAGTTTTTAATTATTTAGTTATATTTTTTACATTGATTTCAAATTAAGTCCTGATATTATCTACAGCCTAAAAATATATAATACATGGAAATTTAATGTTTAAACGTTTTATCACTTTGCATATAATCAGGTCATACAATTAATTTTTTGAAAGTTACCTATTTTTTCCTTGAAATTAAAAAAAAATGGTCCCTAAGGAGCCCCCCCTCCCGCTTTGTCAGTTTTTTCCAACCCCCTACCTAATAGCACGTCAAAACCATTAATTGAAAACCCCCTTCCCCTCCTTCCTCATCACATATCTTATGGTAGGCAATTGCTGCCTTTCCAACTTTTTGCATACATAATTTATAAACATTTTCCATCAGTTCTCAAGAACAAAAACATCTAAATATTTAGTTCTAACAAGTACACAATTTAATGACCAAAAGTGAGATACAGGCAACTGTAAAATAAAAAAGAACATATTGATCTCACAGTACATAGTACAAAACTACATATGCATTAAACAAGGAATTGAAAATACCATAATTTATTAACCTTATTCTTACCCTAATGTATGTGTAATTTATTAGTTTTAAGTTTATGTTTGTTTGAGATCACCCCTATTTGTAACGTCTACGTAATATCCAGACGAAGCATGTATAACCCCACTTAAAAGTTTTATTAAAAATCATTATTTGAGTCCCTTATATTGAATTCATATATAAAACACTTTTTTGCATGATTTTTTGTCTGTGTGAAGATTTTATAGGCATTCTTTACATCTTACATCTGATTTGCAATTTTCTGTTGCTTGATCAAATTTGCTACATTTCCTACAAGCCTGTGGTGTTGGGTTTGAGGGAGCACTTGGAATTACAGCATCATGCTGATTTTTAAAAAAGAAACCTTCATTCATGAGTGTTTCAAATGATTTGTGTCAAATATATATCATAATAAATACAGAATAGCAGTGCTGACGAAGTCAGATTTTCAGTTTTCCAGCAAACAAAAAACTTTTATTTTTTTCTTTCAAAACTATTTGGCAATTCAAAGAAAAAATCCAAGTTTTTTTGTCTATCTATATGTGAATGTGAAACATTTAAAAGTATAATATCACATAGAATTAAATAAAAAATAAGACATTCAATTAAGAAAATATTATGTTTATGTCATAGCTTATTTATTTTTAATTAAATTATTTTATTAATAGAATTTTTCAATTCTGCAGAGAAAGTTACATACAATAGCTGTTTCAGTTTTTTTAATAGATAAGACTATAGCTGAAAAAAGAGCTTACATATGCCTTTCCACAAACCCTAACATCTTTAAAGCTTTATTACAAATATTGTCTATGTGAAGCTAATTTACTATTAAATGCTATCCTAAATCTCTTATAATATTAACATTCTCTATAGGTTTACTGTCTAAAATATAAATTTGTAAATAAAATTTATCTCTAAGCTTTATACTAAACTGAATATATTTACACTTATTAATATTTAATCCACGAGATTTAACTTACACCAACTTTCAAATCAGAATTTGAAATTTGTATCAAAATATGCAGGTTAACTTTATCAAAAGCTTTTTCAAAGTCTGAATATATTGATTGTACACTATTACCACATTGTTAATAGGAAAACAGAAAATAGCTTCTAGGTATTAAGATATTTATTATAAAGAATCCATAGCAGCCTTGATAATGTAAAAGCAGTTCTTAATAAACAGTGGAGTATCACTATCATCAACAACCTACTATTAAAGATAGACTTTCTAAAATTTCTAATGTACTATTATATAACTTATTTAAAATGACTAGAGGATTTAAAAGGTAGTTCATTTAATTAATTCTGAGTTCTCAGACAGATGAAAAATATTTAGAAAACAAGTCACATTGCTTATCAGTAATATTGATGCCTTTATAACTTACACATGTTGGAATTCCTTCATTTTCTCTCTTTGTTCTAGCATATCTCCAAATCATTTATTAAAACTTAGAATAAGATTGTAACATACCAATATCACCAAATATCAAGTGGCGATTTCATACAATAGATACGAATTTACATGTATTATTCTACTTGCAAATCTGGCATTGTGGAAAAGTGTAAAACAGCAACCGTAGTATGGATTTTAAAATATGCCCTCCATCAACCAGATAATGTTCATTACCCTAGTAGAAGAACTTTATATCTGATGGAAGATGCAACTAACTGAAATAATTATCCAGTAGTGTTATAAAATGTTGACAAAAATTTTATTGTATTTTGCCATTACGAAAACACTTGTGTCCACATTTTTGTCATGCCATGTATGCTTTCACCTTTTTGTCTCAAGGTATTATAACAGTGCATTTTAAAACAATTCTACAAAAGCTCCATAACTTAATATAGTGCCTTCATTATGTAATGCAAAAACTTTTTTCACAATCTTTACCTACCATAAAAACTAGTTATAGGAGAGTTGTTATTCTGAGCGTATAATTAAGAGACATATCAATATTTCATCAAAATTTGCAAGACGCGAAAATTTCCTATAGTAGTGTGAGTTTTGAAGAATCTAAATTTAAAACATATCTTTCTCCACACAAATATAATATATTTATAATTTAGGCTTTAAACTAATTAATATCCTTACCTGGTTTCTTTTCATACAAATTTCCAAAAGAAAAACTAGGAAACTGTTTTTTTAAGTACAATAACATACTGTGAGCTCTTATGGCTAAACATTTAGGAAAACTAACATTAAAGAAAAAATTATTATATTTATAATTTTGAATATCAAGTGAGCCAAAATAATCTAGAAATTGTTCTATGGTTTTTTGTTCAAAGCAGTCTAAGCAAACAGGACAAATGTTGGGCTTCAGTTTTTTGGCAGGTAACTCATTTAAACTGTTGTCTGTATTTTCTAATTTGCAATCCAAAATCTGGAAAGGAAAAAATGAAGCTTATTAATACCACCAGATACTTAGTTTGTTTGTTTATTTATTTTTTATTCCAAAATAACACAAAGTTACATAGAAAAAGCCTGAAGGATGTGAAACAATGTCAAAAAACTATAATAATAAAAAATAAATAAATCACAAATAAAGATATTAAAGAATTAATTCAGACTAAACTAATACTTAAAAAAACGTAAACAGGATATCCCACCTAAAATTGGCAAAAACCATATCTCCCTCCCTCAACCATTATTTTTATGGCTTTTGAAGTTGTAAGCTGTTATACCTCACAGGCGTACATTTCCATGGGAGCACAGATTAAATATTTTTAAATTCCTTGTAGGAAAGAACTAATTTCAAATGGCTCACCACTTAAAACCTCTAAATGCAAAGTTTCATAATGGTATATGTGAAACTTGTTATTTTTGATGGTTTTTCGAGAGCCATTTGACAAGAGCGTGTAAAAATGGGACAGATCTGAAATGCTAAAAATTGACCTAAAGATGGTTTTGTGTAGTGAAGTCACAAAGTCTTTTTATCATATCATTACCAAACTTGCACCTTGGATGTTCTAGATTGTGAAAAACCCTCGTGTTGATATTAACTGAAATCAAATCTTTCCTAGAAATAGTTTAATCTTGAATATATTTCACTTCTGCTTTGTGAAATGAAAGGATTTGTTAAATAATAACTGACACATCAGCTGGGTCCATTAAGGTGAGACACTCTGTAGATATTGATATCACCAAGTTTTGTTCAATGAGACAGATATTAAATCACTAGAAAACGCTTCCAGCGAGTAAAATGCCTTAACAAATATCTCTTAGAACTGATTTGAGAGTTAGGAAGAGTTTGAACAAGCTTCAGAAAACTATTAAATATCCTAATTATTATTTTTTTTGGGCAAGCCCATAAAAAAACAAAATTTTTCATAAACATAAGAATAAAACAATAACAATTAAAAAGAATAACAACATAAAAACAGATAGATAATATCCCAATTAAATAATCACCTTCACAGACCCAGGGTTTACTATTTCCCAAGCGAGCTATATAAGATAAACTAATATTTTGTCCATAATCTGTTGTATGAAACGAAGTGTGAAAGAAAAATTGGTGCCTTGTTTGACATGAAGGTACAGCTAAATTAATCTTGGCAAGAAATGCCAAACAGTAATTTTGTTGTTAAGTAATCTTGTATGTCTGTTCTAAAGCAAAAGTAAAAGATAAGGATTGATGCAGAGTAATTCCCAGATCAACTACTGAAGATTGTGTTGGCAGGGCATTATTGTTTAGGATGTATTGAAAAATAATTGGGTACCTAACATGATAGAATCTTGTTACATAACACTTTTTTTTTATGTTAAGTTCATTTCCTTACAGGTGCCCCAATGGCTGAAATTGCCCCAAAAATTATATAAGTTATTTGCCTCATTAACTAAATTTATTACAGAAAATGTTATTAAATTATCTGCAAAAAGTAAAAAGCTTACTTTATTTATACAAATATTGAAAAAAATGATATCAATTGAAACCCTACAGAACTTCAGAAGAAAAGCTATTACGATTCTTAACAATCTGTTTTCGGCCCACCAAATAACTAAAAATCTGCTCTAAAAGCAATCCACAAATGCCATCCTCAGAAAGAAGATGGTGATTGATACAGTCAAATGCCTTGGAAAGATCTGTGCAAATTAAATCAACCTCAAAACTTTTCTCTAAGGCATCTGACAGAAAAGAGGTATAGGTCAATAAATTAGCCTTTGTAGACCAGCCCGCACACAAACCAAACTGCTCATCAATAAGGATTTTCCTGAAAATATATCCAAAGTAGTCTCTAACAATACTTTCAAAAAGTTTAAGAACCCCACTCAGAATACATACAGACTGACAAGTAGAAATATCATTATTATCCCCAGATTTACCACAGGAGTTCATAACTTCACTTCCACATTTCATGTCGAAAGATACATTAAATAGTGTATAAACAGCTTACATAAAATAAAACTACATGACTTCAGAAATTTTAGTGGAATCCCTCTGTGCTGAGACCCGAATTGAATAAAAAAAATCCTGGCTTACCTAAGGAATAAACTCCTCAAAAAATAGGCAAAGTTAACATACAACTTGGAAATTTACTTCAAATGAATATTTTATGCACTATACCATATGCGCTTCAATAACAATGTACCCCTTCCCTTTGACAGATTCTAGATGACCATAGGTTTAGAAATGCAGTAAAAAATTGTTGCTAGACCTTTGTATACTATTAGTGAATATTATAATGAAATTTTCTAGTCATACTCCATCAATAGTCCTTTGAATATTAGGTCTTTGTTGTCTGCTCTTAAGAGATGAGAGTATTAATTTTTTTAAAATTTTATCTCACCTATTTCTCTGTCATTTTCGTTTATTGTTGTAGTAATTTATAAAAAGGTGTAAACATATTTTAATAAGTATTTATAATGTCAATAAGATTTCCGTCTTGAGTTTGAGTTTTGAGTATGAAATGTCAATGTCAGCTTCCATATTCCAACTTCATCACACCTCGAAGAGTGTTTAATGTTCTTTCAGTGTTTACATAATGCCAAAACTTCCAAAGCTCATTCTGGATGTCACCCTGCATATTTTTAATGTAATTCCTGTGACACTCTTATACTTCTTATGTGTGTCTCTGCAGAAAGACCAAGTGCTTCAGATCCTGCTTGAACCAGAGTGGAAATATACCAGAAATGATTTTTTCTGGGAACATGCAGCTGTACAAGTGAATATAAGATTTCATGTATCATTAAGTCCAATGATTTATTTGCAAGAGTTTATCCCAATCGACATAACCAAGGTACTCATTTATAGCATTATAGCCTGATCTAACTCAACAAATACCAACGAGCAATGTAAATACTGACTTCGACAACTCTTTTAATAAGAAAAAAGATAAAAGAAGTTTTTAATGTTGTCTTTTTAATGAGGACGAATTTTACCCTTTAATATTAAAGAAATTTCAAAGTAAAAAAACATCTGGCCCTGATGAGATCCCAATTATGTTGTTAGCAATGCCTTATCTGATACTGTATACTCTATGGTTTATTTAAAAATCCTCTTATACTGATAAGATTATTCCTATTCACAAAAGGTGATGGTCATTTGATGGATAATTATAGGACAGTGATTATGTGTTCTTCGTTTTCTAAAATATTTGCATATTATTTTTTGGAGATATTGATTTTTTTTTTGAGTAGAATAATGACTTGGAGAAAGATACAATAATTCCTGGCAAATAGAATGCAATATGTGTCCATTTACTATATAGTTTCAAACATTAGAGTTACGGTTAAGTTAGAGTGTATGTTAGAATGTAATGCAGTGCCTTATATATAAATCAGCTGCTTAAAGTAGAGCCTAATTTTTTGTAACATCAAATGCTAAGAATATATCTAGATAGCATAGCAGGGTTGCATATCTAGTTTTCTTATAATAGTTTCTACTTTAATTCGAGTAAAACACAACTTCTTATCTGAGGCAAGAGAGAATGTACTTTAGATTTGCAATTGAAGAACACAAGGATAAGAGTTATGAAGGTTATGTTAAGTTTTTAAGACTTTATATATGGACGCGTATTTGGACTGGAAAGATCAATCTGTTACTATGTATTACGCATATTATAATGCTCTATTAATGTAGAAAAATTAAATATGAACTATATTATTACAGAAACAACTTATAATGTACTATACCCAGATTGAACCTGTTCTTAGATATGGGGAACCTTTTTAATAGAAAGATAGATAGATTTATTGATAAATTTACACAAGAGTATTTTTAGTCATGGGATTTAATATTAGGTTTAAAACATAAACTATTGTTACAATGTTATGAGATGTAAAACTACTTTATGAAAATTTACTTGAAAACACTGAAAGGAAAATTATTGACCTGCATTTTTGTTAGCCCAGTTTTTTTTGTTATGATGTAAAGAAGTGAATAATACTAATTTTTCAGATTTAATTAACACAAGTGTCACCAGCCAAGTCAGAAGACATGTAAAAATTGTATAGAAAATAAAATATTGTCAATCTGGCAACCCTGTAAGATATTCCTTCTCAAAACTGTCATAAGGAAATGTTGAAAGGCAGTGAAAATGTTAAACTTCTTTTTGTTTTTTTCTAATAGAAAAAGAGGTTCTCATACATTTATTTTTTTCTCTCAAAAAAGTTCAATGAACGTAAACTTTCTATTTTATATTCAAAAATGATCAAAAACTATTTTTTTACAAAAACCAGAAAGCAGTTCATTCATAAATTTTTGTGTGTTGAAGTAATTAAAGAAGGTAGAAGATCTTTCTCTACTAGTAAACTAGTAAATAATAGTTATGTCACACTTTCTACAGATGATACTTCTTCAGTTGTTGACATTTCAGCTTGGTGTGTAAACAATGGACTGTGTCTTAATAACTCAAAAACCATGCTTTTCACTCCAATGAGAGTCCTTCTGTATAGAAGTTTACTTATCAGAGGATCCATAAGTATTAAATAGACAGAATCAGTCTATGGAAATAAATGATTTGATTTGGTGTATATAGCACCAACTAGTTGGTTGGCTGTACTTTTTTGAAATAATACTGACAACGAATAAAGGTTTTTACCTAGGATTTTACATATCGATGTTTATTAATATCTTACCGCTATTTTCTACTTAATTATTACTGTTATATACCATGCCAACACAAATTACCACAATAGGTTGTTTGCATGTAGGTGGTGGATAATGTAGTTAATAATTAGGGTATTACTTTCACAACAGCTTAATTTATCTCTGGGATCTGACCTGCCTGGTTTTGAGAATTGACAACTTTGGATATAGTTTTAATAAATATATAAAATCCAGAACTTATTAGAGACAACAAAGCTTAAAAAAAAAACTATTTTATATAGAAATAGTGTAAATATAAAGGAACAATATATTGCAAGGTCAAGAAAAATTTTAATACAAAAATAGAACTAATGGAAAAGGGGTTTTTCCACCAAAAAATGTACTGTTTATCATTAGTTTCAACTAAATAATTAATTTTGTAGTCACCAGACAAAACTATTCTTGAATTTGCAGGAAAACTGGAAAGAAGTACTTCAAGTTGTTTTATGAACTCTCTAACGTATACTATATATATATATATATATATATATATATATATATATATATATATATATAGTATATATATTTAGTATATATATAGGATATATATATAGTATATATATAGTATATATATATATAGTATATATATATAGTATATCTATATATATATAGTATATATATATATATATATATATATATATATAACTTAGTATCTATTTTTGTTTTTTTTTGACCTAGTTCTACTATATATATTTTTCGGTGCTATTTTCTTGGTTTTTGGTCACTTTTTAAAGGAAAAATGTTTTTATTTTTTAATCATATTTATTTTGACTGACGTTTCAACAGATTTTTTTAAATAACTTACCAAGAACGAAAATAAATCCAACCATCGTATGGGACATGAATATACATATAACCTAAATTACATTACTTTTTATTTCAGCATACAAACAGAACAGACACACAGGACACAAGTGTTATTGTCACAGAATAAAATAAACTGACCCATATTAGTATTAATTTGTAATCAGATAGCAACTGTGGGTTTTATAAAATCGATATATATTTTTTTTGCTTAGGTTTACATCTTTTTTATCATTGATTGAGTTTTTGTTTTTATGGATTTCTACCATTTCTAGGAATTCCCCTTTTTTTTAAAAGAGGCTCAGTTTTTAAAATTTTAGTGTTTTTAAAGTCAAAAGTATGATTTTTTGAGTTTTCGTGATTTGTTAGGGCAGTGCAATTTTTTTTATCATATTTATGGCCATTTATTCACTTCTCTAAATATTGGCTAGTCTGTCCTATATAAACACCATCACAATTATTACATGAGATTTGGTATATGACATTGCTTTTTTTATTTGTAGGAGTTTTCAATTTGAGTTTAGTAAAATTCTTTTCTAATAAATTAAAACCTTTGTGACAGATGACGATATTATAGGGTTTAAATAGGTTTTAAAATTTTTGAGATAAACCATCAACAAAGGGCAAGGATAAGAAGGTGGTTGAGTTTTTTTGTTTATTTTTTGAACAGTACGTGGAACTGTAAAATTTGTGAATTCTGTTTTTAAATATTTTTTTGATTAAAAAAGTTGGGTAATTGTTTAGTTTTAATGCATTTTTAGCTTTTTTGATACATGATTCTCTATATTCCGGATTGGAGAGGTGTATAGCTCGATCGGCTAATCCAATAATTACAGATTTTTTTTGTGAAATAGGATGATTAGAGTTAAAATTCAAATATCTTGAAGACCATGAATTTTTAGTATACCACTCGGTTTTTATATTTTCGTTTATATGATGAAGGGTGATATCCAGAAAATTAATTTTTTGATTTTGTTCCAGTTCGTATGTAAATTGTAAATTTTTGTGATACTTATTAAATTGGTTCAAAATATTATTTATTTTATCACTCACTCACGGTATTGCCATGATACAATCATCCACGTACCTATAAAAAAAATGGATATTCAAATTCCACGTTTTTTAATACAGTTTCTTCCAAATCTTCCATGACAAACTGAAATCGAAAACCCCTATAAATAAAAAAAGCAATGTCATATACCAAATCCCATGTAATAATTGTGATGGTGTTTATATAGGACAGACTAGCCAATATTTAGAAAACCGAATAAATGGCCATAAATATGATAAAAAAATTGCACTGCCCTAACAAATCACGAAAACTCAAAAAATCATACTTTTGACTTCAAAAACACTAAAATTTTAAAAACTGAGCCTCTTTTAAAAAAACGGGAATTCCTAGAAATGGTAGAAATCCATAAAAACAAAAACTCAATCAATGATAAAAAATATGTAAACAACTTAAGCAAAATATATATATCGATTTTATAAAACCCACAGTTGCTATCTGATTACAAATTAATACTAATACGGGTCAGTTTATTTTATTCTGTGCCAATAACACATGTGTCCTGTGTGTCTGTTCTGTTTGTATGCTGAAATAAAAAGTAATGTAATTTAGGTTATATGTATATTTATGTCCCATACGATGGTTGGATCCATTTTCATTCCTGGTAAGTTATTTAAAAAAATCTATGTAATTTAACGAAAAACAAAATTGTTCTTCTCTATTTTAGACTTTCAAAAAGACCTAATCTAGGTTGAAATGTCAGTCAAAATAAATATGATTAAAAAATAAAAACATTTTTCCTTTAAAAAGTGTCCAAAAACCAAGAAAATAGCACCGAAATATTTATATATATATATATATATATATATATATATATATATATATATATATATATATATATATAATAAAGAAAAAAAATTTCCGCTATATTATATTCATTTATTTTGTTAGATAAACACTGAATAATCAATAATAGCAGGGAAATGTACATATCACTGCGTGCATTTGAACTACTCATAAAAAAGCCCTAGGTTGTTCTGAGGACTTACTGAAGGTCAACTTTGCTAACAATACAAATATTTTGGTCACAATGTCAGATCTGCTCGGTCTCTCTAGCGAACACCTGGACATTGTACAAAAGTGGTATGGGAGAAATAAATTATTGCTCAATAATAGAAAAACTAATTTTTTGTGTTTCAGAACCAAGCAGAGGCAGTCCAAGTTAGGTCTGAGAATTTGACCCTGGCAAAAAGCACCAAATTTTTGAGTATTTTCATAGATCATAATTTGAATTGGGTTGAGCAAGTAACTAATGCTTGAAGAAAAGGTAATCTGCCTGCTATTCTCTAAAAATAATATCTAAATACTTATATCTTGACAACATATCGGCATATTTTGCAAACATTCAGTGTATGTTTAGATGCATTTTACACAAAAAAAAACCTAATTCGGATAATTTAATGATTTCCTTATACCAAAGAATGTTATTTTTTGTTTATTTGACTTTTATTTGTCATATTATTTTAAATATATTTCATGTTTACTTACTCTCTTTATCGATTATATATTTATAATAGCATAATATTGCTACTGCAGAAATTTTAAACAATCTGTTGTTTAATCTTACCTCCATGTGACAAAGATGTTTAGTCAAGGGCAAATTTAGTAAAAATAATGGATATAAAGAACTTAGATTTCCAGAATAGAAGTAGTAGATAGATAGCTTTTTATGGGTAAAATTGCACAAACGTACTTTTACAGGTCAAACACAAAATAATAAAGATATAAATAGAAACATTTATACATTTAAAAACAATTATAAAATTAAAGTAAACCCGTAAGGAGTCAAATTACACTTAAAATATATCAATTACACTAATGTACGTATTTCAATTACACTAAAACTAACAAAGGCAACAATACACAGATTAAACAGAAAATTGCACCAGGATGTTAAAATGGGAAAAATCCAAGGATTAGCGCTATCACAGATTTAGATCACGAAAGTTATTCTCCATGTATTCACTCACCGAATAAAATGATTTGCTGATTAAGTAATGTTTAATTTTATTTTTAAATCTCTCAACCCCCAGTTGTCTTATGGCGTTAGGGAGCACATTATACAACTTTACACAGAGATACCCTGTACTGTTTCTCGCTGCAGCCAGTCTACGGAAAGGTGTAGCTAAGTCTAAGTGTAATGAAACTACCGATGTTAGACCTAATGAAGATGAGACATTGAAGGATAAACACACATGGGAATGTAAGATCACCCAACTCAGCAAAACACCAATGACACCAGCCTCTGTATCCAACATTTATCATGACTCGTATGCATCTTCTCTGTATGCCAAAAATCCTGGCAGCATGGGATGAATGCCCCCAGTTCAGAACAGCCTAGGCCATAACAGATTCAAAGTATGTATGATATGCTACCAGTAGAACCTCCAGAGATACATTTTTAACTAGATTCCGCATAAGGAATGTTATCCTACATACATCTTGCTCAGCTAGACTATGTGTCCCTCCCACGAAAGTCTGGAGTCAAGGCATATCCTCAAGAAATTCACCTGCACCTGGCGTGCATAAATTTGTTAGAGAGAGAAAGCTAATAAAACAAGTGATTAGTGGCCCGATCCTTGGACTGAAAAATAAGCACATCACACTATACAGGCAAATGTGAAAATGTCAGTGGTTCTAGGATTGACCCCAGCTATACCTAACTAATACCATTACTAAAATCTAATATTTGAGTTCAAAAACAAGCCTCTAATATAATGTATTATAAAAATGTTAGTCTTGTTCTTTCTGCTTAAAAATAAAAATCATTACTAAGACTATTTTCGTCCACGAAATCCATAAATGGTCAGTACTATATCAAAAATGTATAGTCTATCCATTAGTCTGTGCACTATACATTGCCATTAAAGAAAGGTAAGGAATCTTTTATCTACATATTTAAAATATGTCAAATTTAGTGGGATTAATAGTTGAAAAGCGTTTACTGTTTTGCCCTTAAACTGAAAAATAAATCTTTTATAACATTCAAATACTGTCTACACTGGAATTAACAGCATAAGCACAAACATAAGTACAAACAGTATTGACTATTTAATAAGTTAACCTTCCTATATACATTACGTGTATTGATATTTTTTACTTACCAAACTATTTAAAAAGTCTTTGGGGTCCTTATAAGCTCCCTCATCTTCAGAATACTGTATTCCTAAAAATCTTATAATACATCTACAGCAACAACTTATTTCTGAAAGAAAATCGACAATAGCAGAAACATTTTGCTTTGACTTGAGGCAATCCATTTAATTACCAATAACTTGATTTGCTAAAATTATTTACACTAATTTATAAGAACTTATTTCCCAGTATCATTAACTCAACTACTCAACTTTTAAAAAACAAAAAAAACTGAGGTTAAGATCATCAGAAAGATTATTGACATGAGCTATTTTGACTCAATTTTTACTGGAATAATTTGCCAGCCTATTTTCTCAGCGTCCAGGATTGGCTGACTCTGAACCATGTCCTGGACGTCCTTTCTTATTCCAAATTTCAATTATCTTTAAATTTTTCTTTTTTTATAAAATCCTTTTAATGAATCTTGGTTTCCACTAGATGCCCCTTGAGGGTACTACTAGTCTCACGAGATCACCTTTTTTTTCAGGCTATCCACTTACCCCTCCCCCTCCCGCCACATAGCAGCCAATACGTTAATATTCTATGTAAAACTGCGGCAGACGAACGAAATAGAATGCAGGAACAACTAGGCCTCACACGTTCACAGCGTCTGCTTAATTTCTAGCGGGGTCGTTAGTTACCACCTGAGGTTTCTTTCTTTCTTTCTTTTTCAATATGGAGTCGGCTGCCACTTTTTTGCTTTCAACGCTATTCTCCAGCACAATAGGTAGGATGTCCAGATGACGAGCTCTAAGCTCGCGGAACACCCCGAATCTTTCAAATAACTTTTTAATTTTTGAAATGCATCTTGGCTTCCACCGGATGCCCCTTGAGAGAACTACTGGTCTCACGAGATGACCTTTTTTTCAAGCTATCCCCTTACCCGTCCCACTCCCGCGACATAGCAATGACGTTAAAATTCTATGTAGAACTGCGGCAGACGAACGGGATAGAATGCAGGAAAAACTAGTCTCACACGTTCACAGCATCTGTGTTGGTTGTTAGTTTCCACTCTGAGTCTGCCGCTTCCCCCCGAAATAAAGCAGCAAAACCGAACACGAGGAACCACTTATGTTAAAAACACAGAGGTTTCAGTTTTGCCAGATTGCGTAACTCAATTCCTCTTAAAAGGGATTTAAAAGAAACCCAGACTAGCCAACTTTAAAGAAAATCCCCCAAAAAAGTACCTACCTAAATTATTAGTATACTAAGCCAATTTGTATTAGAAATATTTTGTATAGAGAAAATAACTTGATAGAAAAAAATCAGACTAATAATAATAAGTTACGCCTGAAAAAATCCCCCGTCCCCCAGAAAAATAGTCCCTCCAAAATTTTCTCCAAGTAGATAAAAATCCCCCATTTTTTGTGGTAAAACTCCGAATTTGATAGCACTATGTAATTTATTTGTTTTTCATCTCCGCGGTCTCCCCCTCTCCAGATAGCCCTTGTATATAAAAAAGAAGATAAGAACTAATGTTCAGGAGAGTTTGTTAATTGCTACGATTCATAAATTATTTGTTTCACGGTGTTTTGTTAGATAATTTATTGAAATATTGGTTGTAAACGGTTAATTTAGTTCTAGCTTCAAAATTATCATCCATTTTTGGTTTTACATTAAATGTTTACGGGAGTTCCAATGTCTTCCAAGCGTAAACCTTGACAGGACCTTGTATCCCATACGGCTCCCGCCAACCACAGCACAAATTGTTAAATGTGCTTTCTACTGGTTCGCCGTTTATTTGGACACAGACTACACAAGTTAAATGTTGTTAAATGCTCAACGTTAGTTCCCGATTTTCGGTTTTGAATGCAACGCATATGTGTTGGAATCCTCGTTCAGGCGTATGACTTTTTTTTGGTTTTTTTTTAACAAAAATGTGTATTAGGATCGATTACGTTTGCAAAAAGAAATCGCGCCAGCAAAATTCCAAGTCTATATTAAAACAAGGATTTTGTTTAGTGTTTTTATTTTTGAATCCCATTACCTGAATTTTGAACCTTTTTTATGAAGTTTCTATTTCTTACCAAAATTGAATCATTATTTATTTGTAATTTATATGTTCTATCTCTAAGTTTATTTAAGATCCTACCAGCAGACCAAGTACATTTTGGTTGAGTTTGTACATATACTAGATCATTGGGTTTTCTTTTTATAATATTTTTATAATGTGCACTCATTTTCAATTGGTTCTTAGCTTTCTAAACATTAAAAGTTCTGCTGGTGATATATTATTAAAAACTGGTGTGGATCGGTAATGAACGAAATCCATATCTGTATCTTTCCCTTATCCAAATATTTTTTTAAACATTTTTTTAACTGTCTGGACATGCCTTTCGCCTTCGACATAACTTGTAGTAATATTTCTAATTTCAAAAATATCACAAGATATATCCACGGGCTCTGGGCCCGTGGATCCTAACTATCTTGAGCAATTTCAACATTTTAGTCATCGCGATTGCAGATTCACATTTAGACCCTGCACCCACAGGTTAAATCATTAGTCTCAAGACAAAAATTACACACTTCTGGCATTGACGGTGTATCGGTACGGATGCTGCAGCTGTCTCTTGAAATCATCGCACCCCATTTAACTCATATCATCAATGTGTTCCTGCTGCCCCAAGGCTTGGAAGCTGGCTTCTGTAAGACCCATTCCTAAAAGCCCTCTGTGAAATTGTCCTCTTTAAACGATCTTAAACCTATAGTTTTTTGTCTGTTCCTTTGAAAGTAGCTGAGGGCGTTTTATACGAACAACTGAGTGACTATTCAAATGATAATGAAATACTGCCGGAACCCCAGTCAGGCTTTCGTAAGGGTTTTGGGACAGCAATGGCCTTGAGCCACATCGTTCAGTGCTCTGTAGCAATGGGGGATAAAAAGATTGTTTCACTTACCTGCTTGGACTTGTCAAGGGCTTTTGACTTTGTGAACTTTGAGTGTCTTCTGGCTAAGATCGGGTACTGCGGCATTGATGCCCATATTCTCGACTGGCTCAGGAGTTATCTTGTGGGGCGTAAACAGAGGCTGACTTCGAATTAATAACCTCTTGGGTCCCTAAAGGATCAGTGTTGGGTCCTTTCGTGTTCTCCATTGCAATTGCTGATTTACAGCATTCTGCTAAGACCTTCGGTATCCACTTTTATGCTGATGACGTTCAACTCCTTTTTGGTTTCCCGCCTTCTTCAATGGCTGCAGCTGAAGAGCTGCTTAATACAGACTTGAATGCTATAGCATTATGGACTAAAAACAACGGTTTGACACTAAATCCTGGAAAGTGTCAACAGTTATTAATTGGCTCACCTCGTTTCTTAAAAGATTGTCCTGGCCTGGATCTGTGAGAGTATAAAAAACTGAGGGAGTGCTGTGAGAGTATAAAAAAGCTGGGCCTAATTATTGACGCTAATCTCAAATTCGAGAAACACGTTTCGGTGGTATGCCAAAAAGTTTTTATCAGTCTTAAATCTTTATTTCGATTCAAAAACTTCTTGGACGAAACCACTAAAAAAATGCTTGTGAACTACTTGGTATTCTCCCATTTTCACTATACTGATGTGGTCTATGGGCCCTGTTGGACAGGTGACAGCTGCAGGAGGCTACAGAGAATGCAGAACCACTGCAGGTTCCACGTTTTACTGAAATACTGAATTTATTCATGCCAACAAACACACAATGCTTTTACATACGTCAAAAGTACAAATCTTAAATACCACCCACATACTGAAAATCAGAACTACAAAACAATGACACAAGTAATACTAGCCCTAACCCTGGTAGTTGGAGAAATGAGATGTTCTCTTCAAACATTGACAGTGACATTTAAAAATTCGTCTATACTATAGAATGTTTGATTTAATAAATACTTTTTCACAGCAGCAAGAAACGACCTTTCATCTAGGCTCCTGGTATGCAAAGGAAGCTTATTATAAAATTTTGGACTGAAATGATTTATATTTATTCATGATCTCTTTAACTTTAAAAACTCTATATTGATATTATGTCTGTTTCTTGTATCATGAGCATGACTCTCAGAGCAGAGTATGTAATTATTTATATTCCTTTTAACATGGGTTAAGCATGCCAGGATAAACATAGATGGCAATGTTAGTATGCCCAACTGTTTAAAAGTTTCTCTCACATCCGCCCTGAAACCCAAGCCCTGAATGACTCGAACCGCTCTTCTCTGGAGTCCAAAAATCCTCTGAGCCTGTGCACTATGACCCCAAGTAAGAATAGCATAGTTGCAGTGCGACTGGAACAACGCATGATAAGCCATAATTAAAATCTTCATCTCAACAGTCTTTTTTAGGTTTTTTAATAGGAAAATTGCTCTAGATATTTTTTTTGCCAGTTGTTCAGTATGTACATCAAAGACAAAAGTACTATCGAGGTATATACCAAGAAGCTTCACAGAATCATTTATGGACCTATCCATGACAACCTCTCGATGTATCTCCTGAAGACTAAATATTATTTGTTCTGTCTTTGACCTATTTAGGGAAAGCTTATTGGCATTAAACCAATCCTCTAAATTCTCTACTGACTGCTGCATTTGCATTAAAAGAAGTTCCAGGCTTTCACTCCCTGCTACCGCCGTAGTATCATCGGCAAAGATCACTAATTTATTATCAGTTGATGTTTGTATATCATTGACATATATTAAAAAAAGCAGGGGACCAAGAATGGATCCCTGCGGAACTCCGTGTTTCAACTTCAATGAATCGGACAATCTTCCTCCAGAGAAAGTCTGCTGAGACCCACCTGTCAGATACCCCTTCATCAAATCAACACTAGGCTCACAAAATCCGTAATGTCTCAGTTTATCAAGAAGAACCTTGTGACACACACAGTCGAAGGCTTTGGAGAGATCACACAGAACTGCTCCAATATATTGACCCGCCTTCATCCGTTTTCATCACATCACCCCTTTTTATAGGCAACTCAGTCTGCTAAAACTGAATGAAATGACATTTTTCCATTTTCCCATTCCATTTTTTCTCAAAAGGGACTAATCTGAAGCATGAGATTCTGCATAACACCCTCAAATTTAATTTTAATTTTAGTTTGTTTTATTGCCAAATATTTACTCTTACTGTGTTATTTATTTTTTGTTGGGACCTGGTTTTGATACCACTGGTTTAAAGTGTACCCTCTCCTTTTGTGTACTGCTTTTAATTTTATTTTATATTTTGTGCACAATAAATGATTTTTGAATTTGAAATTTAATTCTGCCAGATTGCTAAAAATGTCATCAAATGTTGGAATTTGGCAGTGCTCTCGTTTAATAAATTTATTTAAATCCTGGGGATCAAGACATATTCTTATTTGACCATTTGGTTTTCTCACTAAAACCAGTGCATTTACCCAATCAGAATTTTTTAATGGTTTCGTTAAAAGAAATGCAACCTTTCTGATTGGCTGAATGACAGGGTTACTATTAGGCAATAATTTTATGTTGCATTTTTTATTTATACATCTTATACCCTGAAATACATAAAAATTAAATTGTTACTTACCTGCTAGTCGAATTTAAGAATACAATACTTTTATTATATAGATAAAAATAAATTTCATTTTACCCGGAACTTCCCTCGTATGATTTTTTTTTTATTTGTTCGGAATAGTGAAGTGTGACTCAGTTTACTTCAGTACATAGTCACAGTATATTAGCGCTGCGTTTTTATTGGGCGGCATTTTGTTTCATGATATTGGATTCCTACCAATATTTTACCATTTTCTTTCTACCATGTCACACTTAAGTTTTGGGCATAATTTACAATAAATTCAATAAATAGTTTTTATATTGTCACATACCGCTATTTTGTTACGTCATGTTGAATTCGTACCAGTTTATTTCATTTGCACATTTAATTTTTTTGCAAAATTTGTCAATTGAACAAATGTTTTTACGATGATTTTTTAAAAACTTTATTTAGCCATTTCGTTTCTCTATCTTAAATTGAAACCCATATTATCAGTATTTACGTACTCCGTTGGTCTGCAGATATTTCCGAATCCCAAATAATTCCCCAAGTAACAACAAGAAGACCGTTAACGAAAACCATTTAGAAACTTAATATCTGGCAAATATCTGCGAACCAAGGGAGTAGGTAAAGACTGTTAATATGAGTTTCATGCAGGATATAAAATCTATATGTGTCCTGAGGATGCAACAATATAGTTGCGAAACGTCGACAATTTAAAAATTGAGTTTTTTTTTACTGGTTCCTAACCCCAAATAATACACCACTATAACATAAAAATAAGAAGATCGTTATGAAAACCATTTAGAAACTTAATATCCGGGAGATAACTACGGACCAACGTACGTTTCGTGCATGATATAGAGTTTATATATGTGTCCTGATGATGCCAACAATAAAATAGCGAAACGTCGACAGTTTAAAAAAGTCTGTTGTTTTTTTACTGGATCCCAAACCCAAATAATACACCGCTCTAACATAACAAGAGGATCGTTAACGAAAACCATTTAGACACTTAATATCTGGGAAATATCTGCAGACCAACGGAATAGGTAAAGACTGATAATATGGGTTTCATGCAGGAAACAGAATCTATATGTGTTCTGAAGATGTCACAATAAAGTTGGGAAACATCGACAATTTAAAAAAAGACTTGCTTTTTTTACTGGATCTTAACCGCAAATAATACACCACTCGAACAATTTTTTTTAACATATTACTAGGCCATCCTCATATGGCCCTTAATTTTTGGTCAAAATTTGGAGTCAGTCGGGTAAGTAGTATTTAAGCTATGTCGCGAACTAATAGACAGACTGACAGACCGACAGAATTGATAAAACATGTTTTTTACAACTATCTACAGACCAATACCTAATAGGCATATTGGCTCATATTTGTCAAAATTTTTTTTTTGTCTCACTATATAGCACAATAACAAACTGGCGCGATCACGGAGCCTGACCAACTGTGTATGTGCCGGAGACCCGACCGATACCCAGTGTTGCCAGGTTATTACAATTTAACAAATCTGTTACCTTTTGGAGAGATTTATTACTTACTTTCTGATGAAATTTATTACCTTTTTCCTCAAGGCTCGAAATAAAAAAAATTACAAAAACCTTAATGAGTCAAAAAATTATTTGTAGAATTATTAGAATGACTGAATGAACACATCACCGTATACGGAATAAACAACGTTTTTGGCTCTTATAAACAATTAAACCCACGGAATTCGATAATTTTTTACTATAAAATAGAAAGTTGACCTTTATTTAACTGTTTTATGAAAATAAAAAAAAGGATGAACGACTTTTTCTATAAAAAAAAAACAAAAAAAAATTCGATATTTTCACTATTTCCAGTGCGCCATATTCTTTAATATGACAATTTGAAGACAGGCTATCTTGCATTGTTGCCAAAGTTACATTATTTTATGCAGCTTAAATTTTTCATGTTTGTCTCACGACAGTAACGAATTTGGACCCCTGTGCCGATCTCAAATGTTAGATTTTCGCCAGTGATGCACCTCGCTGTCGTTCGCCTTTTATATTAGGGCTTTAATGATGATGCCTACGGCGCCTAACCTGGTGCTAACACGGTACCAATCTACCTAGTGCGGTCAACATTAATCAACAGGCGGGTGCATCACTAGCGGAAGCTTAACATTTGGGCCGATGCCGAATGTTAGATTTTCGCCAGTGATGCCCTGCACTGTTGTTCGTCTTTTAGAACTTTAACGGTGACTCCTACGGCGCCTAACCTGGTGCTAGCCCGGTACCAATCCACCAAGTGCCTTCGCGCTCCTGCTGGTACCGATCCACAACCCACAAAGGCATTTTGTTTTTCTTATATAATTTATATAGATCATATATAAAATAAACTTGCCAACGTAGCATCCCCAGCACACTGGATTTCCGTCCAACAGACGACACTCCCGCTCTCTCTTTATTTAGCAGCTGTAATTATGTTTAAAAACGTTTAATAATGATTAATATAATGATTACTTCTAAGTTTTAGTTAGAAATAATAATTTTTGTGTTATAAAGCATTATAATATAATCAGTCTTTTACGTAGTTTATAAATTAACTTTGTGAAAAATATGTTTTTAGCGGTACGCCAAAAACAAGTTCAGTGCAACTTTCCGAAACGTTAGTTTTTTTGGATATAATTTGAAAAAGTACCTCATCCCTAAATTTTTGTGTATAGGAGTTATTTAAAAAAGGTAATCTTTCAAATGTATATTTTAAATTTGTTAAATTCCATGGGTAAAATTCTTTACAAGAGCCAACGTTTTTTTTTGGCTTGATACACGTAGTGTTCTACTAAAATAATCGGCAAAAAGAATTTGGTACCTTTCTTCAAAATCTATTACCTTTTCGAACGCTTATCTACTACCGTTTATCAAAATGTTCTGACAACACTGACACTTATTAGAAATTACATTTGCCATAGCACTTGTATCAATTTTTAAAGTTATTAATTTCTTATTTATTTGTAAAGTAGTTGACCATTTTTTATTTGACTCTATATTACTTATAGTATCTATTGAAGCTATAAAAACATCACTTAATTGATTTTCTACCCTTACAGCATACTTCTTCTGCAACCTCACATGCACCATCCTGTTTTTCTTCTTGAGACCTTTACTTTCGAACTAGCTTAGGACATGGCAGAAGTTATATTCCTTAACATAGGTTAGACACTTGTTTACCATATGACTGCTACCACACCTTGAACAGCCTATGTACAAGTACAGATGTGGCGTTCACGGCTGATCCAGATCTTTATACTGACCTACGGGAGCCGGGTCTTGAAAATATTGCGAACCGGATCACGGATCTTTGAAATAGAGACAAAGCAAAATGAAGCGTTGAGTTGTCTATGGTTCAATGCATCATCATTGCCTGTAGGTCTCGGGTCGGGAGTTCAGCCGAGGAACCGACGACAGATATAGCGCGATTTTCGAACCGGTCTGATTCATAGAGATAAGAATAGCAGGATGATGGGGTGGATTGCTGGGTCGATCAT
The DNA here is from genome assembly GCA_030620095.1 of Kuschelorhynchus macadamiae. Lineage (NCBI taxonomy): Eukaryota > Metazoa > Arthropoda > Insecta > Coleoptera > Curculionidae > Kuschelorhynchus > Kuschelorhynchus macadamiae. The sequence continues at coordinate 1,149,725 of JAUTXW010000830.1, forward strand.
TAGATTGTTGAATGCTGATTGCAATGAAATATAAATTTCTGTATAGCCAGAATCTGGTCTAAAAATTTAATTTGGGCTTGATTGGCTTGTTGACTTCGTAAATTATCGTAAAAACATCATATTATACCAGTTCTTTAAAACTTATATTTATATTGTGTGGATTAGATAGCAGATTTAATTATCTACTTTTTAGTGCGATGTGTATATGGAAGTTCAGATGGCCTTATAATTAGTAATGATAATAGGACGATAGTTAATAAAAAGCAATATAAATAATATTAAAAATCTAAATCGAACAAGGCAACCTGAGAAATGAAAATTTTCTGAGAAATAAATTAATAAATTAGTAAATAAATAAATAAATCCAAATGGAAACATAACTTCAACTTCAAAACCAATATAGCAAGACTCTTAAGCCTTATAAGTTAAAAGAATAATATCTTTAAAAATTATGCTTATTACTTTGTATAGGCAAACATACAGCACGTATTACTTTGGATAGGCAAACAAACACAAAGGAACAGCATAATGTGCCGTACGGGCCGACCAACGCTACTTTTATTTCTAAAAGGAGTATAAAATGGGAATTAAAGAATAAAATCAAGGCATAAGCTTATTAATCCTAACGAGAAAATATATATATTTTTTATTAATTTATTTATTAGATTATTCTTCAAAAAAGAGTAATCAGAAAAATATTTTCATTAAATCCAGTGAAGTGATGTCGACAAACCTAAAAATAAAAATAATAGTTTAATGACTTTAACATGTGTATTGCTTATACAGGCAGCCATTTTCGTTAAAATGAACCAACATTTATTTTTTTTGTCTCATCAGTTCATGATTATGAAACACGTTCAAAAAACTCTTAACAACTGTCAAAATACAGAAAGACCCAATTTGTTTCTGCAGTACTGTCTTTAACAAACTTTCAAATGATATACAGAATTTAAATCATTTTGGAACATTTAGGAAACATCTAAAGCGTTACCTATTAGAAAAAATATTTTATTCATTGACTGCATTTTTTAACTGTCCTGTTTAGATGTTCGAGTTTTAGTATTTTGATAGTCTATAAGTGTATTTTATCTTTTTGTTTGTTTTAACTTTTAAAATGCTTTATACTGTTCACTTGACAATATTAACACTTTCATAAAGTCTTATTAACAATAAATAAATGATATAATGATGATATGATATATATATATATATATATATATATATATATATATATATATATATATATATATAACCTATTAGGTTTTTTACATTTAATCTCCCGGGGTATATAAGAATTATATTTCGCTTAAAACGTTTCCCTGCAGAAGTTTGTAAACAAAAAACTAGACTGGAGAGGGCACCACTCATTTGACTCGTCTCGAAAAACTAAAAAAAAATGTACGGACAATGCTGTCTATAAAATCGATGTTGCATGATTACAAAGTTTTCAGATGGATGGAGGTACGCAACCTACATACCCAGTGCTCTATATGACGAATATGGACCGTCTATTTTAATGAATTTAAAGAGGTCCGAGATCCGGATCGCTGATCCGGGTCTTTAAACTAAACCAGATCCGTTGACCCGGATCTTTGAAAAGATCCAGATTTCCCATCACTATATACAAGTTCGTTCTTGTCTTCATTAATGACAGTGACATTTCAGAAAAATGACAAATCTAAAGGTAGGTTCACATAATAACGCACACACGTCTAAAATCTAAACACCTATTACTACAATGTTGAAAATGATATTTTTATAAATAAATGATAAGGAAATATAATATTGAGCGTAGATAATGATAATTAAAAAATGCTCATATCAGAGTATGTAGAGACGCGCTTCAAAATATCGTGTCTTTTATTAACACCAAATGTTTAAAATCGGGCATTTGCAGACTCAGAAAACATTACTCTTTCAGAAAAAAATATTATAGAATTGTTTGATAGCTATCTTGATCTTAATACGCGATGAAATTTTAATTTGTTGAAAATTACAAATGCAAAGACCAAATTCTACATATTTCATTTAAACTTTTTCTTGATAGCACTTATTACCACGTTGGTATTTTCCGAAAAGGGTTGCGACGCAGAGTTTTCATCCCCCTACTCCTCGAGCGGCAACCCCCTGAGGTAGCAAACTCTGGTGTACTTTCAAGGGACCTATGTCTACCATCTCACCAAATTTCATTTCTTTCCGACTTTTTGCGAATAGAAACCTACCTGGGCTATTAGTTCCAAAGGAGAAAAATATACTGCTCCTAAAAGAGAATGTAATGTTAGCTAAAGGCTCTATTTGATCTGTCAGCGTTTTATTTACAATTTTGTGGCGAATCACAAGTCTAGCTTTTTCTCTACACTTGTATCCACCTTTTTTGGAACCAGAAGAACTGAGGATGACCACTCACTACGCGTACTATCAATTATATCGTTCTCGAGCATTTAAGTGATTTGTTTGTTTATTTCCTCTTTTTGAGAATAAGGCATCCGGTAGGGTTTAGTATAACTTCGTGAAGAATTTTCCTTTAGATGTATACATTCTTTATAAAGATTCGAGGCTGATAGGTTGCCTTATATCCGTTATTTCGTAGGCGTCCGGTCCGTTTTAAATCCGTTGTCCGTTTTTTCAGCCGACTTTATTATTATACACATCCTTGAAAGATCTGTATTAAATGTAGCAAAACGCATTACTATTTGAAGTAAAATGACTCTATTAAAAATAGCAAAGACTACTTCCTAACGATAAAGAAGAAGAATGTCAACTCCAAAGCGAAAGTTTTTGTACTTCCCAAGCAAAAGCTTGTTGATTGTTGATTATTTTTATAGTTTTAGTTTTAGTTTAGTTAAAATCCTGGAGTTTCAATTTTGTTATTAGTTTAATTAAAATAGTGAAATGTTTAGAGGTAAGAATATTGGCAGAAAAATAGGCGAATAACAGTAAGTTACACAAATTTTTTGTTTGCAGATTTTATTTGAAAATGGGATAACGAAAATGTAAATATTCTGCTGAATTTGAAAAAGTATTTTCTTCCATTAAAAAAGGACGATTCGAAGATTCTGCTCGATTTCAGTTTGCAATACGGAATTTTCTGTTGCACAGGGAAGTCAACGTGATATTATACAGCACAATAATAGCAACAAACACCAAAAAATATGAAAAGCACTACAATTAACCATTCAGTTTCTACATTTTTTTAAAAAACTGCAAAGAACTGATGATGATTTACATTGTGCATGAAAAGTAGTCACATTTGCACACCATGCTGCTCATTACAACTATAGTTTTAACTCCACAACGTGTACATCCAAGTTTATTTCTTCATTTTTTTGAACCAACAGTTTGGTGCACAAATCAGAAGCACTTATAGTAAATATTATTTCACCTCACTTCTTCAATGAAACTTTAGAACAATTACAAAAGGCTGACTTTGTAACAGTAATAACAGATGCATCCAACATGAGATATTTTCTTAATAATGAGATTCATGTAAAACTACTAAAATTTGAAGAGCTTCCTGGGAAAACTTCAGAAATTTTATGTGACTATGTTTTTAAAATTGATGATTTAAATTAAAGCCGAAATGAGTTGTTTTTTTTTTGAAGAGACAACAGTAACATAAATTTTGGAGGGGTGAATAGTAAAGCAAAGATAAATGTTTTTACAAAGTTACAGAAAATAAAATTAAGCATAATCAATGGCACAACTATATTGACTTTTGGGGGGGCTCAAGCCCTGACACTTATAAGATAATATTGATTATAGGATAAAACCAATTTTAACCATTTTTTCGTACGGCTATGATCTAATTATAAACTCTAGATATTGTCTAAGTTTTTATGTTTCCTCTATATACGATTTGATTAATATCTATGACAGCTGTGAAAAAATATGTATTTTTTTTATAATTTATGACACTTAAAGTTACATAGAACGATGAAACTCGTATATAAAAATTTTAAGGAGTTCAAACTTATCACTTCTCCTGTATAACATAACATATGTTTTACTGGACCTGTTAACAGGAAACCTGCCAAAGTGCCTTGATCTACCCTGTATACCAGCCCAAGTAGCACATATAATCATATATGGGCTAAAATGCTGTGATATTTACTAATTAGCTAAAATTGCTAGCCAAAATAACAGTTCTATTCCAGTATAAAGATGGAAATATGGCTAAAGTGGGGAATAATAATTTGGCCATAATGGGGTAAAAATGGCCAATTGGACGACCCACTCTTTTGATTTTATGGTTGGGTTTATTAGCTACTTTTTGACTTTAAAATCGAGCTTTTTTAGCTGAATTCTGATTTGTTTTTAAACTGAAATTTGTGTAACATTTTTTCCGAAATTTACCGAAATAATTTCTCATTTTTTGCCTTTTCTTCAATTAGCATATAATTGAAGAATGAAATCATCAATTGTATCAAATTATGTAGAAATAGTATTAACAGAGCCAATCAGTGTAAGAATTTATGAGCCAAGAAGAAATGCAAACATAACCAATTATGGTTTCGTAGAAATATGTACACTATGACTTATTGTGTAAAATATTCATTTGGCGGTTGGTGGGGACAAAAAACACTTGCATAGGAACTTTTAATGTTAAAATAATCTAAGATAGGCACGTAAAACACGCGCCCCTTCTTGAAACAAAAAATTTCGTTTTCTACAATTTTTTGTTTTTGGAGATGTAATTTACTAAGAAAATTCATTAGAGTCCCTAACTTAAAAAAACATGCATGAAAATACATTTTTATAGGTAGAAAGAATATGTTTGTTTAAAGTGGTCAAGTAATGGCTGCTAACAAATTAGTTTAATTTTAATTTCAATCATGGCGGATCATAAGAAGCTTTGGGTTATTTTTTAAGCAAATATTCCTTGAAATTGGCCACCTTGTAAGCAAATATTTATCAAATGGCAATATTTTCAAATGTAGCAATATTTACTAAAATTTTGCCAATAAAAATGCCTACTTGCTTTGTCTTTAGTAATTGCACAAAAATTTAAGACACAGGAGCCAGCGTAACAAAATTAAATGACGATTACCCCAAGTCGGAGTTTTTCTATAATATGTGGTGAAATATTTAATCTTTTTATTAGACATGTTGTATGGTAAATAATTTATATTTCGTTTTTCTAAATAAATCTTCAGTTTGGTTAAGTATAGTTTTATAGGTTATAAACGTAAATTTGAAAATGTGGCATTTTTTGGCAATATTAAAGCAAAAATAAGCAAAATAAAACTACCCAATTTTAATTTAATTTTTTCCTCTCAATTTTTGTTATCTTAAAATGCTATAATCTGGCATTCTTATATGCCTATTATTACTATTATTAAACTTACATACTGGCTAAAATATGTTTGGTTGGCATTTGGGAAAGATGCCTACTTATTGATTATATTCTGACCTCGATTTCTATTGATTAAAAATGACATATTCTGACATTTTAAACAGCTATGCTTACGATAATTTAACTTCAATACTTACTAGAATATATGTGGTTATATTGTGGCAACAAAATTGACAGATATTTCTACTTTTTGGCCATCCAATATTACAAAAAAAAAGTTGGAGGTTTAATTATCTTATAAAAGATATTTTTTGGCCAAGTAATTATGCTATAGCCTATCTACATTGAAAACTGCTACTTTTGGAGCCAAAAAATCTAATTTGAAGCGAGCTTTCATGGCTAGAAAACAAACCAAGAATCATTTGTCAAAATTTGACAAATCTCTGGTTTTTATGTGTTTTTTATGAATAACTGTTAGGTAAAAAAGCTCATCAGCTAATTTGTGCTACTTGGGAGACAAACATGGTTTTGATACAAAAAATTAAATAACAGAAGTTTCGCCGTTTTTTGGAATATCACCTCAATTTTATTCTAAATATGTATAGTCGGGAAAAATTAAGTATCTACATCAATGACTTAGAACATTTTCCCCACCTATTTTGCTTTTAAATTTAACTATTATCGGTTTTGCATAAACAAAATATGTTTTTTTTTACTCTTTTAAACTCCTTAAAAAATATCGCTTACACTTTTCACTATTTATCAAACTTTTATGATCCATAACTTCAAAATAAGTGCGCCCTTACGTTTTCGTAAGCCCAGATAGTGTCCAATTAAATTAGTCAAAAGTATACAAGATGCTAAATTAGAAAAAAACCTATGTTTATTTCTTAACTAAAAAACGAAAGATTTTAATTTAAGATGCAAGAGAAAAATAAACTATACTACGGAACCTTTTTACCCATTTTTACAAACAAAATGGAGTTTAAGTGTTTTGGTTGGCCCCCGCCAATCGCCTGGGGGAGGGGGCTAATTTTGGGGTCGGGGGGGCTAAGCTCCTCCTAGCCCCTAGTTGCACCACTGGGCATAATGTATTAGGTATCGATAAATTGCCTATTCTGGATATTGAAAGTATTGTAGTAATATATAAACACTTTTCAGAAGTTCAATATAAAAAAGTTTTGATGCATTCGGACACAAGATTTTTGACAATACAAGATTTTAAAATTAAAAATCATACTCCATTTCAGCTGAAAAATTCTTAAATTCTGCCCAAAACATTAATAGCTAAATTCTATCATTATTAATACTGATGAATTATTCTATGAAACTATCGTGTGTAATACCATAATAAAAAAGTAAAAATTTTCAATGGAGGTGTCGCCTATTAAAAAAATGGATAGATATATTTAAAATGTTTCCACAAAAACTTCCAAATATTTTTAAGATAATTGAATTTATATTTTATTTGCCAGAAACTTCGGTGGAAAGGGTATTTTTAATAATAAAAAATATTTGACCTAAAAGAAGCAGATTAGCTGTAATAACTGTAATAGCCATACTTTCAATAAAAATAAATATCCATCTAGAGTGCTTGGACTTTTTCCACAACATTAAATCTAATAAACATTTTTTGAAAAAAACCCTGAGTTCAGAAAAGTATCAGTTTTCCACTCATGCTAAAAGCACAGAAAAAATAGCTAATGCTAGTGAAGATAAGAAAAATGAACCAACCCTGAGCACTTCTTCAAGTTCTCTGTGAAGAATGTTATATGTTATCTATATTATTTTAATTAACCTAGTAACTAAAATATTTATCACCATTTAGAATACCTATTATCTGTTAAATAAATTTGAATATTATTAAAATGTTAATATTATGTTAATAAACTGTACACGTGTATTTTAAAATTATATTTTATTAAAAAAATCTTGTCCTACATCGTGAATGTGCCAGGCAGCAACAAAAAATTTCCGTTATTTGAAGTTTGAAAATATGGCAACCCTAGAGACTGATAACTTATCACCTGGCATATAAAAAATGTCAAGGAATTGGCACAACTATTTTCTATTGGGCTACTATCATTTGATCTATTTAAGTTTGCTAATTTGTGTTTAAAAGCCCGTCAAATCCAGTAATCTATTTTAATTAAAACTAGCCAATTTTCTTAATAATTCTGGCAGATATAATCGTACTTAATTTTTGTTTTCAAAGTTCTGCTGTTTCCGTCCTCTTGTAAAATAGTTAAATTACCAAAGAGCATTTCTGGTTCTCTGCCAAAGTCTTCAATAGATTTTCCCCCCTGCCTAGCTTGAAGTCATTTTGACTGGAGGGTGGTATTCGATTTTTTAGTAAGAAGGTGTTGTTTTATATTGTCTATTAAGTCTTTTACGGTATTGTAGCTAAAATTAAGTTTCAATTTCGCACAAGAACAATTTTAATTAATGGCGTTTTAGTTTCGTCATTAAGCATAGAATCATGCAGCCCTATTGTATCAATTAGTTTATTAGTGGTTTCTTCTGTCCCCTCCAAAATTGGTAGAAGACTTGTGGTAACTTTTAAGTCAAAAGAAGTTATGTTTTTGTCTAAAGGAGTCTTGGTAATATGGTCTTTGCTAAATTCTAATATATCATGATAAAGTTTTTTAATTTCTCTTATTGATAATAAGACTTCAGTCTCGCCTATTTCTGAATTTTCTTATTTTAAATTTATTTTAGTTTTAAGAGCCTGTTTCGCTCTCCTAGAGATCCTATATAATGCTTTTATTTGCAAAAATGTGAAAGAAATTTGATGTTTTTAAGTTTTTTTTTAAGTTTATCAGTATGGAAATAAGACATAAGTATATTCGTTTTTGGTGAGCTATTACATGCTCCTGCGGCTACGCTATATATTGAGAAAAATGTTTTACCTAATTTTTTTAATAAAACATATTTTTATTTTGAGGGGCTGTTTCATCCCACTAGAGTTACCCTGTATCATAAAAAATGTTTTATATGAAAAAATAAAACAAAGCTGTGATTGATTGTCTTTTAAAACCTAACTATTTTTGAAATAACAAATATTTTCATTCTTCAGTCTCTTTCATCCTTCTAGGACTAATCTAAGTTGTAAAAAAATTTGATAAACATTTGACTTTTGAGAGAAATATATTTTTTTGTTGGGTTTGTTTCACCCTCCTAGTGGACCACCCTCGATAATGGAAAAATACGTTTTTATATACCAAAAGATAATAGAAATTTGATGGGTTTAACCCTTTTTTGATATTACTGTTTTCAAACATATTGGGCACCGTTTTGTTCTACCATATGGATTCCTACCAGTATTTTACCAATTTCTTCTTATACCACACTTGATTTTTGGGTATAATTAATTTAAAATAGGTTGAATAAGTTGTTTATAAATTGACACATACCGCCATTTTGTACAATCATGTTGAATTAATACCAGTTTATCCCTATATGACACTTAATGCTTGCAGAAAATTTGAAAATAATCCAATAAAAAGTTTTTTTTCAGACTGATTTTTTATTTTATTAGGCCGCCATTTTGTTGTGCTATCTTGGATTCATACCAAATTGTTACCAATTCATTCCTACGTAACTCTTGATTTTTGTTCAAAATTTGAGGTAAAGTGGATAATGAGTTTCTTATTACTTTTTAACGTTTCACTAGGCCGCCATCTTGTTCCGCTATAATAGATTTTTATAAAAAATATTACCAGGTCATCCTCCTATGACCCTTAACGTTTGACCAAAATTTGCAGTCAATCGGGTAAATAGTTTTTAAGCTATGCCGCAAACTGACCGACAGACAGATCGACGGAATTGATAAAACATATATTTTTGACATCTAGGTATTCTAAAACGTGAAGATATGTAAAACCTTTTTTTTCACGATTGAAAACAATTTATTTGGCTGCCAATTTATTTAGCCATGTTGAATTCGTACCTCAGTTTTACCAGTGCATCTCTATATAATAATTATTACATAAAATTTCCGTTCAAAACTTTATTTTGTAACCCATTAGTAGTTTTTTAGGTTGAATTTTTAAATGTTTTATTAAGCGGCCATTTTGTTTCGTACTAATTTTTTTTTATTTACTCTTACTTGATTTATGTGCAAACTTTGAGGTAAATTGGATAAGTAGTTTTTTAGTAATACTTTTTTTTAACATATCGGATTTTTACCAAAATGTTACCAGATCAACCTCATTTACACCTTGATTTTGACCAACATTTGAAGTCAATCGGATTAGTAGTTTTTTTAGCTATGCCGCGAACGGACAGACAGACCGACGGAATTGAGAACATGTTTTTCGGCATCTAGGGACCCTGCAACATGAAAATATCGGAGGGTGATTTTTTCTCGATTATACTTCCCTATATGAGGGAAGTAAAAAGCAAACTACTGTAATTTTTTTAAGCTTTTCGTGTTATACAGACTCCATCTACCACGTAAAAAAAACCCTGAAACATAAAAATCTCAGAGGGTGATTTTTTCTCAATTATACTTCCCTATATGAGGGAAGTAAAAAACAAGTGTCTTCGCAAACTACTGCAATTTTTTTAAGCTTTTCGTGTTATACAGACTCCATCTACCACATTAAAAAAAAACCAAAACCCCAATCAAAGTTTATGGATAAATACTTTTTGCTTAGTTTATATATTAAAACGAAAGGATCATAATAATCATCTTTACAGATTGATTGTTGTCTTAGAAAACATAACATTCATAACAGTGAATTAACGAATACACCTTATCACGAAAAGTATTTACAACATTTTCTTGAAACTTGACACTACAAACCGATAGCATGAAGGTTGATGATTTTAATATTTAATATTTTCGAACCAAGCAGGAGGTAGCCTCGCTTCGCAAGGAATGGGCAACATTCATTACAGACATTCCAATGGACGCCAATTTTTTCAAAGCGGGCATCGATTTAGAGTGCTGAAGTTTAACTTTAAATGATAATTCCGTTCGCGTAGCGTATAATCTTCTTTGATAATATCCTATACCTACTTCACCACTTTTGAGATGTTTTTAGATACACCATAATAAGAAATACTCAGAAATTGTAAATTGACATTTTAACCAGACGCAATTCATGTCTTCTCAATAGTTTGCTATTTGTTATTTACACTTAAAACTACTTGTGTATTTTTCTGTACTTATCTTACCTATACAAAATGCTGATAGAAACTCTGTCAGATTTCTGAGAGTAACACTGGACGTGAGGCCTTCATGTTAGTAGCATTCTATTAATCTGGTATCGAGGCTGAGCAAACTGTGTTCTCAGATCAGGAATCTTAAACAAGAGGTTCTTCTTCAATCTTACTATGGCTATTTTATTTTCATTCCCGTTTGAGTTATGCAGTGTTCTGTTGGAGTCACTCACGTGGTGCATCTTCAGTGTTTGTGGCTAAAAGGAAGTGCATCAGAATAATTTCTGGACTAAGCTAAGGACTAGCCCCCCATACCATATTTTATGAACTATTGGAAATTGTTTGTACTACTGTGTCACTATATTCAAAAGTGTGCTTGTTTGCAATTGACATTATTAACAAATAATAAAAAGGCGAAAAATAATTTCGAATCTACTTGAAGTGTGCTGAGCATATGTTTTAGCTTGTTTTTTGTTCTAACTTGAGTAGAAAAAAAAAGATATGCCGGAGCCAACTTGAGACTCAGCCCCCTCCCTCAAATTTTTAAATATCATGGCGAACAAAAATTTATTTTATTTAATTTTTTATTCTAACTTTTTGATTTTTTAAAAAAGAGATATGGCGGGATCTACTTGACTAATTTAAAGCTTTGGGGGGCTGAACGTCAAGTTAGCCAGGTTATTGTAATCTTCAGGAGTATTGCAGAACTGTAACTCTACCAATTATTTCTAAGATATTTGAATTTCATACGCTTTTCTTAAAAAAAATGTAAAGCTTGCTACTCACTATTACTTGATATGTGAATTTCATACAATGATTTGCAAATATACACATTAGTGTTGGCGGGTCATTTATACATTGGTCACTTATGACAATTATGACTCGGTCATATGGTCATTTTAAAAAAATAAAAAAAACCATTTAATGCTTTTTTTATTTAACAGTCATTTATAAATTGGTCATTTTATGTCATTTATGCCGCTTTTTCCAAAATCGGTCACTTTTAAAAATGACCGGTCATTTATAAAGTGACCTGGTCATTACGGTCACTTTTGGTAAGTGACTTTTCGACATTGATACGCATAGTTTGGAGGACCCGGTTCGTACATGCGATTCGTTGTTTGGCGATTACGGCAAAAGTCGTTGTGTTGTCTAAAAACCCTTAAGTCTAGTCAGTCTTAATGGAATTCATACAGACAAATTTATATATATATATATATATAAATAAAACTGATGCACTGTGTAGATGAAATATGCGCAAAATCGTTGAATGATGCGCCAATTCGTTGATGCATATAAAATGATGAATCTTATTAACGAATCATACTTACGCACCATAGTGATTAGTGTGTTTAAATATACAGCTGTTCTGTTTTGTGACCTCAGCAAAGCCTTTGACTGCTTCGATCATGAAATATTGTTAAAAATGTTCATGCCTCTTACAACTTCAACTCCAGTAGCATAACATTGATACTTAAAAATTGGGATCAGGTGCTGAGAATAAATGGCGTGACATCAGCGAAAGGAACGGTGAGTATAGGTGTTCCGCGGGGTTCAATTTTGGGCCCAATCCTATTTTCAATCTACATTAATAACCTACTTATTTGCAACATCAATGTACATGCATTATACAAATTTTGATGATGACACAACATCCTTTTGACAGATAACACCCAGCTGCCCTCACGGATAGGACCTATTGGTTGCGCAGGCGGAGGGCGAACAGTGGATGACGCTTACGAGAAGTATGAGTGTGTGAGAGGGTGTGATGAAGGCTAAATCTTTGGAAGTTACTTTAGAGTCTGGACTTCAGTGGGGACTTCATGTTGGTGTTGTTAAGAGAATATCCCGGAGGATATATATTATGGGAACTTTTCAGTGTGTTTCTTAATCTATACTAAGAACAGCTTATTTTCCCTTGTTCATCCATGATGAGAGCTTGGCTATAGATTATTTGCTCTGCAGAAAAAAGTTGTAAGGTGATAGCTCATCTTGGCTATAGAGACAACTGTAGCAAGGCTTTTTCTTTACTTGGTATTTGGTACATTTTTTCATTTACCTATTGGTATGCAATATATGGATAACGATTGATATATCAAAAAAGAATTCCCATCCCTAGTCAAAAGTTAGTGACTACTAACTGACTAGTTTTGTTTTATTAATCGCTAATCAGAGTTTTATTTTTTATTTTATATCAACTAATCAGTCTTATAATATACTGTTGATTTAATAATGGTAAACTATGACTATGACATCTTAAAGATACACATATATATTTATGCTGTATTTATACAGACAAATAATATAAAATTAATGAACTGATGATAAAATAAAAATAACTTTGACCAACATCCTTTCACACATATGCTTGTTGGCAATTTTGCCAATCAAACAGACCACTGCCCATAGTGTCAGCCATGCGCAGTTCCGCAATTCGATTTCTAGATAAAATAAAAAATGGAATTTGACGTGTAAAAAATGGTATTCGCGAATTTTAACTCTTATGTTATTTGCCTGAATAAAATCACCTTTAGTTATTAGTAAATTTGACCCTGAAAGTAATTAATTTATTAATTACTGGAAACTAATAGAAGCCTGTTCCTGAGCTTCTCCAGAGCAACAAAAATTTGTTGTTTCCAGATACCTATAATTTCTGCATTTGTTCAAGCAACATTTTTTATTTAATATTTTCTTTTTCTCTTATATAAGTATAGTACATGATTGCCTTAAGTATTTAAATAGAAAGCACATACAAACCTCGTCTATCCTGTGATCATCATCTCAAAAATTTAAACTTCTCATCAGCATTCATTGTCCAATACAGTTCATACTAGAATTTTTTGGAAATAGCAGCCCTGAAAGTATTAATATTTTACCTCGGGTACATGTGACTGATACAGTCCCATTTTTAAGTACCAGAGAACAGTGTTTATTAGGGTTGCCAAGTTGTCAATATATTGAAGGAGATAAACTGGCACACTCAGGAAGGGATAATATTGGCAAATCTGCAAGGGACCATAATGAACAAGGAATGTGTTAACTTTTATTAATTTTTAAGTATCCACAGAGTTTCTATTTATATTTTAATAATATATATTAAAAATTGAAAAAATGTCAATACTTCTAACTGTGCATCTTATTGACCTGGTAAATGTACAAGAGTTTGACTGTGACAATATATTTTATAACTTGTTTTCTAAAAACTGAGTGTTTCAATTCTACCGACTTGTCTACGCTTATCCACACTAGAGCATCTCACAGTCACCGTAGCATGACAGTATCAAATGACAATTGGAAAGTAGGAAAATTAACATTGACTCTGTATACTATTATTACATGAAATCTTATCTCCGTGTCTTCATGATTATAAATATACCATATTTCAAACCTTTATCTTTAAAGGTAACCAAGAAAACTGACATAAATCCTGCTATAAGAGGCAGCACATTTCTGACTTAACATTTTTGTCTTATAAGTTAGAATGTTTTATCCATCTCTAACATTGCCTTAGGGCACTCTCTTTGTTAATTTTCTTTCTAAGCTATTTTTAAAGATAAAGATGTCAAACCAAGTATAGAAGAAAAAATAAGAGATATTTAACAAAACAATATTATACAGAATGTTCCATAAAATAACAAAGTCAATGCTACTTTTTTCACTTTCCAGTGTTGTTTATTACTTTTTTAGCAAATCCTGGGGGATTATATATTTACATCTTGTAGACCTCTTCCAAAATAACTGGAGTTGTGTGAACAATTAGGAGCTTTTACCATACTAGGTCATATTTAAGTAAGTGGTTAACTTCTTAACAGTTAAATTTATTATATTAAATTTTAAAGTTGTAAAAGAAGTTCAGCATGAATTACTTCTCAGAAGCATCTATTCCACTTATCCCTCCAATTTGTGTAAAGAAAAAATCTATTTAAACAGGATGTAAAAATGTTTTGGGTAAATTCTGAAAATGTTTAAAAACAGTGCCACTTCTTTGGAGTTGAAACTATTTAAGATATAGTTATTTAGAAATTGCAAAATTATAATTTGATACTACCTCTGAAATGTCATTAAAAAAGTTATTTATTTCCACACTTACACATGAATTGAGTAAAGAAATTATATTTTCAAATTTCTCATAAGAGGGAAGGTTGTTTATTAAATTTATATTACAATTTTAAAAAAATCAAATTGGGTAAATAAGCATTCTATAGTTTTTTTGGAAAAACAAATTAAATCCTTATTTTTGATTTGAGCATTTGTTCGACAATGTACTAAAAATACTGGCATTGGATGTGAGAAATAATAAATAACGAAGAGCTCAGGTAAAGAAGATCGAAATTGAGAACAAAATTTCTCCAATGAAAAGATGAAAAGAGCACAGAACAGAACCAGAAGAGACTCTGGTCTGGAGGCAATGCTTTGAAATGATTGGATTGAGGAAGGTTGGTAACACTAGCAGTCATAAAGTTTTTACTATTTCACCTCTAAATGCAATGTACTGAAAGTGCAGAAAATATATATTATATATCTGGGCTTTTAGTGACTCGACTTAATATAGCTTTATCAAACCTTACATTAGAATCCACCACGTTATAAAAACTCCCTATCACTTCTATAAATCTTATTTAGGTAAAACTGCTAACAATAGCCTATGTTGTTTGTTTACAATTCGAGTTTGTTAATGTGTTATTTTGAGTGGTATTAAAGCAATCATTGTGTTTTGTGTGTGTAATAATATTTGTTAGGATCCTGGCCACCTGTGCAAACAAAAACAGAACACTAAACTATAAATATAAACCAAAAATATACGGAGGTTTTCGCTTGTTTGTGCTTCCGAATCCAGGGATACTCTGCAAGTCTAAATTGTACAAAAGTAGTACAACTGCCGACTATGACGTCATATGGAGGACAAATTATCGTGTCTAAAAATGACTAAATTGTTACTGTCTTTCCAATTTGAGCAGAGGACCAGTGTTTTCCATACTTAAGCAGTATCGAAACAACATTAATGCAAATAACCTGTAATTACTTCAAATATTCTTAACAACTATAATAACCATAATGTCTCTTCTGGAATGCAGCAAGTGCCATAAATCCTGCATATTTAAAGCTAGACCTAAAGATGAGGAATTATTTGGAGCTCCATGCGACTCATGCAAATCTACTCTGTGTAAAAACTGTTCCGTGATTAGCACAACTGAAGCGCATGCTCTTTCTCTGGCGCAAAGAACATTATTGTACTACTGCATCGATTGCAAACATAATATCAAGGACCTACCTACATTTACAAAACTGCTCGAACAGTACGACAAAGTGAGACTGGAATGCAAGAGAAAAGATAGTTATGTGGAAGAACTAGAGCGCAAGCATGAAGAACGGGTCTCTGAATTAAACGAAGATATCGGTCGCCTGTTAAGAGAAAATGCTGATAAAGACAGACATATAAAGAGGTTGAATAGAAGGACTCTCGACTTCGAAGTTGACGTGTGTAACACTGAACAAAACTATGTGGACAAAATTAATCAACAAAAACTTGAGATATCTGCTCTGAATAATGAATTATTAACCCTTCGAGAAAAAATAAAAATCTTACTGCCCTTATAGAAGAACATGAGCGCAAAAATACAGCCTTGATGAAAGAACTGGATAATTTAATATCTACAAAAGATAATATGTTGATCAGCATTGAAACTCTCACTAAAGAGAATGAGGTTTACATTGAGGACTTAAAAAGGGCCAATCACGAAATATTCACACTAAAAGAAGATGGAAAATCCAGCAGTAATTTCCCAAACACTCGCGAGGTCGAACCACAGCAAACACACGCAGAAACGATAGAGAATTCACTACACCCAGACAATAGCGACGCGACACCACCCGAGACACAAACCAATATCTTGCGTAATATAAGTATAAATCGACGCCCACAGCTCCTAATTTTTGGAAACAAATCCTGCGCCATGAGTATCGGATCATTGTTTAAACGTTTTTGTGACGGTTCATTCGACATAAACCAGCAATACTCTCAGAGCGATACAGTCATGGACCTACTGAACAAATACCTTTGTCTAGCAGACAAGTTTACAAGGTCGGACTATGTTGTGGTGCTGACAGGATCGAAGGACGCCATCAGAGGTAGAAGAGTCTCAGAGGAGTGCTGGGATAAATTCACGGAACTTTCGGCAAGGTCAAATCTAATCATTGTTGGGCCAGCCTACACATCACAAAGGCATGTTCTCAACGAGTTCATTTACGAATTTAATATGGATATTCATAGGCATGTACACGTCGATAAAGGAAAATCAGTCTTTCTTAGTTTAGATAACTTCATGCACTTCAATGAGAGAAACTGGCAGGGTACTCCAACACACAGAGTAAAAACAGAACTTTGTCAATTTGTGTGTACTCATATTTTTTCACCCACACCGGTAAATAATAATTCGTTGAACTCTTCGTCAAATTTTCACGTAACCTCCTCGGTTCTTACCAGACCATAAACCACCAGATCCCAAATCCTCAAACATCTCCGTCCTCTTCATCAAAGTATAGAAAAAACTACATACGTACACTGATTTATCAAAACGTCAGAGGCCTAAGAACCAAGTCTCCAGAAATATTATTGTCAACCAGCTCATGTGATTGCGATTGCATAATGTTCAGCGAAACCTGGCTAACTGAATCGATTGGCTCACCAGAATACTTTCCAGACTCCTACGTTGTTTTTCGCAGAGATCGCAACTATTCCGAATTAGCCTGTGAGAGGGGGGGCGGTGTTCTAATAGCAATCAGGAACATTTACAAAGCCGCACTAATACCAACTAGGCAACTGACTCAATATGAAGATGTCTGGGTTCATGTTGTCTTGAACACTACCAATTTTATAATGTGTTGCGCTTACTTTCCACCCAACTCTCCAACAGCTTTATATCAACATTTTGTGCAAACTTGTGAAGAACTGAGAAACCAGTACAACAGGGCCAGTTTTTTGATCATGGGCGGCTTTAATCTGCCTAACATTGAGTGGATTGATGACGAGGGCTTTATGATAGCCAGCAGAGTGCATCATGAACATGAAGAAACTCTAATCGGCGGACTTAACTTTTTGGAGCTTCATCAATGCAACAATATCGCAAATGCGCTTGGTCGAACACTGGATTTGATATTCACGGATGACACTGAATCTTACGAGGTGGCCAAAGCCCAGTTTCCTTTAACTAAATGCGACTTATACCATCCCTCTTTGGAAGTTCGTATCGAGTGTCGACACTTCAGAGTTCTTCGTAGAGATGCACCAATTACTATTCATTTATTTGCTAAAGCAAACTACGCTGGCATTAATGACTACTTTTCTAACGTCGATTGGTCCTTTTTGCACACGGAAACAGATCTCGAATTGATGGTCTCTGAGTTCTATGATGTTTTGCTCACCGTTGTGGAACTTTTTTTTCCCAAGACGGTGGTCAAAGATGAACGTTTTCCAAAATGGTACTCACCTTACTTAAGGAAACTTATTGTTCAGAAAAACAAATTACACAGAAAGTTTAAAAAATCTGGTTGTTCAACTGATTACAAGCATACTCTAATCTTCGCAAAGAGACTAAATTTCAGATTGACTACTGTTACGCACTATTTATAATGAATACTGAAAATGCAATTCCTACCAACATTAAACACTTTTGGAGATATGTTAATTCTCTACGTAAGGAAAGCGGCATACCATGCTCTATGTACTACGAGGGCAATCATTTTGAAGATCCTAATAGCATAGCCGAGGGATTTGCTGATTATTTTCAGCTCTGTTACAGGGACTATAGTGATGTTGAACTACTAAAAACGAATATTGAGTATGCAAATACACTGTCCAGTCACCATTTTACCCCAGAAGAGGTGAAAGCAAAATTATCACAGCTCGATGCAAGTAAAAGCGCAGGACCAGACGGAATCACTCCTCTATTTTTGAAAGAATGCTGTTCATCACTTTGTAATCCCATCTGTATAATATTTCAGAGAACATTTGATGGGGGAATGTTTCCGGCACTGTGGAAGAAATCTACTCTGATACCTTTGTACAAATCTGGTGATAAGGCTAACATCCAAAACTACCGAGGAATATCACTATTATCAATAATACCTAAGGTTCTGGAATCGCTTATAACAGACGAAATTTTCAACACTTACAAGCATTATATTGCACAGGTCCAGCACGGTTTCTTTAAAGGTCGTTCTACGCTAACAAACCTAGCGGTGTACCAACAATACCTTGTCTCAAATATAGAGGCTGGTCACCAGGTCGACGTGATCTATACCGATATGTCAAAGGCTTTCGACAGTGTTTGTCACCAGCTTCTAATAGATAAATTATCTCAGATGGGTTTTACGTCAAATTACCTCTCCTGGATAGCAGACTACCTCAGGAATCGTCGACAGTCAGTATGCGTCTCAGGTGTAACATCAAGGGAGATAGCAGTTCTGTCTGGAGTGCCCCAGGGTTCACATATTGGACCCGTTTTGTTTTCCCTTTTTATAAACGATATCACATCCTGTTTTAATTTCTCACAGTGTCTGCTTTACGCCGACGATCTTAAATTCTTTTCCACCATCGGTAGCACCTCTGCGTCATGCAATCTCCAAGCCGACCTCGACCGCTTAGCTTCTTGGTGTAACAGAAATTGTCTACAGCTTAATGTTAAGAAATGCAAACGGATGACCTTTCATAGATGTCGGAATCCCGTAATTACTGAATACTCGCTACACAACACTATACTGGATTCTGTGTCGTCTTTTAATGATCTCGGGGTCATATTCGATTCCGAACTCACATTCAACTTGCACTTAGACCATATTATCGCCAAAGCATTCAAGATGGTAGGATTTATTAAACGTAACACTAAACATATGAATGATACCCGTGTTCTAACTATGCTATACAACTGTCTCGTGCGCAGTATATTGGAGTACTGCAGCATCATATGGTGGCCAATTTACCAGCATCATATTGCCAGGACAGAAAGAGTTCAGGGAAAGTTTGCGAAGTACTTGCTCTACAAACATCATTTTCCATATGACGACCTATCACGAGAAACAAGACTTCAGCTGTGTGTAGGGATGGCAAAATAAAAAAATATATCGATATATCGAATCATATGATATATCGAAATAAGATATCGATACACTCGATATATCGACTGAAAAATATCGATATTTTGAATATATCGATATATTTATACAATTTTTTTTATTAATTAAACTGGGAGTTTATTCAGATAGATTAATAAAACACACAAAACAAAATTAAAATTTATTTCTTTGAAAAATATTACATATACCTAAAACAAACCAAACTTACTCGAACTTAAAATTTATATAAAAATGTTTATGCTACATTATTTGTAAGCTTTCTGGAAGAGAACTCAGAAATAATAATTTAGACAATCATTTGCCAGTTAAACGGTTTCCGCTTTCTGTTGCTGTCAAACCAGCTTTGGAAAAGAGTCTCTCACTTGGGACGGAGGTTGCCACCGCAGAAAAATATTTTATTGCCACTTTAAATAGATTTGGGTACACGACCTTCATTTCCCCCCAGAGTTCTAGAGGGTCTTCCTTTAAACTCCTTACTGGAATACTCAAATATTGAGTTACTTCATCGGCCTCCACATCAGAGGTCACAGTTCTCTTTTTTGTGTCAGCAATTTTTTTGTGGTACGCCCATAAGTCAAAAGATTCTTCTTGCTGCTCCGATACAACCACATCTGAATCAGATGAAGAGGAAAATGATCCGTTTTGAGCAATTTC
Organism: Kuschelorhynchus macadamiae; assembly: GCA_030620095.1. Classification (NCBI taxonomy): domain Eukaryota; kingdom Metazoa; phylum Arthropoda; class Insecta; order Coleoptera; family Curculionidae; genus Kuschelorhynchus; species Kuschelorhynchus macadamiae. The sequence goes on from JAUTXW010000830.1 coordinate 1,169,970, forward strand.
AGATTTCAAGTATTTTATTGCAGTTGATATTGCAAATGGATCCTTAAAATGTAAGTTTTTAAGTCTCGGATCTAAAACTGTTGAAATTGGAGGCAAAAGTGATTTCTCAATACCACTGAATCTCTTATGAAACTCTTTGTGTCAGTTTTGTTCTTAAGTTTCTTTCAATTTCGTAATTTAATTTTGTTTGTTCATTCTCTTTCAAAAAGGTTTCAAAAAGGCAAGCTGCCATTGGAATAATTTTACTAATTATTATGTAATTTTGGCCACTAATTTTATTGGTTATTTGCTCCAAAGGGATCTTCTTATTTCTCTTAATTGTTCCAGCTCTGTGCCTTTTAACAAATCTAAGGCCAATCTAAAAATTGGAATTCACCTTGTTTTAACATCAAGGATCATTTTTTTTTAAATTGCTTCAAGAAACAACAATTGATCTAACTAATCTGTTTTGACCGCGATGTGAACACTTTAATGGCCGAAGCGGAAGTGTACAATCAAATTTCAAAAGCAAAACACAAAGTGACAAACATAGAGAAAAAGATACGTCAAATGTAAAATATTGGGTCGTATCTAATGTCCACATTCCTACATGTTTGGTATGGTTGTCTTGTCTGGTTCGGTTCGACCCAAGCTTCGAGGGCGCATGTGCATGAGTGAATGCTTTATTTGATTAATGTTTTCGATATATCGAAAATATTAGATCGATATTTTTTCGATATATCGGTAGTAAAAGATTAAAATATATCAATATATCGATATTTACAAAATATCGATATATCGTTGCCATCCCTAGCTGTGTGGGCTTAAATCGCTTGAAGATCGCCGAAAAGGCCAATCTTTTTTTTTTCTTTTTAAATTGCTAAGAGGTCAAATGGACTGTGAAGAAATTCTAACAGAGATCTATCTTCGAATTCCTTCCCGACAAACGCGACAACAAGAGCTATTTTTTCAAAGAGACACAGAACAAATTACGGACGGAGAACCATTGCGGACCGCCTTGTGTATACATATAATGTCTACTTCTTTAACATAGACTTGTTCTTTGTTAATCTTGCTGGATTAAAACAATTATTATCCTGTTAACCTTTTGACCTGTGCTTTGTCATTTTACTCTATTTGTTTTCTTTTTGTTCTGTAGTCTAGGACATTTTATAGTACTACTTGGATCTTTTAATCTGTAACGTACTTAACAATAAATAAAATAAATTTAAAAGACTAAATATCTAAATCTAAGAATATTGAGATTTGCCCGCTGTATGATAACTGCAATGTAAGTTCACTTAATAATAAATTATATGCAACAAAACTAACACATATTTTTAGCCCTATATTAACATTCAATTGATAGCTTACATTTGACCACATTGTACAATCGTTACAGGTATTTTAGGCTTATTATTAGGCCCTGTGGGAACATTTTCAATTTTACGCATAACTAATAGTCCATCAATAACACGACCAAATACAACATGTTTACTGTCTAAAAAGTTACATTTTGCACAAGTAATAAAAAACTGACATCCATTGGTGTCCTTGCCACTATTAGCCATTGAGAGGAGTCCTGGACTGTCATGCTTTAATGAGAAATTTTCATCTGCAAATGTACCTCCACCATATATACTCATCACACCAGTGCCGTCACCCTAAAAGTAAAATTATTTAGTTATTATTGTTAATTTTTTTTTTAGTGCAACCTTGACATAATATGGTAAGCTTTCTTTTTTCATAGTTGAAACTATATATAAAATACATATCTTGAACCAACTTACTACAACATAATTTATAAAATGAAAATCTGGACATATTTATGAGCAAAAAGTAATTGTTACATATAGATCCATCAAAAAACAAAAAAGAAATCTTATTGGTGATCAAAAATTAATACTTTTTAACAGAAATCCAGCCAGTATTATAGAAGAAATGTTAGAGATGATCAGAAATTAATTCTCTATAATAGATTTAACCAGTGTAAGTTAATTTTTCAAAATATGGATTGATTTAGGTCATTCGAATCAAAAAATTCATATAAAACAATTATGTGTTGTGTAATAGTAATAATGAATAGTTAACGCCTCTAACATTACAAAAAAAACTGATTAGAAAGAACAGTGTACCTTTATAGAACTGAATTGCAGGAGTACTGAATGGTGAGGTTAGGTTAGGAGGCACATTTACATACCTGTTTTCTTTTAATTAAGTTCTGTTGAAATAATATACATAACTAACCCTTGTTTAACAGCCTTATAATAGCCTAATAGATTTAGAGGTGGCTGCAAAAGCAATACAATACTTCTTCTAGAAATGCATTTAAAAAGCCAGACATTTCATAAAAATACTTAATTGCACTAAATAAAATATATTGCATTGTTAATTTCAATAAACTTACGAGACGTCCCGTTTTTAACGGGACCGTCCCATTTTTTGTGGGGGCAGGGTTTTTTGCTAGAGTAAAATATATTTACCTACTAAAATTAAAACCCTAAAATTCTAAAAACCTGCGATCTGGCTTACTTACTTGATTTAGTAGGCTACAAAGGAAGTAGAGCTAAAACAATTGTCAGCTGAGCTCTGTTAAGGTAATTACTTAAATACTATACAATGATGAATTGGCTTAAATTGCAAGTTGACATTTTCGATTGGTACATGGTACAACCTGTGTATTTTTATTTCAGGGCTAAAAAATAAAAAAGAAAACACTATGGAGTTATTTTTGGTATCCTATGCAGATATAATTTATCTAAATTGAAGACGATTCATCAATTAACAAATTCTGTACTTCTTTTCGGAATCAATATCAATATGTCAACAAAAATGTATATTTTTTTTAGTCATTAGTTAGGAATAATGGTTTTATATGAGTTCTTCAGTTTTAAACCCTAAATTGAGTCAAAATTAAAAAAAATGTAATAAAAACTGTTTTTTTAAGGCTCGTGTTTTTTGAGCCACCAACTTTGGGTGTTGCAAGTAGTTATCTTAAAAATTGGGTGGAGTACTGAATTTTCCACAAGCACAAATTCTAACCTAAGATGTCCAACAAGTGTTATAAATGCAATGTAAATTGCATTCTTAAGGAGGGTAAAAGCAGTTCAAGTCCATTTTGATACATTTTGTGATATGTGCCACAGGGAAATTTGATAAGAATTGCAAAGGCCCAGGAAATTAGGATGAAACCCAGCTCAACTCGAACAATGCTTCACATGTGTGCTGAATGTCTTGGAAATTTAAGCAATTTCCAGAGATACTAAAACTGGTAGGAATATTAAAAAAGGAGGTGACCGAGCTTAAAATTGAGTTTAATAACTTTGAGTCAACATTGGAATTGAAAATTTTAAAAAATGATGTTATGGACACTGTTGAAATAATTGAAAACCAAATGAAACAAATTAGATCAAAAGTGGGAGAGAACAAGATGACTATATTTGATAACGTCTTTAGAATCAGTTAAAAATCAGGATCTAGTCAATGTCATAAAAGGGCGCCTAGATAGTCAGTCGGCTCACATGGCAAATAAACTCGAGTCTGTTGTTGGAGCAATTAAAGATACTAATACCGAGCTTTTTTTGTAGTTCAGATCAGATGCAAAAACAGAATAACCCAGTGGAAAATGAACACCCTGTTCCAAAACTCAGAACGATATTTGTACTGGACCAGATCATCCAAGCTTAAAAGTAGCTAACAAGATATAAGTAAAATAATAGTGTGTACTTGCGTAATTGATCCAAAATTTACTAATATATTCCATATACCAGTGTCAGAGGCTACCTTCAATATTTAAGAACCCACATAGCCCAGAATTTAAATTGGAGTTCCTAAAGATGCAGAAGTAAGGTATATAGTTAAAGATTTTTGGCCTGATGGATGGACGTGGGTTCCTCATAATTTTCCAAAATATCATACCACCATTGTAGGAAGTAGAACCGACATTTGTTCAAAGTAACTGAAAACCATTACAATCAGACATTTTGAAATGGTCTCTGAAAATTGTTCATATAAATCGCTGGTCACTTGCAACCAGTTTGCAGATGTCTGAGAATTTGTGCCTAATTCGAACTATGACATTATCACAATCTCTGAAACATGGCTATATATTGTCATGCCATCTGAGTCATATTCTATTGATAGTTTTATTTTGTTTCGGAAAGATAGGGATGACAAAGAAGGAGGAGTGGCAGTTTTTATCCCTTCTAAGTTAAAAGTCGTATCGATTGTTACCCATGATGACAATAATTCTATAGATTAACTCTGGTTAACCTTTGAATATAACCCATCAACTGTGACTCTGGGGTAGTGTACCAGCCACCTTCTGTCTATACATTTTATTCCAATGTTTGTATGATGTGATCTATAAGCTTTGTTCGGAATGTGATTATTGTATATGCACTGTTAATTTTAATGTTAATTTTTTATGCCCTAGCAGAGTTGAATGTAACTTTCTCTGTGATATTTTTCATGCTTTTAATTTAAGTCATATCATTAGTTATCCAACTAGAATAACACCAAATAATGAATCTCTTATCTATTTGATTGCTGTAAAAAACCCGATCATTACAAATAGTGGTGTTATACCATGAGAACCTATACAAACTGATCATGGGGCTATTTTTCATAATTTAGATGTAATAGTCTTGTATAAGTAGATACTTATCTAGAGAGATAGAAGTCTTAAGATTGCATATTATGGTCAATTCTGCTACTTTAAAGAATATAGATTGGCATAACATTTATACTAGTCGTAATGTAAACACAAGGTTGAAAAGACTTTAATCGCTTTGTTTAAATTAAAAATACTTACTGTCCTGTCAAAAATCTTAAAAGTAGAAAAAGAAAACCAAAAGCTCTCTGGCTTACTTATAAACGTAAAAAAATGATTGGGCTAAAACACAAAGCTTTTCTAAATACTTAACATTAACAACCCACTCAGCCAAAAATTATTATATAGAAATAAAACTATGTTAGTATTGCTGTTAAATCAGAGAAAAGTGTCTATTTTGGGTTGGAAATTAATAATTGTTCTGGTGCTAAGTAAAGTAAAAATATTTGGAATAAAATTTCAAATTGGAAAATCATTACTATAATCTGAGTGCAAATGGGTGGTATCAAATAGAAAACAGACTGTTAGAATGACGGGATGTCAGTCCATGGAGTCAGCCTGGTGGATTGTGGAGAGGGGGTCCCACAGGGGTCTGAAGTTGGCCCCCTTCTCTTCACACTTTTCACATCTGACCTAGTATATCATATAACTTACAGTAAGTACCATATATATGCAGATGACTGTCAAAAGCAATAGAATTAATTAATACAGATTTAAATAATATCTTTGTTTTGGCCTCTACAAACTCTTTGCTCATAACCCCACAAAAACTCAAGCAATTGTTTATTCTCGCTGTGATATAGATCTAACATTTTTCAAAATTATCTTAAATAATAAAATCATTGGGTGGTCTGGTGAAGTTAAGAATCTTGGTTTATTTATGGACAAAAGATTAACATTTAACCCTCATGGGAGTAGTATCTACCAAAGAGCATACTATTCCAATCCTGATGATAACTTACATGCAGAGACCATGCCAGAGAACATGTTATTGATCATTTCAGTCATAACATGACCCAAAGGCTCCAACATAAGGTGCCTAGTACATAAAATAAAAAAAAAATGGCAACCTCAATATTTGGGAGAATTTATAGTGCAAATGGGTAGCACCCATGCTGTAAATGTTTGTTTTAGGGATATCATTCCACAGAAATGAGTTCTTTAAATGCATGTTCTTTCTATACCTTGGTGCACATGTTTATAACCCTTTGTCTCATAATATTAAGTTAATGAGTGTACCTATTTTTTAGTGTGTGTAGGCTGTAGTTTGTGCTTCCCTTTATTTCTTATGAAGTAAGATGTTCATTTTTATATATTTTGTGTTAAACTATTTTATTTAAAGGTGGTTATTAAAATTACCTTGCGGTTCTTTTGTATGTACTATGCAATAAAGATTATTTTATTTTTTATAATGAGTGTTAATCTTCTTGAACAATAAAAACTTCAATTTTATTTGATGGATCTATTACGTATGTGTTACCAAAGGAGTTAATCTTACATTAACGAAATCTCCCCCTTGTATCATGAAGTCTTTAATAACTCTATGAAAGCTGGCTCCTTTATATCCCAGTGGAACACCATCTTTTCGAAATTCTCCCGTGCAAAACTGTCGAAAATTTTCACTCGTTTTTGGAACTACGTCTGCAAATAGTTCAAAAATCATTCGACCAATTTCCTAAAAGCATTTCTCGAATATTAGGTCAGAAAAATGAAAAAACATTTTTAACTTACTGTAGTTCCTACTGCAACATCAAAAAATACTACAGGGTTTCCTGGGTGCCTTAGCTGGCTCTGGATCTGGTTCCAATTAGGCATTTTACATTATTTGCTTAGCACTATCTTTAAAATACCAAATATTACTTTTCCTGGTACAAAAATTGGATATTTAAAAAATTTGTTTACTTTTTACTAACCTTACAAATGATGGATTTTAACTCAAAGTTTAATCCATTACTGTGACGTCACAGTGCGGCAATTTGCTTAAATTAGCGACGGTTTCAAAAAGGTGGAATAATCCTCAAACCACAATCTTCTACTTCAATATATTTTTTTTTAAGTTTTTTTATACTCTTTTTTTTGCAATTATGAGTTTTGATAAAAAAATCACCCGCCGAGGTTGAGATCCAGGACCTCTACATAACAATTCCAGCAGAACCCTCATCAAAAAATCGAACTTTGTTTATACTTCCATACATTTTCAACATCACCAATTTAAGTAAATCGTCGGAAATAGCCCTACAGTTTTGGATTGCACTTTGAAGATTAATCGCTTCTTTTGAAAATGTCAAATATGATAGTACAAACCATATTTTTATATAATTTTTGAATAAATTTAATTGTAATTAAAAGATGGAGAATGAAAATAACTGAGAATCTCAGAACTCAGTATTTGTCATATTTCTTTCTCATCTTTGCTAATTTGCAGACTTCCTGTCTTTTATAAAGTAAAGTTTATGGGGGAATTTTTTACTTTTGAAAGGCTTTATTAATTCCAAGAAGATACAAAAAAAAAATTTATGCTAGGAATTAAAGCTACAGAAAAAAAATACACTATATATTATCAGCAAATAACACCTTAGAAACTAATTTATCTTGTGATTACACTATATTTTGCCTGAGAAAAAAAACACTATATTCTTCTAATTTTTTACTTTTGAAAGGCTTTATTAATTCCAAGAAGATACAAAAAAAAAATTTATGCTAGGAATTAAAGCTACAGAAAAAAAATACACTATATATTATCAGCAAATAACACCTTAGAAACTAATTTATCTTGTGATTACACTATATTTTGCCTGAGAAAAAAAACACTATATTCTTTTCCCGAATTGGGAAAAAATATGAAAGTGATTGTAAAAAATACATAATACATTTTCATACAAGCATTGTTGTCAGATTTCAAGAGTTGACATAATATAAACATTTAATAAGTAGAACTTGTGTTTTATTCCAGGGTTATTAGTGTCCTTAAAAACTTACATTTTAAGTTTCTTCCTTTAGTTTTTCTTGTTATTTCATATAATATATGCTTATCCTTTTTGTTGAATGTTGATAATTCTATATTTAAAATGATTTATAAAAAATTTTTTGTTCAACATATTTAATTTTTTTTTAAAAAACCCTTTTCTACAAAGTTAATTAATTTTTTTTACATATATTTTTTTATCCAAAGTACATATTAACCTAAGTCTAATATATTTTTTAAATTTAATTTTAAATAGATGTACTATTTGTATTTCTAAGTGTACTTGGAAGTGTATTAAACCATTGTGATATATTGATTTTTAACCTGTATTTGTGAAGAATCTTGGAAGATGCAAATGTTCACACTGCCTGGTATAGTGCGTGTGTCTCTGCTCATTTTTTTGAAACTAAATAACAGATCGCTTATTTCCATGAATTATATAATATATATAAAGTATTATTTTAAATTTATATATCCCTGAAATATTCATTAGTCTATTAGGCTTATACAGCAAATGGGTGGAAAAGCGTAAGGGAAGTTTAAGAACATTTTTTACTGCCTTGTTCTGTAAGACCTTTAATGGGTTCAACACGACACAACTAGCTGTAGCCCACACTGATACCAAGTAGTGCAAATGACTATATATATGAGAAAAGTACAGTTGTTTACGAATTCTTAGACTTAACAGGTAACCAAGGCGGTATAACAACCCAACAACTGATGCTACCTTTGATCTGATACGTCGCACATGCCTCTCCCAAGAGAGCCCCTCATCAATTAACAACCCAAGGTACTTTATAACATTTTTATATTGAAGATCATAATCTCCAAACTTAATTGATTGGTCATTATAGGAAACACCTCTTCCAACAAACATGTACGATGATTTGTCTATATTTAAAGTTAGTTTGTGGGAAGACAACCAGGTTGCTATTATCTCTAAATCACGTTTTATCAGTATTTTAATGTCATTTTTATTGTTGCCGCTATACATGAGTGTTGTGTCATCTGCATACAATTTAATTTTACCATGTAATTTTAAACTGAATATTGAATTTATATAAATTAGAAACAGTGTTGGTCCTATAATTGAGCCTTGAGGCACACCACAATGAATCAGTTCTTGTTGACTTAGTGCGTTATTCACCGAAACAGACTGTTTCCTATTTTTGAGGTAGTTAACAAACCATACCATGCCCATATTCCCTAGTTTCCTTAACAATATTGAGTGGTCAACATTATCGAATGCCTTTCGCAGGTCCAGCAACACAAGAGCGCATATGCATCCCTGATCAATTTTTACTTGTAACTCTGAAATGAGATCAATAACAGCTATCTCTGTGTCACTGAACTTACGAAAGCCATATTGGCCAACTCCAAGGAAATTGATCCTTTTTAGGTATGACTGTAACCTAAAATTTACACAATGCTCAATAATCTTGGACAGAATAGGAAGAACTGACACCGGCCGATAGTTAGAGACTGACTCACTGTCACCCCTTTTAAATAAAGGATGCACTTTAGCCACTTTTATTTTGTCTGGTACATCTCCACTTTGAAAGGAGAGGTTGATTAATTTACTTATGATTGGGGCACATTGTATCTTCATACACTTCACATTTCTGACACTGATGACATCTAAACCACTAGCTTTGTGAGTCTCCATATCACTGATAACCCGCTCTATTTCTTGGGTAGTTGTTGGCAAAAAAAAGAAAGACCCCTGCTGTTTTCCCGCAGGATCATTCAATGGAATATTGGGTATTTTCTGAGACAGCTCAGTGCCCACACTGGTAAAATAGTCATTGAAAGCTTGAGCTATCTGTCTTGAATGTCTCAGCTGCGCTCCATCCACATCCAAAGTATGAACAAAGTTGTCATTATTCCCTTTATTGTACATAACTTCATTAGCTAGTTTCCATTAATTTATCTCTGTTTGGGATTTGTTTATCATTATCATGAAACGGACTAAAAGAAGCATAATGGATTGTATTAATATAATAATTTAAATACTGGAAACTGCTAGAAGACTAAAAAAAAAAATTTTTTATAAAAATTTAATATAAAAAAATCCAAAAAACATTGAAATCTCTCAGTTGTCAATGGAATGCAAGGACATATCAAAAGTCAAAACATACTATGACGCCACCATAGACGCATAACTGTAGTTACCATAAACATATAGTAGTTACTAATGCCGCTAATGGTTACCTCGCAAAAGAAACAATATAAACATGAGCGGATAATTCTCTCTTCTGCTATCGTCAAGCAATAGTGGCTACTGGTTCATCACGAAGTAGAGCGTGTAGCGTCAATGAGGATGAATTGATAAAAACACGAAAGAAAAAGACCAAGGTAGAGCATTATGAATTGTAGTGATATTTTTTGATGAAAAGTTAACAATAATTTTAATACTAGCATTTGATACAAAATTCTTCTGCTGAATAATGAATTCTCCTTTCCATCAACAGTATTTGCTACCTACCATCTTTATGCCTTACACGGTAAAGAATTCATTCTGCATGCCCCGTGCCTTTTCATAGGCTCCTGGTTAGCATCTACAACAACTTGGGTTATTTCGTAAACCGGCATTTTAGATTGAATATTTAAATGTCATTTCAGAAAGAGTACCTGTACTCTTTAACCAGTACGGTTAGAGTACAGTTTCATTCCCAAAGGGCGTTATTTTTTTAGTTCTCTTTTAATTATCAAAACCTATAATTTTGTATGTAGTTGTGTTTTAAATATCGAATTGTACATATGGTTCGTCCTGGACAGGCCTTTTTTTGGGATGTTGTAAAAAAGTGAATCATTTTCATCATTCAATTTTTGGGCCCCCCCACAACCATGTATTGTAAACTTTTTTTAATTTTTTTTACAGAGAACTAAACTTTATTATATTCAGAACCACAAATATTTTCTATTTTTTAACATAAAGGACCTATTTGTAATAACAATTTTTTTATTACATACTTAAGTACAAGTAAAAAAAAATATGACATAAAATGAACAAGAAAACATAAAAAACTAAAAATATAATTTTCGTCGCTCAGTCGGGATCGGCCAAGTTAAAAGTTGCTCAAGAAATAATATATTTCTTGTAGATTATATATTAATAAACTAATAAATAACATTAACAGAACCACATAATATAGAAGTATTTGGCGGATAATACATTCAACAAAAAAAGCAAATTTAAATAAATAATAACACAATAAATATTTTAAACTAAATCTACTTTCGGTTTCCTTATTTTGACTTCCGAAAGTTGTTTTAGGGTTCTGTATTTGTTCTTAATAAATGTCATTTTAGAAAATGACCTTTCAGCTTTACAACTGGTAACAGGCAGTGTTAAATATATTTTTTTAAGGTGATTTCGAATAGCTTTGGGCACGTATACGTTGTTTATTTATTTTTAGAATTTAAAAAAGAACCACAGAACCAAAGTTTACTAAATATATTTTATTTAGTAAACTTTGACAAAACTATGTGTATAGGCAATGTTTTTTTAATTTGTTTTTCGTTCGGGGGCCTAGCGCTGCAGCGTCATCGGCGTTATTATAAATACGCCCCTGAATTCGATCCTGTAACAGGAGCGGTTGAATTACAATCCAGTTCTTGATTTATTTTATTGGGTAAGTTCAGTTTCTTCTACAGTTATTTTTATATAGATTCGAAATCGTGTTGGCCCGCACCCACAGTCTTTGTTTACAGCAAACCTAACCAATCCTAACCTAGCCTAATAGGTATTTTTATTAATTATACATTTTGTTAAAAAAAGTCGTTCGCGTGAAGGGGGGTTCGAACACATCCAAAGCCGTGTATCCTACCGTCTAGCTAGAAAACACATGGTGAACGTTCGATAAAAATTATTTATACACCGCCTTCCGCCAACAGCAATCAATCAAGTTACCGGATCAGTTTCATAAATCGCCGACCATTTGTAAAGTTGTCCAATTTTTGAAAATAACTGCATACATGGCCTAAAATGTTCGGTCATTTACTTATAAGTGACCCATTTTGGAACACGGCAGTATAAATAACCTAGAATGGCTGCTCATTTATCTTTATAAGTGACCGTTTAATAAATGACGCCCGAATAAAAATTAATTCCTTTTTTTACTTAACAGATTAACTTTGCTTAGTATCGATTGAAAGCTTAAGATAAAAGCGACTTTTTTAGCATACTTTCGAACGGCTTCTTTATACATCTTATGTAAAAAATGTATTTTTTTCAGTCATGGATTGGTTTGAAATCTAATGGCTCTATCTTTTAACGCAGAGATGTCACCTCTGCTTTTAGTGCTTTTTTTACCTCTTACTTTCCTTTTCCGTCGTTCGGCGTTACAAGTTGCAATTTCTCCTTGGTTCTATGTTGAATAGGTTGGGTTTGATTTGATTTTGACTGAGAAGTCAAGTGGAAATTCGAAGTCAATGACCTTAACTTTTTACTGTTAAAATAACTAAAAATCATTGTGATTGGGTAAAAACTGGTGCCAAACCGTTACGTGAAGAACCTGCAGAAATGCTTGGAATCTAACCGGCTAAAAACCGTTTTGGTTTATGTCAATCTTGTGTTGAACATGGTTTGTTTTTGCAACAGATTTGGGCCATGGTGGTTGGAATTTTGACAAGTGTCTGTTTACATTTTTGTTCGTGAAAGTTAGCAAAGAATCATGACTTGAAACGTTTTCGAATAAAGATGAAAATCTCTCTTAACTTATTAGTGGTGTTCTGACAAACAGATTAGTTTATTATGTATTAAGATGAATGCAAGTAAGGAAATATAAAGTAAACCATATTGCAGACATGAATGAGGAAAAGGCTCATAGGAAAATGCATGAGTTATTTATGCAAGTTCTGAAAAACAGGGATTTGTCCAGGGCTGGGGATTTGTTTTCTGTACCAGATTCTATTATGGTTAATGATCTTACAAATGTGGTAAGCTATTGTGCAACTTTCAAGGCTGGTTGAACACCTAGCAAAGTATTATAAATGTTTTTTTAATTTAATTTGTTTTAATTTTCATAACTTTTATTTAGTATCTGTTACTTCAACTGAAACTTGTATTTTAGAGACATTTAAATATAAATGTTTGTAGTCTTATTAAAATATAAAGAAATCTGTGATTTGGGAATCATACTTGAGATAAGGTTAATGTTTAACCATCACACAAGAGAAGTCATTTCAAGAGAATTGAATTTGCCTGATTTTTTTTGAAGCTCAAGAGCTGATTGTCATTGCCACTTTCTAAAGTATTATACTGTTCTCTGGTTCATTCAGTATTGGTTCTATAGGATGGTCACCAGCGTATTTGTCACAGGGGGACTCAATCGAGAAGGTGCAAAACCAATTTTTTTGTATCATAAAATATAGAAGTAGGTGCCAGAGGGAAAAGTTCACTTAAGACAATAATGCTCAAGTTGGTTTATTGACCATATCACAGACCATAAATTGTTTACTTAATTCAGACATTCAAATTGTTAAAAGATTCAACTTTATATATCTGTTAGGCATAATTGTCCTTTTGAGAGTTATTTTCATTCAATTCTATTTAACTATTGTATACAGCTATTTTTTCTATTTGGCAATTGTTTGAGCAGTATATTTTATGTTTTCCTATAACTGAAAGTATTTTGCCTTCTTTATTATTACTGTATAAATTCATTTTAGAGTTAAAATATTTTCATGTTGCCTTTTCATTGCAAAATGTAACCTTGTTGGCGATAAATAAATACAGTTATTTAAATGGTCTTTATGTGCTTTAAATTAGAAAGCACAGTTTTAGAGCCTTTTAAGTGTAGGTTATTGCCCATAACTTAATTTTTTTCAAAATTAGCAAATTTTAGATTCAAGCTAACTGTAACATTTTTTTTAAATAAAAAAAATCTACAATATTCACATGTTTTTACATTTAAGAATGCCTACATAAAATTATTTAAGGCATTTGGTAACAATATAATTTTAAGTATAATATTTTAGGAATCTTTTCAAGACAGTTTCTTTTGTTTTTAGTTTTTGCAATTATTGTTTAATATTTAATAGTAACTAAAGTTAATGTTTGTTTATATACCTACATGTGACATTTGTGTAATAGTTGATTTTAAAAACAATTATTCCTTTATTTTATGTTTTGTAATTTATTTGCAATCTAATGTGGAAAATTTCCTTATTTATTTAAATTTCCTGGATGACAATATTCAGCTTGTGTAGGAATAGTCAAGTGTAAAATTTTAAAAATTGAAAATTCAAATTAGACAAGATACAGGAGTTTCTAAATTGTTTACAAATTGAAAATAGCTAATAGAGATGAGAAAAGCAACACATTTTAAGAAACATACACAGTGATAAACAAATTAGGACTCTAAATATCTAATGTGTGGTTTAATAAAGGAGATATATAGTAATCTTCTAGTTGTTTTAACATCTCTTGATGGCTTTATAACTGGCACATTTTTTCTTGACTTTCAATATGTACAGGGTTTTTAGTTATGAATGCTTTCACCCATTAACATTTGTATTTTTATAGATTTAGAAAAAAAGTTAAATACAAAAGTTTCTTCAAATTATTTGAGTTTTTTTTAGTATAATGTTAGGATATACAGGGTGCTGCTCTGTTTTTCTGAAATCAATATCAACTTTGACTTTATAAATATAACACCCTGCATATTATATGACTATCAAATGGGTCATATTTACTGATTATAAATATATAAGTTATGCCAGAAGAGGTAGTGTGTTAGAGAGACAGAGAATATACTACATAGTTTTATTTTGTCTTCAAATTGTCAAATTCCAAATCATTCCAAGTCAAATCAAATCAAATCAAATCAAAATTTATTAATGTTAACGTACAATAGCACTTACACAAGTCATAAATAAAATAAATGGCAGCATATAATTTTTGTTGCTCTAATAATAATTAGTTATATACTACAGGTAAAAGAAAACTACACAATGTACAATGAAGAACATACACACTTAAAACTGTAAAAAATTAAAATTCAAGTCAAAATATTCCTCTGCACTATAAAATGATTTCTTTATTAAAAAGCCTTTTACTTTGTTTTTAAATTGTGCCAAAGGAAGTACCCTGACTTCTGTTGGTAGTTTGTTAAAAAGTTTTACACCTATGAATTCGGGTCTACTCTGACACTTTCCCAGTCTACAGTAAGATGTTACCAGGTGATGTCTGTTCCTGGTTTCATAGTTATGTACATCCTCATGAGTCTTATAATCTTCTTCACTGCGTTTTACATTAAGTAAATGTTCTAATATGTATGCCGAGGGGAAAGTCAGTATGCCCAGTTCCGAGAAAGCAGCCCTGCAGTCCTCCCTGTATCCAATCCCAGTCAAAAGTCTCACCGCCCTCCTCTGTAACCCAAATACTCTAGCAGAATGTGTCGAGCCTCCCCAAGCAATTATTCCGTAGATCATTACACTATGAAATATTGCATAATAAGCAGTTTTTAGCGACTCTTGTGACACACACCCTACCAAATTTCTCAGCACAAAAACACTTGTTCGGAGTTTGCTACTCACCACCTCCACCTGGGATTCCCACGTAAGTCTGGAGTCAAGATGAATCCCCAGAAATCTGACAGAATTGGGATGGTGATCCTCAAGATCTCTTAATGAAAACATGATGTTCTGCGTTTTATCAGCGTTCAGCAGCAGACGGTTCGACAAAAACCAGTCCTCCACAACCACACGTCCCAGATCCAGCCTATCCGCAGCCTCCCGCTCAGTCCTCCCAGCCACAGACACCGTTGTATCATCCGCAAACAGCACAAACTTAGCATCCGCACAGCTATGTGGCAAGTCATTAATGTAAATGAGAAATAGAATGGGTACACCTATGTCCAAGAGCGATGCCTCGGACAACCTACCATTTACCCGAACAGTTTGGTAACGTTCATCGAGATATGACTGTGTCAATTTAATGCTGTTTTCACTGAACTTGTAAAGTTTCAGTTTCTTTAACAAGAGATCGTGTGTGTGTCAGTCAGTCAATAATTGTTACAGTTTTACTTTCGTCATGTGTTAAGCTGGTTTTTACAGTAATCTTATTACTATTGCTAGTTATGTCTAATTAAAGGAGATATAATTTAATTATAATTTGAAGAGCATATAGGCAATACAATAATTTAAGTAGTTGGAATTTAAAATAACCTTAACAAATTAAAAAAAAGGGATATTAATAATGAAAATTACAATATTATAATAGAATTGCGTTTAAGTAAACAGAATTGATTTTCGGCTCTGGTATTTTGAATTAATTAAGTGGTTTAAAGTTGTCCAATTTTGAACTGTTTTGTGTCATTGTGTGGAGAAAAAAATGTTCTATTTATTTGTCTTACAAGAAAATCTTTAATTCATTGTTAATTCACGAATCTGAAGCATATATTCAAAAATCTCTTATATCATTTCCTGACTAATTTTATTCATTTCTGATATAAAAAGTGTGGTTATTGGCAGCCAGCTTATCAGTAATGGAGATTCCGTTTTTATCTTAACTCTCTTTCAAAAATATACTCAGTCTAAGTGTATATTATACAGCAAAAAATTGACCAAAGATGATTTTGTTATATTTTTCTGTGGGCCCGAAAATGCCATTAGAGGAATACTCATTTGAGAAAAACAGATTGAATATTTGGTAGCGTCATGTAGTAACACAAATCTCGTCACGATAGGCCCTCCTTGTTGGAGATATAGACGTGAGCTGAATGACTTCATTTATGACCAAAATATGTTACTACAATGCAGACTAAGGGAGAAGCATAATATAGACTTTATTTCATTGACCATGATTACGTGGGAACATATTATGCATTATGATGGAAAAGCAGACCGGATTTATCTCTTGTGTCAAAACTACATTGTCCGAGCTGAGCCATTCACAGGTTTACCAAAGAACTTGGATTTATCGACTTTTCCTGTCTCCCAGAGGATAAAAGTACGAAGATACATTCTATTATTCACCAGAATGTGCAGTCAATTGGAAACTGCTTGGATGGAGTTCAAATGTTAGCGGAACAAAATGAGTGTCTTGCGGTCTGCATAAGCGAACACTGGAAACCATATTCTCAGCTGTCTAATTACAACCTTCAGGGATATTATATTGCGTCAAAACACTGCAGAGAGGAGGGGGCCCACGGTGGTGTTGTTATATATGTCAAAGATAATATCGCAGCAAAAGTTCGAAATGACATTATTAACATTTCTGAAAGTATAACTTTTGAATGTGCCGCAATTGAAGTTAAAATAAATGACATTAAGGTAATAATTTTATGTGTATATAGATCTCCTTCGGCCCCAATAAATATTTTTATGCTTAAACTGGAAACTGTTTTGTATGGCATATTTAAAGAGAATTGTCTGTGTTTCATCGCTGGGGATTTTAACATAGATGTTAGAGATGGTGATAATAGGAATGTTGTCGATTTTGTCTCTTTGTTGAGCTCATTTAATGTAAATCTATCTATTCTAGAATACACACGCATATGCGGGGCTAGTCGTAGTTGCATTGATAATATTCTTACAAATTGTTAATCATTTAAATCGGAGGTTCTTAACTCTCATATATCAGATCACACCGCACAGAAAATCATCTTTTCAGTGGGGGTGGGAAAGAGTAAAAATATAAAATTAAAGAGGCGTATATTTATTGGTCACAACAAGGCAAATTTTAAAAGCATTGTCGCAGGGGAGAACTGTAGAATCTTTGATATTCCTGAGTATCTCGTGGACACTCAATGGAGAACATTCATGAGTACCCTTTTGCCAATATTTAGCCATTGTTTTCCAAATAAAACCATCAATCCCAGGTCCAAGAAGGTTTTACATTCTACTGAGGAAGTTTCTTCCTGCAATGGGGAACTAGATTTGTTGCTTGTACTCAGCAGATCCTTGGATGAATACGTTGTGAGCTACAGGGATAAGAAAAGAGAGTATAATCGACTTCTTGCAGCAGAGACTCGAAGGGAACAATTCGGCAAATGAATTCGGGAGTCTGAAAATAGGTCTAAGTGTGTGTGGCAGATTGTCCGGGAAACCACAGGGGGATCGGGTCATGCGGAGTGCCAAATCTCGAGCGATCCCAAAACAGTGTCAAATGATTTTAATAACTATGTCATTCAGGCAGGAGCTAATCTTCTACAATATCTGCCCTCCACAGGTACCTTTTTTTGTAATGTACCACTTCACAATAATTCTTTCTTCCTGGGACCAGTTACTATTCACGAGGTCTTAACTATCATGTCCAAACTTAAAAATAAAATCAGTGCCGGCTATGATGAGCTGTCCTCCAAAATTGTTAAAGAATGTGCTAACGAGCTTGCGGTACCCTTGTGTCACATAATTAATAACTCTTTCAAGCATGGTACTTTCCCAGATGACCTGAAATTATCGCTGGTCAGACCTCTATACAAAAAAGGAGACCCTACTCTGCTTGAAAATTATAGGCCAATAAGTCTTTTTTTTTTTTTTTTTTTTTTTTTGTAAGGACGTAGGACGTAGCCGATGCACGCATCGGACAAGTGGCCCTTCTGAAACGTACACTACTGAATGCTAAACATTCCAAATGGTACGAATTCGCATGCAAGGTCAAATAGATAAAGTAAAAAGTAAAATAGCCCTAAGAGGCATGTC
Source organism: Kuschelorhynchus macadamiae (assembly GCA_030620095.1). NCBI lineage: Eukaryota > Metazoa > Arthropoda > Insecta > Coleoptera > Curculionidae > Kuschelorhynchus > Kuschelorhynchus macadamiae. The sequence continues at coordinate 1,188,176 of JAUTXW010000830.1, forward strand.
GAATAGAAATAAAGAAAAAAAAAAAGAACACACAATAGTTCGTCAAAAAAGCAACACAATACATAAATAATTAAAATACAAGTGAATAAAAATAGATACAAAGTATACATAGATATAAAACAATCATAAAAGCAATTCGTTTAACCACCTTTTAAGCTGTAAAGTGCTTAAACTGAAAATGTCATAATCAGGAAAGTGACGAATGTAATTGCGTACCAGTCGATCGACAAATGCGCTAAGCCCATAATTTGTACGATGGTATCCTTCAAAAAAGAGTTGAGATTGCCTTGTTCTTCTAATAGGAACCAGAAATGACCGACTCAAGCAACATCGGACAGTATATATCTCCACTGAGCAGTTTGTGAAGAAAAACTTATACTCAAGTGTTTGAAGGCCACACAAAGAGCCCTGGTATTATATGATAAACCCTGGTACGGAAAATTAAACTTATACAAAAGGTATTTGGCAAATCTATTTTGGACTTTTTCGATTTTATCGATGTGACACTGATACGATGGACTCCAAACTGTAGAACAATACTCCAGAACGCTGCGAACAAGTGAGTTATAAAGACATCCAATTGCTTTAGTATCTGTGACATGTTTTGTTTGCCGCTTTATAAAGCCCAACAGCCTGAAACCCTTCAGCACAATACTATCAATGTGCAGACCAAAAGTTAAATTCTCATCAAAAATAACGCCCAGGTCTGTAAAGGAACTAACAACTTCAAGACTCACGTTATCTATGAAGTAGGAGGAGAGTATGGGTTTAATGCGTTTATGAAAACGGAGTACTTTACATTTAGAGACATTAAGAAGAAGATGGTTAATGCTGCACCATTTGATAAGCTTTTCCAAGTCCGATTGCAGTGGATTAGATTCAGAGGAAACTGGTGAAAAGAATTTTAAATCGTCTGCGTATAAGAGACACTTAGACACTTTAAAGCATGATACTATATCATTTATAAATAGTAGAAAGAGAATTGGACCAATATGAGAGCCCTGTGGGACACCAGATGTCACAACAACCTCTCTAGAAATTGAACCACATACGCTAACTCGCTGACGACGATTGAATAAGTACGAATCTATCCATTGCAGGTAGGTTCCAGAAAAACCAATTCGCTGCAATTTGAATAACAGAAGCTGATGGCAAACCCTGTCAAAAGCCTTCGATATGTCAGTATATATAACATCGATCTGTTGACCAGCCTCAACCGATGTTGTTAAGTAATTCTGGAAAATTGCAAGATTTGTAGTTGTTGAGCGACCACTAAAAAAACCGTGTTGCATACTAGTGATGTAGTGCTTCAGAGACTCAAAGATATGATCCGTGATAATTGCCTCAAACAGCTTTGGTATATGCGAAAGCAAGGAAATACCTCTGTAGTTTTTAATATCGCTCTTATCCCCAGATTTAAAGATCGGCATGAGAGTGGAAAACTTCCAAATTTCGGGAAAGGAACCCAGATTAAAAGATTTCTGAAAAATTTTACAAAGGGGCCGAGACAACGACTCGCAGCAACGTTTCAATAAAATAGTGGGAACTCCATCTGGACCAGCCTTTTTAGAAAGATCAAGGGTTTTTATTTTATTGCAGATTTCCGCCTCTGTAATACAATAGGTTGATAGTAATTTTCCCGAACAGCTTATAGGGCCAATCTTGCTAAAATCTAAACTACGGTGACGTGAATAGCAAGACTCAAAGTGAGTGGCGAAGGCATTAGCAATGTTATTCGAACCGGTAATTTCCTCTCCGTCATAATTCATGACACTGGGCAGCCCAGAGTCTCTTCTCAAATTACGTACAAAAGACCAAAAATGCCTGATATTCTCTGGGATAAGCAATTCAGTTTGTGTGACATATGCAAGATAGCACATATCAGTGCGAAGCTTAACCTCACGTCGTATGTCGCAGTAATCAAAATAGTCAACATCTTTATTGGACTTTTTATATTTTTTGTATAGACGATTCTTTTGTCCAATAAGTTTTCTCAGAGGAAGGTCGAACCATTTCGGATATTTACAGTCGACTACCGTTTTCTTGGTTACACATTATTGATACCTTCAAACAAGACCTCATAAAAGAGTTCAACCATTTTGTTTATATCAGATTCTACTGATAAAAAAGACCAGTCAGATTGATTGTAAAAAAGGTTTAGATTGTGGAAATTCGCTTGATGAAACTGATAAACGCTAACTTCATTAGAATTTTTCATTGGAGAAACATATTTAATTTTAAAATTTATCTCAATTGCTGGATGGTAGGGATCAATGTTTACGAGGGGAAAACCAGATTTTAAAATGGAGGCATTGACAAAGTCACTGGCAAATATTAAATCCAGAATTCTGCCCATGTAATTGCACAATGAGTTCATTTGCTGCAATTCAAAAAAGCTCATTGAAACAATAAGAGTTTCAGAAGATGGAGATGGCAGAGATTTTGGAACAAGTGTGTTATCCTCATAAACCCATTCCACCGAAGAAAGATTAAAGTCCCCGAAAACAAAAAATGTGTGACTATCGTATCTGTTTCTCAACGACTCGCAGGTATCACAAAAAGACTGATAGCACTCCTGGCTAGAATTAGGTGGAAAATAAACGCAGCCCAAAATCAAACTTGCATTTCCCGCGCGCACCAGGACCAAAACATCATCAAAGTCCATATAAGTAGGAGTAGTAACCAGAGTTTCATGAAAAGCACAAGAAACGGCAATCAACACTCCACCGCCGCGATGACACCCTAGTTCCTCATAACTCCTATCTCTACGGAAAACTACATATTTGTTATTAAAAATTTCGTTGTTTGAAATATCCGCGTTCCATTCTCCAAAATATTTGAGGTGGCTATGTGCACCAGGTTACTGACGTTTTTTTATGCTGAGAAACTTCTTAGTAATTCACAGCATGGATATCTAAAGGGCAGGTCAGTGGAAACAGCTGTGTACGACTTTGTTAATCATATAATTGGATGCATGGAGGATAGACGTTTATCTATGGGCATATTTTTGGACTTATCTAAGGCGTTCGACATCCTTGATCATAAAATATTGCTCGAGAATCTTGATCGTTATGATGTTCGAGGTCCAGCTTTAGGCTGGATTCAATCATACTTGACGAATCGGCGTCAGAGAGTTGTAGATGGAGAAAAATGGGGAAAAACATTTTTCAGAGCAGGGACACACATCTATGGGGATTCCTCAGGGAAGTGTAATGGGGCCCTTGCTCTTTATTTTTTATGTGAATAACCTGGCAACAGAAATACTAAATCTAAATTCCCATCTTATCAACTTTGCTGATGACACAAACATCCTTGTTATTGGTTCCACATTGTCGGAGCTTCTTAATCTGTCTAGTCAACAACTGAACAGAGCCCATGAGTGGTTTTCAAGAAACAGATTAATAGTCAACGAAGACACGACAAACTTCCTGTGCTTCAGATCCAAGCGTAAAAATGGGGACATACCAGATGCGGTAGATATCGGGGCTCAGAGGGTGGATCTGGCCAAGAGTGCAAAATTCTTGGGCATTCTTGTGGATCAAAATCTTGACTGGGTTGGCAGGTTTCGAGTGTTTGTAAGAAGCTTAACTCAGCTTGCTATTCTCTAAGAGTAATGTCCAAATATCTAGATCGTAACAACTTGAGAGTTGTGTATTTTGCACACATCCATTCTGTGCTTTGGCTTGGTGTTATGTTCTGGGGGGGAAGTGTGGATGCTCAGGGTGCTTTTGTGGTGCAAAAAAGAGCCATAGGAGTCATCTTGTCTCTTAGATGGATGGAGTCATGCAGAGGAAAGTTCAAGGCATTACAAATTCTCACTCTTCCAGGATTATACATATATGAGTGTTTGGTCTTCCTGTTTAAGAATAGGGACAAGTTCTCTGAACTTGAAATTCGGCATCAATTTAACACCAGGTATGTTGGCCTTAACATTCCAATTCACAAACTAAGTGCTACTGAAAAGGGTCCCGCATACGCATGTATTAAGTTTTTAAATAAGTTGCCAAACCATAGAAACTCAACTGAACGTATATAAAAAAGCTGTGTTAAATATTTTACTGGAGCAAGAACCATATAGTGTAAATGAAGTCAAATTTTTAGTCTGTCTCAGAAAGTGTTATTGCTGTTGTAAGATTTATTTTATTTATTTTATTCTATGTATTTTAGCTGGTTCACATTTAGTTTTTAGAGTATAAAGGAACCATATTTTTTGTACCAAAATTACTAGAGTGTGATTTTTAATCTGTTGTCGTGAATTGTTAGTATTGTTTTAAGATTTATTTCATTTTGTTTTGTGTGTAATTTTGACGCCACTTCATTCAATTGTATGGTATATTTTTGTATTGTGCAATTTTTTGAATAAAGAGATTTATTGATTGAATATATCGGAACAAAACTAATTTGACACTATAACACACTACAATTTTTGCACTTTTCATTTCAAATGTATTATTTATATTTCCACTTTTCCATTTCAAATTGCTCTATAATATTCTGTTCCTCATATTTACAACCTTTAGTGTTTTGTAAAGCTATTTACTATTTTATTTAATTGTCTAATACTATGTAAATTGTGAAATGGACAATAAACATATTTGTTAGATTGATTGAATTTCTTTAATTATATTATTTATTTAATCACTATTCAAAAGTATATTTGGGTAACAAAATTCTTTTGTTATCCAGTCTTTTTGTTCTCTTTGTTTTAAACTAATACTATAACCAGTTTTGTCCTTATAATTTACATATAGCGACACTGCCGTGTTTGGGGTACCGCAGTCGGGAAAGAGGAGAGAGGCCCACAAAAATATTATATCTATAATAATAAATATTACAATTATATTTACACAGACTACAGTATATCCACTCACACACGCAACTTTGATCTTTCAAATGTCTTTTAATTAAACTATATGCAATATTAAATTGTACCTATACTTACACTACATAACAGCTCTCTTTAAAAAGCTTAACAACAATAATCACGTCAGAGCGTGTAAGTAAATGGGCAACTAAAAGTAGTTAAAATACTATTAGAAGTAGCTTGATTATGGACAGTAGTTGAACTGCATAAAGTATTTAAGTACTTTTTCAAGTAGTTAGACCAATAAAAGTAGTTGAAATACAAAAAGTAGTAGTGACCAGTTAACTATTTTTTTAACTGCTTTTTAGAGTATTTAAAAAATATTTTGAGTAAAACTACTTTGGCTAAAAAGGTAGTTAACTACTTAGTTAAACTACTTTAGTAGTTAACTATGCCCAGCTCTGTGGTTTGTTGTATTTCACTTTATTAACTATGGTTTAGAGTAAATATTTGAAATAGCAATACTGAATTGAGATAACATTTAGACAATTTAAGAGTATGGTGCTATTGAGAGTGCTATTATATGACCTGTTATACATTTTACAAAAATACTCGGCAAACAAATCAACAATCCCTTTACTTAAAGAGGCCTTTAGTTCCATGTAATACATTTTCACAATAATTCCAGTTTTACCCTTTGTTTTGGAAGTTAACAAACTTCCAGAAAATTTTCGAAAAATTCTATGTAATCCCCAAGTATTTCAAAACCAGCAACGACATTTAGATGCATATTTCACTAAGAGGAAAAAACATTCTATTATTAAATAATTAATTTCATAAAAAATATTGATCATGTTATCAAGAGTTTTATTTTAAAAGAACGAATCCCAATTAAATTGAGCCATAAAGTGCATTACTACATTCAAATCAGTGGATTCGAATTCCCTATTGCCAATCAACCCAGAATATCTGAAGTGGTTACCTAGTTGCAAGGGTGGGTAGTGAGCATCTGGCCTCAAAAGTGGCTCAGCTGCAAGCATAACTGACGTCTCAGAATCCTGCACAAATACTAGATTCAAAAGATTGCCAATGCCTATGGTGAGGAGGCAACAACTGCTGCAAGCTGGTCACAAGACCATTGACTGTGGGGTAGGGTAAAATAACTCGTGACACATAATTAACACTCACAAAACTCTTTCAAAGTTTTTCTGCTTTGTCAGTGAAAATGGTAAAGCTCCCAAAGGGACTTTTTGGTAATAAGTAGATGGTATTTAGTATTTACTGGTTGGTTCCTATTCCAAACAATATAAACAGCTGTTCAATACAGGGTCATATGCTAGAACCCTACATTTTATACTTTTATGAATGGCAATTGAAACACCATCACCCCTGGAAGATGTACTACCTTCAAGTGACTGATCTTTTCTGTATAGTAATCAACCATATGGAGTTCTTCATTGTGACAATTACCTGTTAACCATGTTTCTTTAAATATAGTGACTTGGTACTGGGAGAAAGATGCTTTTCAAAAAGAGAATATAGCTCTATACCGAGTCCTCGAACATTTTGAAATTAGATGAGTAGATTAGTTGGGGTAGTTGTTAGTTTTTTGGACTTATCTTCGGAATGCTTTTAACATATCTAAGGATATGTACGGAAGAAACAAAAGTGAGCCCAATATTGTAACTTGAGAAAACCCTATTGTTCCCTTTCTCGCCTCCATCCTCAGAGCCATTCTAAACAATAAAATAGATTTAAAAAATGTATTTTTCCTCTTTTAGTGATAGATCTCATTATTTTGTATAGGGAAGTATTGTCCTCAATATTTAGTTGTCGCAAGTAACCTTAGCAGATATATAAATAGTCGCTACCTCAGTGCTATGGCCTGAAGGATCGGCATTGCTTATTGTGAAATCAATTAGTGCAGGATACATGCGAGTGATTTTTTCTTGTATACATATTAGTAGTGGTGTGAAGGCCATATAATGGCAATAAGTTAAATATTGATACCGTGTTCTTGCTATTTGTATTGAAGTCTATATTAAAATCTTTATAATTTAACTTAATAATTTGTTAAAAGGTTTTACAAGTTGTCAAAAATAGTACAGAAAATTGTAAAACCACTTAATGGACTATGATATTTATACAAATTGAAAAGATGTCATGGGTTTTTATCTTAATGCGGGCGATTTCACAAGAAATTTCATACAGTTCACATACAAAATGAAATTCAAGTTTATTTTTGGAGAAAATTTCTATACCTTCTTGTACTGAGACTTTGCAAGAACAAATCCGCTAAATAAAAACTGTGAAGTTGGTGTATGTTTACTTGTTGAGGCTATAGCCAGGTTTCAGAAATAAATGAAACATTTCGGGATTTGTTCCTGATTAAGAAGGCATCAAGTTCATTGAATTTGTTTGAAATTGTTTTTTAGTCATATATGTATTTAGACGGAAAATATGAAAATAGGTAAATTCTCATCCATAAATCCACATCCTTAAGGGCGCCGCGACGACGGCGCCTTTAATTTCTCTGATTCAAATGAAAATTTTCTTGTCTAGCTGCTCTGAGGTTTTCTTGTGCGGAGTTAAACCTTAGTGATTGATCATCATATTTACCTGATTCTGGTGTGTACTTGTGTACAAAAAATATGCAACAGGCCAGAAGGCCACTGCTAGGTAGTCTTGGAAACGATATTCTGTGGCCTCTTGGGTTGGTATATTTATATATTTCGCATGTGTGTGTTTATGTAAACAACATTCAATTTGCGTAAACTATAACTTAAGAAGGATCAAACCGGTTCGTTTCAAATTCGCGCCAAAAGTAGTGTAGTCAGTGTCTCAGGGGAATTAGATTTTGGCTGTCTTGGGTGATCTTCAATATTTTTAAGGCATAAGGAAACGTACAGACCTCATGTTTTAAGAGCGCACAAACCAATAACAATCAAATAGTTGGGGTAAATATTGGAAGTCATTGGGGTAGATACTTAATTTTTTAAGAGTATATAAATTTAAAAAACCATTACATGATATTTCGAAAAACGGCGAAACAAATTTATTTTATGTTTTTGTATATAAAATGAAAATTTCTTTTATCATTTCGTATATAAAACATTTTTTCCACTATAAGGGTAGCCCTGGAAGGATGAAACAGCCCCTGAAAACCAAAACAAATTATTTGAAAAGCATTTAATGCTTTTAACAAACAGTAAAACTCGTCAAATTTGTTCTATTTTTTTATAAATACGTTTTTTTTACTATACAGGGTAGCAAAATATTTTTTTATTTAATAATGCTTGTTTTTAGTTACCCTAAGGGGGAGGGAGAAACAGCAAAATTGAAATTAAAATTTTTTTTTTAAGGGTGGATGACGCAAATATGTTTTAATTTTTCTATATAAGATGTTTGTAAAACAACTTTTTAAAAGCAAAAATAGAGTGTACTATGTTTACCAAAACACATTTTTTTTAATATGCATTGCTTTTTAATTTCTAATATGCCACAATATAAGTAATTAGATTAATCATAATTTATTTTTGTTTAGATTAAAGAAATTACAACAGTTGCCTCCCTTCCTGATTATGTTCACAATGATAATGATCAAAGTGTGGTTGAAATATGCATCACAAGGTATGTATTGAAAGACAAAACTTTTTTATGTCAAATATCAGAGTCATTTTAGATTATAATTTTTTTTTGTATTTTATGTATTTACAAGCTTTTTTATCTTAGGGTAACATCTTGCATCCGTGAGACAGACAGCATTGAACAGCATTGTGATGCCTTGGTAAATCTTTTAGAATCATGCCTACATCACAACCTACAAGTTTCAAGCAGAGATGAAGACCCTCCACATGCAAAGATCTCCAGTGATATAATTTCGTGTATATTTTTGGTAAGCAGCAGAGATTTTAAAAAATGTCATAAATAAGATTTTTTTATTTATTTGTATGAAAAAATATATTTTATATAGGGTGTTTCAAAGAATATGGGTCAACGGCTTAGGAGAGATTTCATGACAAAATATCAAAAAAAATATTATACATAGACTTTTTTTTTTATTTGGTTTTTTCCTGTATATTCAAACCATATTATAAGATTAGAATGACACTGGGTATAATAAATCGATACACCAAAATGTCTTATATATATATATATATATATATATATATATATATATATATATATATATATATATATATAATATAATGTTTTTACCTTTTTTCTAGAACTATAGTAAAAAGTCTGTTATGCAAAGAGCTTTGCCTGTTGCTGTCAAGTTTTTACATAAAGGAAATAAGGAACTATCACGCAATATGGCATCATATTTATCTTTGGCAGCTATGGAACATGCTAATTTGCTGACACCTCATGTACAGCCAATTATGGATTCCATTATATCTGGTAAACTCGATAACTATTCCTTACTTTTTTCAACAATTTTGGGAATTTAATACATATGTGTAATATTATTATCATTTGTAAAGGGAATTAAAATATATTTTTTTATAATGGCTCCAACACAACAAACATACTGTTAAATTAGTCCTAAAAAAGTATCTGTTAAGTAAGGCGTTTTACTCTCTGGAAGAGTTTTTTAGTGATAGAGATAGAAACAACTTAATATGAAACATGACTCTGTGATACAAATACCATTTTTAAATTAGTTTAAGATTGTGTTAGTTGTTTAATATTTCTATTTGTGATTATTTTTGTATCGCTATTTCAAAGTTTTTTTATGATATTGTTCCACATCCTTTTGGGTTTCTCTTTGTAACTCCTATTGTTATATTGGAATAAAAAATAAATAAACAAACAAACAAACACATACTATGATTAGTATCCTAGTTGGAATTGGTGTTTAGTAGTACAAAATTATAGCTGTGCCTCGCTACCCAGCTAGCACTAAAGTGTGGTTTTCTTATGAGGTTTGTTGTTTTAATGTCTCATTTTATTAGTTTTTGTAATTATTAAAATGAATATTGATTCAAACAAGAAGTTCTCAGCCATTGGCCATATGGAGAAATCTATTTAAGACTGGTTCACCTATTTTTTGCTTGTAATTATAAAGTGTTTGTGATGGATATGTAAATGACTATGACCGTAAATGTCTTAAGTTTAAGTTTACTCCAAGAAAAGTTATTAAATATTGCACATTATTATATTTAGGTTTTATTTTGCTGTAAAAGACAATATTGTTTCATGTCTTAGTGTATGTTTTACTTCATTCAGCACCTTAATTTGAGGTAGAAACTCTCTAAGATTAGCATAAAAGAAATTTTATTTTGTAAGCCTTTTTCATTACATATTACATTACTAAATTCACTTGGCAGACAAGTCTCATTAATCGCTTGCACAAACATTGTTCTTTGTTAAAAATCTAAATGAAAAAGTAAGTTTGTACTAGATAGTTCGAATAGATTATTAAAGTAAAACATTAACATAACTCTTCATTTACAACTGACGCTGACAGAGGTTGCCAATATAAAAGTAGATTAATTTAGTCATATTTTGCGAAAAACTAACGATAATATGGGTGCCCCCATTTAAACCTTTAGAAATTTTCCATCAATTTGGCGGGTGGGCTCCTATTGTCGCCACTGTCCTTCTAAAGTCGTTGTAATTCATTGTGTATCTGTTGTGTTATCGTCTATGAGTAACAAGTTAAAATGGTTTACGATGGCTTCAGATACCATAAGAAAAAAAGTAGCTTTCATAGCCATATTTTATAGAAAATTAAAAATATCACAACTTGGTTATGTCATACCTGAACAAAACAACCAAACGCAGTACTTTAAGGAAACAAAAAATAAGAAAAAAACAAAGGGTTATGGTTATGATAGATGGCAGAATTATAGTAATGACTCAAGTACCGCAACTCTCCGCATGCTACGACACAATGCATTCAGTTTTAAAGAACCAGCGGAATATTCCCAAATCATAATGGCTTGGTAATAATATACAGTATTGGTTTAATAAGAACTTTGTAGATAACTTTATTCGTACCTCCTTAGAGTTCAAGACCTCAGTGTAATTGGGTATAAGTGACAGTTGCATATTTAAAGAATCCAAAACTATAAAAGCGGATGGGGGCAGTCGTAGACACTTGATGTTAAGCAATTTTCTCAGTAAAGAAATGCAGTGAACCTAAAAGTAGAAGTCCTCCTCCACTGTAAATATTTAGCTATGATATTTGTTTTTGTGAGTATAAAGATTAAAAATGCATACAAATAAAACATTATGTTAAAAAAATATTCACTTTGTATAATAAGATATTTAATGATAATTACTGTTTAAACCAAAGTCCAAAATTACATTTTTGAGATTTAAATTGGCCAATATATTTGACCAAAATGTATTGAAAATTAACGAATTTTAAAGTCGCGAAATTTTTAACGACTATCATCAGCAAATTCACCAGAGAAATTGCCTGCCTTTTAATTTTAGGTTCTTAGCATAGCCAGAAAAAGTGAAACGCATATATTCTACCTCAAATACCAATAACGTATTTTATAAGCTCTGCATCATATGCCTAATTTGAGTGTTTGTAGTCGCCATAACGGTTGTTTGTATTAAATCGAACCATACATATTTTTAAAACGGATTAAATCAAGATAGAAATAAGGAAGTGACGAATACGGTGAATTATTACTATTCGGCTACTTAAATGGAACTACACAATTCCGTACTATCTACGTAATAGTCAAAGTCACAGTTACATGTTATTCACGAAATAGTCACCCTCAAAATTGTTCCCCATTTTGGTAGTGACTACATAGTCTCAGCTTAAACAGATCGTGGCGACACCAAGTTCCGGTTACTTCATTGAGAATACTTGTGATAACAATGACGTATTCATGACTAAAAATGCTACTTGGAATAGTTTGCTAGTTTATTTCATGACTATAGATTAAAATAGGTGATGTTCTCAGGGAGGAAGCACATGGAACTCGACCCGATAATGTCTTGTAGTGTTGTGCTTTTGACCAGGCAAGTTTTCTTTGGGTCAAGAAATTAGTCTTATTCTTACTATTCTCCTTTTGAGAAAAAATTATCATCAAAGATGCAGAATCTATGGCTTCAACCGAAAAAAAACTTTGTAATTTTTTACTGAAGGGAGAGAAGAGTTTTACTCCAGAGAAGCCGTAGATATAAATTTTAATGGTAGTTATTTTCTTGTTTTTAACAAACTACATCATTTCATACTTACTAATATTGCCCAGAAGATGACACAAATCAGTGTCGAAACTTAGGCATCTGATAAAGTGTTTCAATAAATTGTCCAAAAAGGTGCAAAGCATCTTTCCTTTAAATATATACAACTGTACCTCGTTAAAAACAGCGTTAGAAAGCAGTAAATATATTTCTACCTTTTGTGTGAAATGGCGCTATCCAAAATTGATGTATTAATGACGCGTGCTTCGTGCTGGCATTTGGTATGGCCTCCGATTCAGTAATGGAACCAAGAACTGGTACAACAGAATTCCTTACGTGCTGTAACATCAATGTGTAAAGTGATTAAATGATATTTATTATAGGATATGTGTCCTAATAATTTACAGGAATAATACCAATGATGATATTTAATAAATATGTCTTTTAATTAATCATAATTTATATCAAAGTATTGTGATATATTGATATTTATTTAGATTTTTACCTTTACCTGCGTTATCTATATGTGTGAAAATATATTCTACCAATCAGTTTTTGCTTCTGAACTTACTGCACTGCATAATACATAAAAAAATAGTTAACTTCAAAACTTTTTAACAATGTATTTAATGTGTGGTCGTTATTTTATTCACAATTATAACTATAATATTATAGGTGGTATATTCTGTTGAAATATAGGACAAGGGCAGTGGGTCGTTTTTATACATATCAGTATTATTTTAATTCGGAACATTTCAGAAACTTTAAAATATTTTCAACATACTCTGGTTCATATTTATTATTTTTCTTAGTTGATCTCCAGAAAGCAATGATGTTAATATTATTTATTATTTTTCCCTTTAATAGACTACCGTGAACGATAAAATACCAATATTTTTAGTAGCAGATATAAGCTTTTATTTTTGTTGTGGATAGAGCTCAGAAGCTACTATTAACTACATAAAACTACACAAAAAAGAAATTAGAGTGATAATTGTCTGTGGTAATATTAAAAATATTAGAAATGCATCATGTACATTTATAACTTTACGCCGTTTACATAAACTCACGTTATAGCTCATTGACATATTCAATTTTTTGTTCCTGGTAAACTTTTTGAAGTTCAGTGTTTTAGTAGGAACTAGAAAATATAACTAAAATTATGTGCTTATAATTGTAATTTGTATCATTTCAGGCAATTATCCGCTTTGTAGAGTTCTTCCAAATATTTATGAAGTGTCGCCTGAACCTTTTCAAGGTCATGCTATGGCCTTAGTTTCATTGTTGCCGCATTGTGATAATCAGGAAAAATTAGCACTATTAAATCTCTTTTCTTTGATGGCTAAAGATAAACCATCGGTAAGCACATGTTTTTGCGGTAATATTTATATATTGTCTAAAATAAAATTTATTTTATATTAATAAAAATATGATTTTTTTACTTTTTATCTTTCAGTTATTAGAAGCCAGTGTCCCACAACTTTGTGAATATCTTTCTAGTTCGGTAACTGTAGCTGCAACGCTTCAGATTTTTCTGCATATGGCCGAAAAACAACCTGTGTTGTTGGCTGACCATGTGACAGCAATGAAACAGGCTGTACAAAGACACCCTCAAACTGTTTGTCTAGCTGCACAGATCATTGGTGCTGTGGGGAAACTAAATAAGGTTAGTAGCAATTTTATCTTTCTGAAATACTTCATTGGTATAGAAATCAACTGTGATAATAAAAAATGTAATTTAGCAAAACAAAATATATTTAATGTTTAAATGTTTCACTAAAACTGAGCAATGCACGTACCCCTTAATGCAATTAATCAATTAATTTATATTAATTTAAAATGTTGTTATCCTCACCTTTATTTTAAGCAAATGTAGGAACCCCATTTTAATAACAATACGTTTTTCTAATATTTAAGAAAAAATAAGGTAAAATATTTTTGCAAGACAATCAGTTATGTCTTGATTAGTTCCATTTCAACAATGTCTGTTACATTTGCCTAAAATATGATTAATTTATTTTATTCATTTCACTTCATGCCAAAAAAATCTAAATAGATATCAACAGCGTCAAGTGTAAAAATAAAGGATAACACAAGACATTTTTAAAACAATCGCAAAATTGAAAAATAATTTCTAACATTATAATAACTTTTTTCAAAAAGATAACTCTTTGTACTGTAAAAGTGATTTCTCTTAGACTTGCTGGTAGTTGGTTGTACATATTTCCACAAAAACAGTAAGGACTTTTTTGGAAAGTGCTAGGGAGGTATATAAATGTTTGAGGAAGAATTTTATACTGTTTGAAGTAGGGTTTACAGGAGTCTAATTTTTCTAATTATTCTTTTTTGTAATATAAAAATTCTGTTTAAATCTGTTGATTGGCCCCAGTAAACAATACCATAGCTTAAATGGCTATATGCTAGTGTGTAATAAGTATTTAAAAGTGGTTTTATTTCTAAAATGTTTTTTTTGATTTCTTATTGCAAAGTAGGCGGTATTCAACGTACTTGCGCCATGGTTCATGTGATTGCACCATGTTATGTGTGAATCTAGATGTAATCCTAAAAATTTTAAATTTTCAATCCTATTTACATGTTTGCAGTTTAATGCCAAATTTGGAACCCGAGGCATATCTTTTCTTATACAAAATGTCATAAAGCAGGTTTTGAATTCTTTGACAATAAAGCAATTTTTCTCACACCATAAAGCAAATTTTTCCAAAATTATATTGACATTATTTTCCAATTTTTCGAAATTATCAGAAATTGCTAGGTATAGACGAGATCTTGATTTATCGACAAAGCATATAGACGCCATATATCTTGAGTTACAGAGCTTACTCCTAAAATATCAAGATTATAAACAGAAATTGTTTACTTTCAGATCAAACCCTGTATAGCTGCACCTAATCTTCGCGAGGGTGTACTTTTTTTGTAATTTTTTTTGTGGTGGTAATTACATCAATATTGTAAATTTTTGTTTTGTATTATGTTCATCTTAAAATATCACTTTTGATACAGTTTATTACGGACATATTTTGTTACATAGGATTAGTAGCAAGTTAAGAGTTGGAGTATGGTAACACAGAATAATTAAAGCCATAGTATAAAAATGCATACTAAAAAGTAAAAACAATTTATCATTGTAGAATAGTCAGGAAATACAGCTCTAAGAAAATGTGTGAAACATGTCATATAGATTGCATTATATATATAAAAAATTAATAAATTGTTAACATTTTAACAAAGCAATATAAAACCCAAAGACACTCTAATTGCACTCTAAAAGAATCTAAGACCTTTTAATAAATAAAAAAAAAAAACTAAAAATATACATATGTTTAAATAGTCTTCTGGAATTATTCAGATTTTTCTTCTTTTTTCAGATAAGCTTGTTTTCTGGTAGCAATTTTTAGGTATATATATATATATATATATATATATATATATATATATATATATATATATATATATATATATATATATATATATATATATATATATATATATATATATATATATATATATATATATATATATATATATATATATATATATATATATATATATATATATATATATATATATATATATATATATATATATATATATATATATATATATATATATATATATATATGAACCTTATATTTATATTTGGAAACCTTATTTTCTTGGGCCTAGGTTAATAGTAAAACACAATTTTTCGTATCAAGTCAACGTTTCGCTCATTGTGTTGAGCTTTCTCAAGACTATTTTAGTTTGCTTGATCTCTAAAAGTATTTTTTTTTTATTAAAACAAAAAATACAGGAAAAATATATACAAAGACGCAAATATATATATATATATATATATATATATATATATATATATATATATATATATATATATATATATATATATATATATATGCATATATATATATATATATATATATATATATATATATATATATATATATATATATATATATATACTAGAAACATTAAAATGTTTGTATATATTTTTCCTGTGTTTTTTGTTTTAATGAAAAAAATACTTTTTTAGAGATCAAGCAAACTAAAATAAAGTCGATACGAAAAGTTGTGTTTTACTATTAACCTAGGCCCAAGAAAATAAAGTTTCCAAATATATATATATATATATATATATATATATATATATATATATATATATATAATATCTATTTTTTTATGCTCATATTGTACACTGTTTCTATTTATAACATGAATGTGCTTAAGTTGTACTTGTAACTTTCGATTTTTTAGGACAGAGCGCAGGATGCATTGAATTTCGTTTTAGAATACCTTCCAAAAGCTGATAGAGGATCTCAAAGTATGCTTTTAAGAGAAGCCACCCTATTGTGTAGTTCTTACCCTATTTTATTTACTGATAAAGTCTTAGCTGGAGTGAGACAAAGGCATCACACTAGGTATTGTAATATGATTTTTTTATTAGTAATGCATGCTGTTTTTTTAAATATTTAAACTTGTAGATTGAATATGAACTAAATTTTTTGTGCATTTAGAATATACATATTTTTATTTCTTATTTTTACAGATTAGTTTGTAAAATCTGTAATCAATAATTATGACCTTATTGGAATTTCTATTATTTAGTTTTTTATTTTTTTTTCCTATATCTTATTAGTTCAAATCAGTTGTCTCAAAATAGTCAAGTAACATCTGGAGGTGTGACTATTGTGAAAGTTGGAGGACAAACTGCCATTGAAAAGGCAACGCCTCAAACCACTACTGGAGGTTACACAAGAAGAGCGAAATTGGGTGACTCTAGAAGTACAGGAAGGTATGAACAAATACAGTATATTTTCATTGTTTTAATTGACAATATTTATTATTTTTTGGAAGTAATTTAGTTTGGGGTGAGGATCCGAACAAAAGTCAACTTTTTAGCTGGTCAACGTATCGCAATGTTTTATTGCTTCATCAGGACCATTTTTTATTGTTAATAAAACATTGCGAAACGTTGACTATCTAAAAAGTTGACTTTTTGTTTGGATCCTCATCCCGAACCAAATTACTTCAAAATTAGATATATTTTGGTTCTTTAATCCAATTACATTTGAAATAATTATTGTAATATTAAATATGTGTCTGCTTTCTTGATATGAGTAGTAATGTGCAGTGGCTTTTATTACAGGGTAGGCAATAGTAAATCACTATGTTTTAAAACTTACTTAAGCCTGTTGTGCTTATATCAGCATATGCATTAACAGTTTATATAAACCTAATTTATAGAAAACTACAACACTAAAACTTTTTTGTTCTGCAAGTTTAAAAAAGTGCAGGAATTTAAAAAAAAATGGCTTAATAGGAATTTCGCTTATTTAAAAATAGAAACGACGCGGCGTTCTTTTTTAACACATGTAATATTATCTCCTGTAAGTATTCTATATCGCATAACAGTGTCAAACAAAGAATAATATGTTGAAAGAGCCGCATTTTGATTTACTGTTTGCCTAACCTTTCTAATGGCATATATTGCTTTGTTTAGCCCGCCACACAATACATTCACCTGTTCACTCCATATTATATTTGCATCCAAGAAACTTTGTAATGGGCCTCTTTGCCAGAATTCCAGTAGTTCGGCTCTCAAACAACATTGGTTGGGTTTTACCTTCATTTAAAAAAAGTTGATTTGAAACAAACCAGGTTTTAGCATGTTTTCAATAATTTCAGCTGGATTAATTATGATAACCTAGTTCTGTTCCGAACCCCCAAAACGAAAATCAATAACTGTTGATCTTTTCTCTTAGGATAACCAAATAAAAGGCCTATGCTCGAATTAATTTAATTGTATCCTGAAAAATATATTTTTAAAACGACTTCTAAAACTTATTCAGCTCATTGCTTTCACTGAATACCCAATTGATATCTCATTATGTAAAGTTTGGCACACGAATCTGAGTCTATGAAAAAAATGTGATTAACTATGGAAACGATGCAATGATCATTCGCGGTTGGCTACAACCCAGTATATCTATTGAAACGGCCTGCTTTTGACATATCTCCCACTTTCGTCGATGTTTTAGATCTATGTGGTGTACTTTATATTAACACCTTTAAGATTTAATTTATGGGCTCATAAGCCTGCTTTACTTTTCCGATTTTAACCAATATTTCGGTGTGGCGGAGGCAGAAATTTTCCTATTCCACGCAATAGGCTAATGCAAACTATTTTGTAACATCTTTGTCGCACTCGTATAGTTCCCATAAAATTTGAAATAGCGACCGTTTTTTGCATTTGTGGCTGGCCACTTTTTGTTTTATTTTTTGGTAGTTTAATCATGAATTATAGAACATAACATATATAAAAAACACAAATAAGTATTTAATAATTTAGAGAATTCTTATAATGGAAAAATTTGTTTACCAATTATTTTATAGTTTAGCAATGCATTTTTTGTTTGGTTTTTTAAATTTTAGTAGATATTTCCTAAATGTATAATTTATTATAAATTAAAATGCCACTATATAATAAAGATTGTTTCCAAAATTGCTTCAAATATTAATTGTATTTTTTAAATTTGTTTATCGTGTGTCATAATTATTTTATATTTGAACATTTACCTTTTGTAAATATTGAATGAATAGAAATGCATGTTTTTAACTTATGAATGGAGTTAGTATGTAAATAATCAAATGTATATACATTTATCGTTGTTTAAAAAAGCAGATAGTTTATGCATACATGTAATAATTTTATTTTGTAAAATACACAAAGATTTTAATGTTTTTCAATTAGCAGATCCCCAAACAGAAATCAAATATTGCAATTTTGAATAAATTAATGCAAGATTAATATTTTTCTTAAATTTTAATGGTACATTACAACGAATTTTAAATAGAATTCCTATTAAAGCAGATATATTTTTTTCTAAGCTATTCTATATTGTTTCGCCAACTTAAGTTTTCATCAATATAGACCCTAAAATGTATTGCCATTTCTATAATAAGTATTTTTCTAGTTGACTGTAATTTTACCGTTGTTATTTCTTCTTTAGGAAGTTAATTACTATAAGCCATTAACTATTAAGTTAAGTTTTCTATGTATAAAACTCTGTTTATATAGATTGTCAATTGGGGTTTTATTTTTTGTTTTTCTATATAATACGTTAATCATATTGTTAAATATTTATTTATTATAATACATTATTAGTAATGTTGCAGTAAATAAAATATCTATCATCAGAATTGTCTCCTCAAGACTAGGAACAGTAAAAGCTATTAGAGTTTAAATTAACATATAAAATATAAATCTAATAACAATTATCTTGAAAAGGTAGAAAAATAATAAATAACCATTCAAATTTCATTTTATTTAGAGGCAATTTCTGTTCTAAAGTTCCAATGTTATGTAAACTCTACAGGGAGTAAAGAGGTTTTGTGGTGGGGCTTTTCTATTCATGAAAATATTTAAAAAAGGTCTTATGTACAATTATTCAAATATGGTGTTAAAATTTGAAATATTTTTTAGTTTTCTTGATATAAAGTAACCAGAATACATTTTAGAAATTTATAAAAGGTATTTTCTCGGATCACGACCCTTTTGTTTCGTTAACAAGATGTTTCTTATTTAACAGTAAAGCATATTTGATTGATTGATCGCTCCAAATCAATTGCTTTCGCAAAACTGACCTAGTTTGAAACTTCTATCGGGCTTTCTACCTTATCTTACAAATATTACCTCCTTGGCCTTTTCTGAAACCCTACACTATTTTCAAACTATGTATATAGAAAAAGAATTATAAAATTTTAACTTTTGAAACAGCTAAAATAAATACCCTGCTAATACAAGTCAAAAAGCTTTTAGAAGTTTGTTGATAGGTGACTAAGTTTTTGAAAAAATGGATGATGAGTGTATAAAAACGACGTATGTAAAAACTACGCATATTCACCTTTAATTTTCTTAAAAACTAAGCCTATTATAAAAAAACATCTAAAAACTTTTTGACTTGTGTTTACAGACTCTTAAATTTAGATGGCATTTCAATTTTTTTTCTTTTGGAAACTTCTATTTTTGTATTTATTTCCTACCCTGTATATAAAATGAAGCTCTTTTTTAAATTAATCTTATTTTTCAGATAAGATAAACTTTTTATGGGGAATAACTTTTTCGCCTAAAATCGCAAATAAAAAAGTCCATGTAACCCATTTTTGACTTATTGACCATTAAATTACCTAAAAACTACAACTCGTACAAAAAAAACTTTAAATAACTTTTATTTGTATGCTCTCCAGTTTGGCTTTCTTAAAAAATTTTAATTTTCATTTTTTTTTGTTTTGCCTACTTGCTTTTCCATGTTTTGTTGTGCAACTTTATTTTATATTATTTGGCAATTTTTTCTCAGCCAAATTTAATTTTTTTAATAAGTAAAACTTTTCATGAAGAATCATATTTTCGCCTACACTCACAAATAAAAAAAATGTCTATATGTTACCTTATTTCAATTATTTGTGTAACACATAATTTTGTAAATAAGTTTTCATATTATATTTTCTTGTATTTACAGATTACATACTGCTCAGAGTTCTAATACACATAGAAGTATGACGAGGCTGAATGTTGCTGGTGGTTCAGTAGGCGGATTGCACAAAAGCATGACTAAATTGAGTACTTCAAGGTAAATTGTTAAACAATGTTTATATATTTTATGGATAAATGGTAGAAACAAAAAGAAACAGAAGTGTTTATTTATTGAGAGTGTAAGTAGAATCTCTGAATATTGAACATTTTTATTTTTCCTCAAGATATGTCAAAACCTAAAAACTTTTTGTTTTTTGCAACCACCAATTTTTCCTGTTTGTACTTAGTATCAAAATATGACAATAAACCTCTGCGTAGAGTTCACAAAATTAATCTTCATAAGATGTTTGTTTTTTTAGTTAACTCCACAGAATCCTAATGAAAACTGGCTTCCGGTAAAATTGGCTGAAACTTGTAGGGACCCGATATTTTTGACCCAGTAAAATGCTATTTTTGCCAAGAAAAAAAAGTCACATTTGTTGTTTTGCTGAGTTAAAAAAGTTCACACATAAAAATAAATAGATCCCAGTGACTTCAGAGAAGTAAATCATTATTTTTGAATTTTTGTGCAAATAAGGCTACGTTAAGGTTCGAGGCAATGTAATCTCCATAAATTTAAATAAAAGTTACTGACAATGTATTCAGACAATATTAAGGCCTTTCTTATTGTAAGGTTATAAGGGATTTCTTTTTTCGGAAGCTGATGTCGGCACTGAAATCAAATTTTAAAAAAATTGAAAAGTGGCCTTATTGGGAACTACGGCTCCCATTAAGGCCATTTTTTAGTATTTATCTATTTAATTAAGACTAGCTGGAAAACTTTAAATTTTGTTGAGAAGTTATAAATGTTTAAAACAGATATTGTCACACTTTAGCTGATGTCGGAACTAATCTATCTACTACTATCTAAGTATTTAAATAAGACTAGCTGGGGAAAATTTAAAATTTTATTGTTGAAAAGTTATAAATGTTTAAAACACATATTTTCGCACTTTACCCCTCTCTTCACACTCATGACAAACGAATTTCAAACCATCTCCCTTCCGCAATCCTACACATTCCTCGTGAACATAACGCACACATGATAAGCATAGTAATAACTTTCTGATTGTCAGTATTATGAACTCCATGGTCTTCTGTATTTTTATACGTTCTTCAATATCTTTGCCCCGTTCACTACTCTTCTGATCAGAAGGCTTAACTTTAAGATAACGCGACAAGACCATGTTTGAATCGTCTGAAGAACTGGATTCTTCGTTGATGATATATATATATATATATATATATATTGATGATTGATTGATGATCTAACCACCGAACAAACACTTTAGTAGTCATGCTTCCTTTTGGGGTCATTTCAACTGCTGTGCCTGGAGGCATTCCGTCCATCCAATCATCTTTTCTCCTTTTACCTTTGAATAATACTATTGGTGGCAAAGCTTGTCCCAAAGCGTTCTCACAACCAACAACGGTAACATTTTCGGCGTGTTCAGGAGCAATGATATGAACTCTTCTTTTGCCTTTTCTAGCCAACACTTGTTGTTGATGATGAAGTGTTAATCTAACCCCCTTTTCATCCATGTTTAATTGTGGACTTTGAAATAATTTTTTTTCTGTCAATATCTCTTTAAGTTTTGTAAAATAATCATTAAATATAAATCTGTTAACTTTTTGGGCTCTAGCTTGGTTTAAAGTCTGCGCTTTTCTCTGAGCTATTTCTAAGTGACGGGTGAGAAATAGTTTTATCCATTTGCGACCCGCCATTTCCGTGCTTCTGTTAAAATTGTGTCTAATGCCTTTTGCTTCCACAAAAACCCATTGACGAATTACCTTGCTTGATAAAGCCATTCCTATTTCAGCTAGTCTTATTATCCTTCTTGATAATTCATCTTCTTCATCCTTTGTTAAAACGGAGCTTCGGCCAAATCGTTTTTTGTTAGATCCACTCAGAATGTGATTTCTTAATGTTCTTCGGGGAATTCCATACATTTTTGTGGCTCTGAGAACAGGGATACCGTTTTGCACAGCACTTAAAGCCTCCCTTAATGCATTTTCGTTCCATTGTCCCCTAAAGTCTCCCTTAATGCATTTTCGTTCCATTATCCCCTTTTTCTAGAACTCATCATTTGATACCTGCAACAATAATAAAAATTACCAAGTGCTCCTAATTAAAACCACATTAATCCCAATAAGGCCACATGGTTCCTAATAAGGCCACCTTTCAATATTTTGCGGTGGCGTTATTAGGAGCACATAACCTTAAAATAAATTCGGCCGCAATGACAAAAATAATTTAAAATTACATTAAACATATAGATAAGGTATTTCTAAACTTACCATTTTCACTATGCTTTTTTTAGCCGTTTCATGTGGGTTAGGTACATATGTTATTGTACTGGGCGCAAACGCAGTTTCAGGAATTGCATTCGGATCATCTCTTTTTGAAGCAGGCAAATTTAACTTCGGTAAAGGTAATGTTCCCTGCTAAGCTTAAGTACGTAGTACAGATTTTTATGATCAGATGCGTAGTTTCAAAAAAACTCGCTTGTGGCTTTATTAGGAGCATGGCCTTATTTGGTACAGGTACCTTATATACATATATATATATATATATATATATATATATATATATATATATATATATATATATATATATATATATATATATATATATATATATATATATATATATATATATATATATATATATATATATATATATATATATATATATATATATATATATATATATATATATATATATATATATATATATATATATATATATATATATATATATATATATATATATATATATATATATATATATATATATATATATATATATATATATATATATATATATATATATATATATATATATATATATATATATATATATATATATATATATATATATATTTAGCATAAGAAGAGAAGTGAAAATTAAAAAGGAGGCACAAAATCGGAAATTCGAGATTCCCAACTTCAACTAACTTAACTAGTCATACAATTGTGTTCATGAGAGCATTTAATCATAATAACTTCACCTACATTTTCCCTAAGTTTCAGCCAATTTCCACAAGAATTGTCCTTTATGAAAGTAGATATGTGATTAAGTAGATGAAGAAAGTCGTTCATATTATCTCTAAGAGATCTACTTTATAAATTGTAGAAAAGGAAAACGATATCTGGATATCAGTTAAATAAGTGCAATAATTCAATAAAGAAGTAATGATTACACGCGTAGTAAAGTATATTATTAAAGAACCTAACATTAACCGATTTCATAAATTAAATATAACAACATACAAACCGGCATGGTACAATTACATAATTAGTTAAAACATTAGAACGAGGTTAGTCTTACAACAATAAATAAACAAATGGTATGCCTGTTTGGTGAAACATGTGTAATCGTTACTTTTTATGTATTGTACTTATTTGACGGAGACCGAGACCTTGTTTTCCTATTCCACAATGGTTGAATAGGGGTATTACGAATATAGATGCGGCGATATTGAAATAACAATATAGTTTGTACTTTACAGAGAAATGAATGGTGCACAAAATTCGTATGCACTTCCGACATCCCCTATAACTGTAACTGGAAACAAATGGTCTGGTACAAATATAAAAGTGTGCAGTGGTGGTGTGACAGTCACAACTATCTCCCCTCCTAGGATGCAGAGGCCTTTAAGTCAAGGCCCACTGACTGTGCTAAATAATCATTTGGGACATGTGAGTTTTCTAATAATTTTATATTTTCTGTATCTGTCAGTAAACAGCTATTTTGGAAATCAGCTAATTATCTTAAGGGTTGTATAACAATATAACATTAAAAAAATTTTATTCTCGCACTCAAAAACTCTTGAAAGTCTTATATATTTATGCATATATATAGATATATATATATATATATATATATATATATATATATATATATATATATATATATATATATATATATATATATATATATATATATATATATATATATATATATATATATATATATATATATATATATATATATATATATATATATATATATATATATATATATACATACATATATATATATATATACATATATATATATATATATATATATATACATATATATATATATATATATATATATATACATACATATATATATATATATACACATACATATATAGCTTATGATATATGGTAACAAACAATATAACAACAGAATAAACAGGAACATAATAAAAAACTTGAGGAACGAATATTTAAAACCGTAATAAAAGGTTATCACAGAACAAAATACTTAACTAAACTACTTCGTGCAGTTAAATATAGAGATAGATAGATAGATAAAAATCAAAAAACTCGAACAAGTAAAACAGATATACCGATATTTAACCTAAATAATAACAATAATACAAAGTATGTAGTCTTAAGCAAATACATGAGCATAAAACTCACCCAGGCTGTAATACGCTTTAAGTAATAAGATTTTTTTTTAGTTGTGACCTAAAAGCTTTAGTGAACTAGAAGTTTTAATGTTCAGTGGCAGGTGATTAAAGATCTTTCTGCCTTCATAAATCAGAGACCTTTTTGTCAGTGTTCTGGTAGGTATCAGCAAGGGTAAATTCAAAGCCTGTCGAGTATCCCGCTGCCATGCAGGACGCTGAATGTTGTGCCGATTCTTAAACACAAGTGATGCAGTTTCAAGAATGAACAAAGATCTGATCTGATAACTTTTAAGTAATAAAGTGAGGCCTGCAAGATTCTATATATATATATATATATATATATATATATATATATATATATATATATATATATATATATATATATATATATATATATATATATATATATATATATATATATATATATATATATATATATATATATATATATATATATATATATATATATATATATATATATATATATATATATATATATATATATATATATATATATATATATATATATATATATATATATATATATATATATATATATATATATATATATATATATATATATATATATATATATATATATATATATATATATATATATATATATATATATATATATATATATATATATATATATATATATATATATATATATATATATATATATATATATATATATATATATATATATATATATATATATATATATATATATATATATATATATATATATATATATATATATATATATATATATATATATATATATACAGGGTGTTCCTTAATGACATGCTAATATTTAAGGGGGTGATTCTTGGACCCATTTTAAGAAAAAATCTTCATATGAACTGATGTCCTAAACGTCTTAACTTTTGAGATACAGGGTGCTAAAGTTTTCAGAAAAAAAATTATTTTTTTTAATAACTGTGATACTACTGTAGATATCTTTATGAAATTTGGTACACGAGTTCTATGCATCAAGATGCATTTTCTAATGTACAAGCAATTTTATTCTTTTTACCAGTGGCGTCCGTACGCGTTTTGCTCAGAATATTTTTGGAGAAAAAAATGGTACGCCACTGCTTTATCTTAAAATAAAAATTATTTTTGGAATTCTCATTCATTTCTGAGCAAATTCGATCTTTTGATTTTCTTTCGTCCGACGCATAGTTTTCGCTTAAAAAAATAAAAATCGTTTTACTTCGGGGTCAAATCGTTAAAAATCTGATAGGGTGACTGTTGTGTGGAAATCGCTTATTTATCGGGTGAAAGAAAATTATGACATCGAATGTGTTCATAAACGAAAAAGTTTTCTCGTCTGATGGTCCGTTCTTGATTAAATAATTGAGTTAAAATTGCTTCATAATATCTCAATACCAACTAATAATAATTTTTAAACCCATAAATCTAGTAGTCCTGGAATAAATTACGTTTTTACAAACGTCGATGTCAAATGACTTAAAGTAAGCTGTTGGTGTTCAAAACCATCTCAGTGTGTCATCTCTTTGGTTTTTAGTGTTTCATTGAAGTTATTGAAGTTATTTTCGCCGTTTTTTCGAATAATATCATTAAATATGGTAAATTATACGAATGCGGAAATGGCGGCAATGCATTACGCATATGGCCTCGCAGATGGTAATGCAACAGAAGCCAGACGCATTTATCAGGAAAGATATCCTAATCGTGCCTTGCCAGATAGCCGAACCTTTTCGAATATTCATCGCCGACTTAGCGAAACAGGTAGTTTCAATAAAGGTACTTCGAAAGGCAGACCTCGAACTGTCAGAACACCTGAAGTTGAGGAAGCGGTGCTGCAAGAAATCGACGAACATCCTGAGACGAGTACGAGGAAGATCGCTAGAGCTTTGAATATTTGTCACCAAATTGTTTGGCGTATTTTAGTTGACTTTTTGTTATATCCATATCATATTCTAAGAGTACAGGCATTACTCCCCAGGGATTTCCCACAGCGTGTGAACTTCTCTCAGTGGTATCTTCAGAGTATTACACTAAATCCGCAGTTTGAGTCACAAATTTTGTTCACAGACGAAGCAACTTTTTCTAGGAATGCTATTCAAAATGTCCATAACAATCATGTGTGGGCGGAAGAAAACCCGCATGCCATAACCGAAACCCATTTTCAAGAACAATTTTCGCTTAATGTTTGGGCAGGAATTATTAGTAATCATCTCATAGGCCCATTTTTCCTACCAGGACGTCTTGATGGACGGTCTTATTTGCATTTTCTCGAAGAAGAACTACCTGGGTTGCTTGAAGATGTACCAGTTGCGTTAAGGCATCGCATATGGTACATGCACGATGGAGCACCGGCTCATTTCAGCGTAATTGTCCGAAATCATTTAGATACAGTTTATCCTGATCGTTGGATAGGTCGCGGAGGACCTCAGCAATGGCCAGCAAGATCCCCCGATCTCAATAGTTTGGATTTCTTTTTATGGGGACACCTTAAAACTCTAGTGTACAAAACTCCCGTTAACACTGTAGAAGATTTAACAGAGCGAATAGTTGCCTCGTGTGAAACTATACGGAATACGCCGGGAATATTTGAACGAGTGCGCAATTCCATGCGTAGACGGGCGGAAGCATGCATATTAAGTGAAGGTGGCCACTTACAACAATTTTTATAATTATTGTTAGTATTGTTAATAATTAATAAAATTAAGCCGTTTCTGTAAACTTTGTTTTCTGCAAGCTGAAATCCCCGCTGTAATTTATTGGCACATGAAAGTTTTTTAAAAATTGTTTCCTAAAGTAATCAATCCTAAAGTAAAGTAAATCAATTACTTATTTCTAAATTAATTAATATTTATTATTAAATGAACTGAATAGCACGAAAAAAGAAAAAAAACGCTTTCCACACAACAGTCACCACATCAGATTTTTAACGATTTGACCCTGAAGTAAAACGATTTTTATTTTTTTAAGCGAAAACTATGCGTCGGCCGAAAGAAAATCAAGAGATCGACTTTGCTCAGAAATGAATGAGAATTCCAAAAATAATTTTTATTTTAAGATAAAGCAGTGGCGTACCATTTTTTTCTCCAAAAATATTCTAAGCAAAACGCGTACGGACGCCACTGGTAAAAAGAATAAAATTGCTTGTACATTAGAAAATGCATCTTGATGCATAGAACACGTGTACCAAATTTCATAAAGATATCTACAGTAGTATCACAGTTATTAAAAAAAATAATTTTTTTTCTGAAAACTTTAGCACCCTGTATCTCAAAAGTTAAGACGTTTAGGACATAAGTTCATATGAAGATTTTTTCTTAAAATGGGTCCAAGAATCACCCCCTTAAATATTAGCATGTCATTAAGGAACACCCTGTATATATATATATATATATATATATATATATATATATATATATATATATATATATATATATATATATATATATATATATATATATATATAGATATATGATATATATATATATATATATATATATATATATATATATAATGGTAGTTGGTTCTTGCAATGAATGATTCTTTTTATTTCTGCAAAAAGATTTGCAGGTGAAATTATACTAGGGTGGATTATGCCTAATTTGCAAAACGTAATAGAGTTCTCGATATCTTGCAGTGTGCTTAATAATGAGTTACGTAAAATAATTAGTTGGTTATACAAGTCTTTTGCAAAAAGAATATCCTGAATTTCAACATTTTCTCGCAATAGTTGATCTAAAAACAATATTTTAGATCTTAACAAGTTTTGAGTATGTTGAATATCTCTAATTGTATTATTAAAGTTTTTGATAACTTGGTTATTAAGAGAGTATTGCATTTCTAGCTGGGTCTGCAAGTTATTATCCTTAGTTTCTAAATGGTTTAGTATTTTATATATTTTGTCCCCATCATTAGAATCTAAGTTACCTGTGATACCTTTAATAACAGATCCTAACCCGTTTATTAAGCCTCTTTTAAGACGACTAATATTATGTAAAGAAATAGTTTCTAACTTAGTAAGAATAGATTTTTTACAAACATAGCAATATTTTCGTAATGTTCTAATTCCGTAACTAAATTTGTACTATTCGAATAAGTAACCTTAAGATTATCATGTTGGATAATTAAATTCTTATATTCTACGAAGATTTGTTCTAGGTCATAAAAATGTAGGAACATATGTTCGGTTCTTTGAAGTTTGGCGGGTCCTAAGTTTGTTGGTAAGGCGCCCAAATTCTCGTAATATTTCTTATTTTTGTCCCTTGTCCTGTGATGAGGAACCTGAAATATTTTTAAAATGATAAGTTTTTGTGTATTTTATCCGTAGTGTTTCCGTATGTGGGATTAATTCTAGCAGTTTTTAAATTTTCGTTGACCTGAGCTATTTGCTTTGGTTTGTATTTATTTGATGTCTTTGACTGCTTTTGTTTGTTTTTAACGAGTACTTTTTCAGGAATTTTTGGCAATTCTCCTCGAGATTCATTATTTTGTTGACAACTTTTTCTTTAGAGTGTTGAATTGTTTCGTTTAGTTTTCGATAGAAAAGCTTCATTTTGTCTCGGTGATTAGAGATGTAATTATTGACGAGTTGTTTTTCTATCTCGAGATTAAAAGGGGATTCTGTGGCTAGGTGGCCTGTAACTATTTCATATGGGGCTAGATTGGTTACAGAATGTATAGTATTATTATATGCTAGTATAGCATAATTGACTTTCATTTCTATGGGTTCATTTTTAAATTCTTGTTGGTTATTGAGCAGCCTGATGTACTCGATCAGTGTGGAGTGGAATATTTCTATAAGACCATTGGATTCGGGATGTTGGGAACTTATAAAGTGAATCTTAATCTTATGTGTCTCGAGAAGTTCACGAATTATAGTTTTTAAATTCTAATCCATTGTCTGAAATTATTTGTTCTAGGATACTGTGATATAGAAAGATATAGAAAAAAAAATAGAAATATTTTATTAAATTATTGCCAACTTCTATAGATTGCGCAGAGTTTAATTTGTACGCCTGAGCATATTTAGAAAATGAATCAACTAAGGTTAAAAATGGTTTAATTGCTGTAGGTGTGATGTTTAGTTCTAATTTCAGCGGTTTCCTATCATATTCCGTTAATTGGCAAATTTCGCATTCGTTAATATAAGTTTGTATAGAAGCACGTTGATTAGGCCAATAATAATTATTTTTTATGCGTTTTTCGGTTTCATCGGTCCCGCGATGATTTGTTTTCCCTTCGTGTTGGTTTTGAATAATTTGCTTTATTTCGTCATTATCAGTGACGTCAATTAATTTCTTAGTACATTTAATCATATTGATTTGGGAATTTTTAAAGTATTTTTGTAAAACAACACTAAATTGTTCGTACACGGGGTCTTCGAAATATAAGAGATATTTCACTTTGGGAACAATGGTCTCTTTAATGAAATTTAAAACATCATTTTCAAAGTTGTTTTCTGAAAACTGAACATAAGTGCGTTGTTTAGAATTAAATAGATCAATGCGAGATGGAGTAGCAGGGGCATATTTTACTTCAGAAATTATTAACTGATTTTTAACGAGATTAACAGGACATTCTACGATAGGAATACCTATTATGGGGTTTTCATGAGATGAGTGTAGAGTAATATCGCTATCTTCAGCGGCATTTTCCATTTTGTCGAGGTCGCCTGTTTCGACTAATAAAGATTCATTCTCATGTTCATTATTTTCATTAATATTCTGATTTATTTTTTCGACATATTCTTGAAGCTTAAATATAGATTCGGAACTAGGTTCGGTTTCGTTCGCATTTAATTCTATGCGCGACAGTGCGTCAGCATTTTTATTAAGACAACCTTTTTTATAAACAATGTCGTAATCGTACTCTTCCAGTTTTAAGCGCCAACGTATTAATTTTGAATTTGGTTCTTTTAGCGAAAATAACCATTCCAAGGGCTTGTGATCGGTGACTATTTTAAATTTACGTCGAAATAGATAGGGCTTAAAATATTTAGTGGCCCATACAATAGCAAGAAGTTCTTTCTCGATGGTTGAATAATTTATTTCTGACTCATTTAAGGTTCGACTAGCGTATGCTATCGGTAGGTCTAATCCTATTTTACCTTGAGAGAGAATAGCTCCTAAGGCGTAATTAGAAGCATCACACGTTAATATGAACGGCTCAGCAAAATTGGGATACTGAAGAATTGGTTCGTTTGTTAAAAGTTGTTTGCATAATTCGAAACATTTAATATATTCAGGATGTTTTATATCTATCACGGCATCTTTTTTTAGTCTTTTCGTAAGAGGTTTCGTTACTTTGGCGAAATCTTTAATAAATTTCCTATAGTAACCTAAAAGTCCCAGAAAACCTTTTATTTCTCTTTGGGTTTTTGGCAAGGGAAAATTCTGGATTGCGCAGATTTTGTCAGGATTTGATTTTACACCTTCAGGTGTGACAATGTGCCCGAGATAAGCCACCTCTTTTCTAAGAAATTCAGATTTATCGAGCTGAATCTTAAAGTTTGAATTACGTAATCGTTCAAAAACTTTTCTTAGTCTATCAATATGTTCTTCTAGGCTAGTATTAAATTTGTTAATATTGTCCAGATAAACAGCGCAAATTTCGTTTTGATAGCCTCTTAAAATATTATCCATAACGCGCTGAAATGTAGCGGGCGCATTTCGTAGGCCAAAGGGCATTCGCAAGAACTCATATTGACCATTGTCTGTATTAAAAGCAGTTTTGGGGATGTCTTCGTCGGCCATTTCTATTTGATGAAATCCCGACGCCAAGTCAAGGGTGGAAAAATATTGACATCTGCCTAATTTATTTAACAGATCTGTGATATTTGGTAAAGGATATCTGTCTCCGAGGGTCTTTTCATTCAATTTTCTAAAATCTATGACAATTCTCCACTTGCGTTTACCTGAAGCGTCAATTTTTTTGGCACAACCCAAATAGGAGAGGACCAAAGAGAAAACGGTGAACGAATTATTTTTTGATCAAGCATATCTTGAATTTGATTTTGTACCTCTTTTTTATGTATTTTGGGGTATCTGTATGACCTAGTATACACAGGAATTTCATCTGATGTTTTTATATTATGTTTTATTTGGTTTGTAAAGGTTAATTTGTTGCCGTCGATATGAAATATGTCTAAGAATTCTTTAATTAATTTTTAAAATTGCATTCTTTTCTTCAGAATTCATATGGTCTGTTCTAATTTTTGAGACGTCAAATTTAATATTTTCGACGTTAAAATTGTTCAAGTTTGGATAATTATTAGAACTTATTTGGAAATCTTTAAAATCCATAGCAATTATTGGATCTAAAAAGTATATAGACTTTGCCATTTCGGTCTTGTTTAAAATAGAGCAAAAAGCTTGATTGTCTTTAACTTTAGTGAGACATTCGGGAATTTCTAATTCGTCTATTTTCGTGTAGGGTATAATGATATCGCCATTTGAAATATTTTTAATTGTAATTTTAATAATTTGTTCAGATCTTGCTTCAATAGTGATGTTATTGTTCGAAATGCCAGATGTATTATGGTAAAAAAGTTTAATACTGGTGTTGGGTATCACTAAAAGGTTATTTTGTAAGTCACATTACATTTGCTTTAAGGATTTTTAGATTGTCTATTCCTAAAAGACAATCAAAATAATTATGGAGATTAAACAGATAGAATTTTAGGGGATCTATCTTCACATTAAACATTCTAGCAAGAGGAATTGTGGTGCTAAAATGTTCCGAGGAAGTGCCATGTGCTGTAGATATTTGAAAAGGGTCATTATTTATAAATTTGCGAAAATATTTTTTTGCAATTTCAGGTTGGACGAAAGATCTAGTACTATCTGTGTCTATAAGTATTTTTAAATTTATTTCGGGAAACACTATATATGGGAGTTGGCTACTACTGCAAGATTAAATCTGGGTGGTTTTTGTCCGAGGCTTCTATCTGAAAAAACTCGGAATTACATGGTTCGGCGGATTCTTCGGGAAATTCAACAAAACCTTCATTGTAGCAATTATCGGTTTGTTGATTTTCAGATTCAAGAAAGTAGTCGTTGCCTTCCTGATTTTCAATATTATGCAATTCTTCAAACGCGAATTTTGGATGACTAATGTGAGAATTGTTTTGCCTTAAATTTTGGAAATTATTATTTTGTGATTGGTTATTCGTAAAATGAGATTTTGTAAACACACTATTTTGATTTGTTTGGGGCCTGAATGTATTTCTTGTAGAAATAGACATTGGTGTGGGTTTCGGTAATGGTTGAGAGTTTGTTTGATTAGGTTTAAACACATTATAGTTTGAAGGACCGGGGCTAGAATAATTTCTAGATACAAATCAGTTATACACAAGTTGTGCATTATTCGGATTTGTTGTGTACGTAGATGGTCTGGGAGCGAAATTTTGTCTTAAGACCTGCGGTCTGATTTTTTGTGTTTTGTGGGTAACATTTTGAATTTGAAAATCATTTGTTAACACATTCAGAGCACTGTTTAAATTATCAGGGTTTTAGTTCGCATCAGAGAACCTATCGGTTCTTTAAGACCACGTAAAAATGCTCTTAAAGCTAATTTCTGGCAATACTCAGATAGAACTGGCGCTTGTATTTCAACAGCTAGAGTAGCAATTTAAGCTATTTGTAAATTTAACATTTTTTGAACTTTATTGAAGAAATCAAATGCGTTTTCGTTTTCTTGCCTAAGTTCGACCATTTCTATGTTTAATGTAAGAATATCACGTTTATCAGCATACGTGTTTAAAAGAGCATTTTTTAGGTCTGTCCAAACATTAATTATAAAGGAAGAGATATTTACCGCTGCTTCGCCTTTTATTTTAGACAAAATAGAACTCATAAGATATTCGTTTTGAAAATTGCTTGTATCGACTGTGTCGTAAAATTTTTTTACAAGTTTTTCACAAATATCAATAAACCTCGATAAATGGTCGACTTCTCCATAAAATTCTGATATCATATTTAAATATTCTTGTTTTAATTGTGGAGGAGCCATTTTTACAAGGATTATAACAATATGTAAAACTACTAAACTTGATAATAATGTGAGCCTAGTGAATCAGAATTTGTATGTTATTTTATTTTAAGTTTTTTCGAGCTAACCTCTAAATAACAAGATTTACTTACAGCAAAATCACCAGAATGACATCCATGCACTTAACTTTGATATGCACTCAAAGATTCTTGTGTTGCTGATGGCTATAGTCTTCTGCGAAAGCGAAAGCAAGTTTTTGCCTGTAGAATATTCGTTCCTACTTTTCAGCTGGGCTTCTGGTTTTTAACGATTTGAAGTGGGTTACTCAATTCACCCAGGGACCGAACCACGAATTTTCGACGTTTCACTACTTTTTTCGCGAACCCGTGAAATGTTGGTTCTTTTATTTTTCAAAAATCGTAAAAACGAACCGATTTTCTTGTGAAAAATCGTTGAAAAATCCTACAACGACTGCGCCAGTTAAAAGAATTTCACTATAAGGTCCTTTTTTAAAAACTTAAATTTTTATGTAAATAACAACTACCACGTTCAAGATTCTAAGCTAGACTATTTTTTATTAAAAGATTCACAATCGAAATAGTACGTATAATTACATATTGCAATATTGCTGATTCTGCTTAATGAGGTAATTAGTTTGTTGGTGTCGCATGAGGTTACTTGAAGTCATCGTCCAGTGGCGGGTAATATTGGCTAGATAACTAGATATATGTATTGTATATATATATATATATATATATATATATATATATATATATATATATATATATATATATATATATATATATATATATATATATATATATATATATATATATATATATATATATATATATATATATATATATATATATTATTTTTTCAGACTGCGATTTTGCCTACCATTTCATCTCCGCCTCCTCTCCATATTAATAGTAATTCTGTAACTGTGAGCTCAGGTTACACTGGACCAATATCAAGCAGCAACCAAGTCAACATATTAACTACAGGAACGAGCTCGACAACGCAAAATATTTCGATTAACCCTATCAGCAAGACGCCTGAAATGCTTAATAACACTCACAATATGAACAGTGCACCATCCAGTGGCAGTGGTATGTATTGAATTTTTATTACAACCCGTAACGGCTTGTTATCAGAATTATGTCTCTACTATTAGAGTACCCATCTAGAGATCTACTCAGTAGAGCATTCAGCTTGTTATGTTATATGATTAGTAAAACTTTGTATTTTTCATTTGAAGGCTAGTTAAAAAAAATATTTTCGTGGGCCTTTGTTCGCACTCGGGAACCCGTTCAAAATTGGCCTATCCTTTGCTATTTAATGTAGAAGCTGGGTTAATAGGCGCAAGTAGGAGATGCGTTTTTAAAGAGATAGGTGGTGCCAGGGCATTACTGAAACGGTTTACGATGCCAGTTCAGTAAAATTCAAATCAATCATTTCAAAAAGTAAACAATGTTTTTTATAAACGTTTTTTCAAATATTCGCTTAAGACAAAACTTAAAAAAAAAGCAAATAGCTACTAATTCTAATATTCAGTGGCTGCTCGTTTGGTTTGAGTTTGGACGGGTGCACCGAAACTTAAAGACCAATACCAAGTAATGATAATTGTGTGACAATCTATTCTTTTTTTTTACATGTCCAGATGAATGCTCGAAAATACGGATTTAATAGAATTTTTTTAACTAGGTAAGTCAAGAATTTGAATTGGCGCATAACTAAATAAATACTCCTTTTTTTTATGCATATTTAATTATTGAAAAATTAAAGTTTAAAATAACTAAATTGAAATGGTGGCCTAGTGATACATCTTTTAAAAGGACTTTTTATACTCCGGTCAATCTAAACATTTGGTGCTACATACATTTACAACAAGCTGAATATTTGTGTAAGGGTTTAAAACATCATTAGAAATAACATTTTAAAACTCCCCAGCAATCCGATGTGAGCTAAAAATTTTATTGAAGGTCAAAGGTCAAAAAAATTGGTTTTTCGCGATTTTCAGCAAAACGGTAAGTTTTATCGTAAAACTACCTCAGACAAAAATTGTTTGTCATAAAATTCTGCATAAAAAGTGTATTATCACTTTTTTTTTTCAGAGCCACCGTTTCTGAGATATAACGAGTCAAAGAGTTGTGATCGTCAAAATATGCACACGTTTCCACGCCACCCATGAGGTAGTGTACTAAGCGCGTTTTTTTTACCGTGGTGTCCCCAGTAGGCCTATTCCACTAGTCTGTTGTGATTCTATTGTGATTCTATTGTGATTCTGTTGTGATTCTGTGTAATTGAAGACTATTGCATAATAAAAGGATTGGAAATGATAAAAGCGATGGAAATAAAAAAAGTTGAAATCTATTCATCTGAATCGTAATCTTCAAATTGTTGTTGTTCCTCTTCCTGCTCCTCTTCTTCTTGCTCCTCTTCTTCTTGATCTTTGTCTTGTGTGGCTTCAAATTGGGTCAATAGTGACGTATCGCATGTTTCTTCGTTTATATCAAATGAATCCTCTAATATGGGTGCTTCAACATTAGAAGATTGGCCTTGACAATTTGAACATGCCAGGGAACAAAACAGTCCAACTTTTTTACAGCCACACCTAGCACTGCATCCCTTTTTACAGTTGCAAAATATTGTAATTAAAAGTTTATTCGGCGCAGGTGGAAGTAAAGTCAGAATTGGCTCTAAAGTATTGTCAACCAACTTCCATCCCCAGTCTTTTGGGTCTAGCTGATTACCAAGCCACACTTGAACTTGGTAATATACCCGGAACAAATGTTGATGAGCAGCAACTGAAGTTGGAGAAGACAAGCCAATTGCACCTGCTTTTTATATCGGGTATTTTTAACGAAACATGCATATCGATACTTATCTAAGCAGGTGGTGTTTTTCGGAGCTCCGTACATGGCAAGAAGAAAGCGCATCCCGTTGGTGATAATTTCTTGTTGAGTTGAATTTCTTTTTTTGAAAACTTCAGCACATTGAACCAAATCTTGTTTTTCAAACATTTTAAAGGTTGTTATTTTACCCCTCCTGTAAAATGCAGACGTTGTGTCACAGCCAGTTATTGCGTGTAAAAATAGTACATGATTTTGACTCTTTGTAAAATTAAATAAACTTTATTATGTATCTTGATAGAAACATATTTTTACTAATATTACAACTTTAAGGATGTAATACGTAGCGTACTTATGCATATTTTGACGATTACAATTTTTCCAACTCTTTGACTCGTTAAATCTCAGAAACGGTGGCTCTGAAAAAAAAAGTGATAATACACTTTTTATGCAGAATTTTATGACAAACAATTTTTGTCTGAGGTAGTTTTACGATAAAACTTACCGTTTTGCTGAAAATCGCGAAAACCCAATTTTTTTGACCTTTGACCTTCAATAAAATTTTTAGCTCACATAGGGTTGCTGGGGAGTTTTAAAGTGTTATTTCTAATGATGTTTTAAACCCTTACACAAATTTTCAGCTTGTTGTAAATTTATGCACCACTTCCCTTGTTTTTTCGTTTAGTTTGACCGGAGTATTAACCTTAACTCATCCTTAAAATATGGGTACAATAAAATTGGCCGTTTCAAAATGGCGGCCATTCGTAAATTTTTGCAGAACCTTAATAATAGAGAATAAACGTTACTAAAAACTTACAGCTGAAATATTTTATAGCTCACACGACAAATTCAAATATTCTTATAAGAGTGTGT
Source organism: Kuschelorhynchus macadamiae (assembly GCA_030620095.1). Classification (NCBI taxonomy): domain Eukaryota; kingdom Metazoa; phylum Arthropoda; class Insecta; order Coleoptera; family Curculionidae; genus Kuschelorhynchus; species Kuschelorhynchus macadamiae. The sequence continues at coordinate 1,225,838 of JAUTXW010000830.1, forward strand.
AAGCTAAGTATAGTATTTTACTAGTTAGACGACAGAGAGTATAAAAAATATATTTTATTAATTACTGTAAATGCAACAGTACACTACTTAGCCCCTACCCTTATACAAATATTTTAATTAAGGATCACGTGGGGAATAAAATATTTAAGATTTGTAACTTTTTAAGAATAATTTTTACTCTCGAAATATTTTGGTTGTGCCTCATTTACGAATTACCTCCATTTAGATACAAGATGCACAATAATTTGGTCGCTAACTAATTTTTGTGAGAAATAGTACAATAGATATGTAATCATCAATCATATTTTTGACTATTTTAAAGACTGACGTGTAAAAGACCTGTTTTGAGCTTTTTGTTCACATAGTCGAGTTAGTTTAAAATCCCGCAACGGCCTGCCCAGTTCTTTAATTTTTAATGTATCTAGTAATGAAAAACTGGCGAAATGTGTTTGCGCAAGATAGTTTACGGTACTCATATTGTCCCTTAAGCTTATTACACTTTACTCGATACAAAAACAATTACAAGTTATGAATTATGACAATACTAATAATTATCGACCAGACAGTTTGCAATCGGACTCCCGAATCCGAAATTATACTCGACCGTCGTGCGCCGATTAACTCGAGAAGCATACATGATGAAATAAAATTTGTTTGTTACTTGGGATGTGCCACAAAACTGTTCTATATAATTAGATTACCTCAGATGCCATTCGCCGTGATATCGCCGCAGCCTATAATATTGGCACAGCGTTGGAGTGCCTGAGTCATATGTTTAAATATTCACAGTGTCAACCAGGAAGGATAATTAGAGACAAAAGCTGTGGTTTCTGTTGAAATTATAACATAATTTTGTGTTAATATTTATAATTTATAGGAATTGAAATTGTATGTTACATTATCATTTTTCAGGAGGGGCGCACTGCCACGCTCCCTTAAACAGCTGCCACCATTGTTAATATTTCCTTGAGTTAAATCCTAGTTTCTTAGTGGGTGATGAGAAGTGTGTTATTTAGGGAAAAACTTACACTTAGATGAAACAAAGTGTTAACAAAATTACTACACAAATTTTCAAAAGTTGCATTTAAGGAAATTTTTCTATGCAGTACAATATGTCCAGAAGTAGAGTCTCTATATGGGGATCTACCTTATTATAGGAAACAGAGAAACGATTAAATGGGAAAAGTTTTAGACAATTTTGTTACAGGCTTAATAGTCCCTGGGAACTGCCCCAAGCTATTCAAGTTCTATTTAAAAAAAATAACATGGGGTTTTTGAAAAATATGCTAGAATTTTTTATTTCTCAAAAATTTCCAAATTTGTAGAAACCTTCTAAAGAAACTTTTTATGGTTCAATCCGATTTATTTTAAATCTGATGTTTAGTAAACCGGGGCCCACCATCAATTTTTTTTTAATGCGGACCAGGATTGTTAATTTTGATTTTTACCAGCCTTTGACCTCCCAAATCCAATGATCTAACGCACACATACATTTAAATTTAACCAAATTCCGGTTTTCCGTCTTTCTCTAAAACGACTCTAATCTGAAAATCGAAAATCTGCTGTCGAAACATTAATTGTAATAATTCGTTGGTTTTCGGAAGTTGAACGCTTGTGAAAAAGAAATTAAAAATCCAGGTCCGTATTTTTAAAGTATAAGTTTATATTGGGCGGCCGTTTACGAAACGTTAGAAACACAATCTCTCTATACTACAAAATTTGCGCAAAAAGTTGCTTTGGAAATGCTTTTACAGATTTGAACTATTTTGAGAATTTATTTTTATAATCTCTATAACTAGAATAGTTAGAAGCCGTCCGCAGACATCATTCGTCTTGTGTCTTTAAACTGTTCTTTATTTCTTATAATCTCCATATGGATACTTCAGTTCCGGCTTACCTTAATAGAAGTTTTGGTAAATACATTTATTTAGCCATATTATTGCGCCTGTCAGTTGTCCCCCAGTCATCTTGTCATTATCAACATAATTCTTCAGGAGTTTCCATTGTTTATCAGGTTGTAAAATTCATAAGCATTTGTTTCTAGAGTTGGAAATTTTGAAACAGTTTTATTTCCGATTACTTACCCCATTAAAAACACGTATTTATATATTTTTTATATTAGGCACATGTAGTATAACTATTTTTTTTCTTGCTGTCGAGTTACAGGACTCTTCCAAAAATGAATGAGCTAGTGGTGAGTTAAAATACCCATTAATTTCTAAAGGTTTGAGAATGGGTTGAGTGTTAATTTGTAGTTGCATTTATTTGCTTATGGAATCACAAGATTCTGCCTACAATATATAGCAACATGTAGCTTAAATAGGGTATTTTTTGCAAATAGTATTAGCTGAAATAGTATAAAATTCTTGTAGCCCGTTTTCTTTTTCGATGTATTAGAATGCTAAAGAGAATATGGCGCCTTTTTAAGATAAAATGATATTATTTCAGTTTTGTATTGCAGAGTCCTCAAAGCATACTGTATTTTATTCCTCATCTTTAACCTTTTTTTAAGGTAATGTCAACGTAAGTGGTCCGACAACAGTAATATCTAGAAGAAATAATAATAATAACACAAGCGTTACCTTGATTAACCAAAACTCTATCGCCAACCAGAGGATGAGTGTTTTTGAACCCTATCCAATGCGAGATACAATACAGGTATATTCGTTTTAAATTATTGTTAAATGTTAAAATTTCTATTGCTAGAACAGGGGATATTTCATATAAAAGCGGCTTATTCAGTCGGTAATTCGCCATTTCATTTGTACTTTATTCTTTTTAAAATCCAACTTTTTAAAATGTATAGCTTTTATTAAATTATAACTATTAAAGATAGAATGACGGAAAGTGGTCGATTTTAGAAAGAACAAAGCACAATATCAATAGATACAATATAGTGTGGTACGCGTATGCCTTAAGCGCTCCCCACACTGCCTCACAGTAATAAGGTCTATTTATTAAAACATAAAGTATTGGCCTCAGAAACACGTATTTCACCTTTGCGAGTATCATCGGCCTACAATTATTGAACAACAGAAAAAACGAAAAATCAAAGTACAGGGTTTTTGGTTTTAAATGCACTTTTCGTATTTTATAGATTTTATTAAAAAAAAAGTTAAATACAAAATTTTCTTCAAATTGTATACATTTTTTTTCTAATGTAGTTTGCAGATATACAGGATGTTTAGTTTTTCTGAAATCAAAATCTACTTTGGTTTTTTAAATGAAACACTCTGTATATTATATATCTATCAAATTGGACTCTTCTTGGTCTTATAAATATATCAGGTTTGATACCTTTGTATTTAAAGACACCCGAGAAATTTGTCAAAAAGCCTGCTATAAGAGGCAATGTATTAGAGAGAGGCGGAAAACGTTCTTCTACATAATGGAGCCAATATGAATACGTTGCTTCTTGTGGCCGGGTTTTCTCAAATTTCTCGAGTGTTTTTGAAGATAAAGATATCAAAACTGCTATATTTATAATCAGCAAGAAGAGACCAATTTGATGTATGTTTTAATATACAGGGTGTTATATTTTAAAAAATCAAAATTGATGTTGATTTCAGAAAAACTATAAGACACTCTGTATATAGTAAACTACATTAAAACAAATTCCTATAATTTAAAGAAACTTTTCTATTTAACTTTTTTTGATATCTAGAAAAATACGATAGTTAATGAGGGATTTAAATCAAAAACCCTGCACATAATAACATTTATAAAACAAACTGACGTTACATATTAAGTAGACAAACAAAAATGACGAGAAGCTCCTACTGTTTTTTTTCAAAGAATTCTGGTGCTACGGAAAGCAAACTTACACTTTGCATAAAGCAGTACTTTTCATTGCTTGAGTTAACTCTTGCGTTTAGTTTATTTAAATTTGTTTGTATTATGCTAAAATAGGTCTGGTTTTTATTTTTATATATATTATTTCCCTCATAAGGTATTGCAGTACTAAGCAAATCGCTCTTAGAGATGTTTTCTTTGGGTTTTAGGTTCCCTAGATCCCAAAAAATATGTTCTCCCTTTTCCGTCGATCTGTTCTTGACTGAATTAAGGGTTATTATATATATATATATATATATATATATATATATATATATATATATATATATATATATATATATATATATATATATATATATATATATATATATGGATAGACTACATTAAAATACTGAATACATCACTATTAAATAAAGTTTGTTGAAGAATATTTCAGGCAATCAAATAAATAATCAAACTTGTTTGGTCAGTGTTTTATGTATTTATTTTTCCAGCACTTTTGTGAAAAACATTTAGATAAAATCAAACTCTACATGGAAAAAGTGTCTCTTAGAATACCCTCTCCAGCCAAATGTACAATAGAGGAAAAAAGGCAGAAAAAGTCAGCTAAATTGCATTTTGCCTGCCAGGCCAGAGGGCAACATTGTTTATATTCAAAAACCTATTTCACAATGAGAACAAGGAACCCCCGGATTTGGATTCACTTGATGTTCATCTCATTACAGGTGACAATAATAAACTTATTCACAATATAAAACCCTCTATAAACTTTCAAGAGAAAGAAATTTGTTCAAGATGCTTGATTATTTCGTCACAATATACAATTTACATTTTTAAAGGGGTTTAACTTTGTTGATTTGTGTATCTGGGTATTATTTAGGGAAAAACTTAGGTTTAGATGAAACAAAGTGTTACAAAATAACTACAAAAAATTTCAGAAATAGCATTTGAGGAAATTTTTGTATTCTGCTCCGTTTTTCAGAATTAGAGTCTCTATATGGGGATCTATCTAATTATAACAACAAGAGAAAAGATTTAATGGGAAAAGCTTTAGACAATTTTGTCAATTTATTTACATTATGAAATCCTTTAGAAACTTTCAAGAGAAAGAAATTTGTTCAAGATGCTTGATTATTTTGCCAAAATATACAAGTATCTTAGTTAGATTTTCGAAGGGGCTTAATTTTGTTGATCTGCAGAAACTGTAGCATCTTCTCTAGTAATCACTATATTCGCATTTCTTTCTTCCAAACTTTTCTATCTCAATATCTTTTTCCAGATTCGTAGCTATCATTATTTGTTGATGCCTTCATCCTATCTAAAGTTTCCGACTATGTTCTTGTAGAGAGTTTGCCTTTTTTATTGCAGCCAAAGATAGATGTACTACTGAAATTACTAAAATTAATAATTTCGGAACTCTTGTATTTAAATTGTAAAAAAATAGTTTAATAAATTGTTTGTTGCAGTCATGAATAAATCAGCTTTGCTTTTTATTTTTCAGGTTGAACTGTAGAGTTTTATAAAATATGTATGCTTATTGCACTACTTACGTTAAACTCTTTATAAAAGTGTTGCTTTCATATTTCTTTTTAACTATTTCAGCCCTTTTTGATTCTCTATTAGTTAATCTTAGATATCTTTGATCGTTTAATTGCAGTGTTCTTATATAACTTAAAGTTTCTTATTCTTCAGCTGGTGCTATCTTGTCTTACAACTTGATATTTCCGTATCATACTCTATTTTCAATTTTTGGCTTTTTAAATTTATTCCTTATATATTGTTCCTTAATTTTGCGCCAAGCATAAGATTTATTTTTCTATTTTTGTGGCGCTTCGGTTCCATCATTTAATCAGAGTGGCTCTTTTCTTTGTATAAGAAAATCTGTATCTTTTTCTCATAGAGAGTTTTATGATTCATGCTTTAGTAACACTGTATTTAAATTAAATTGATGAATTTTATAGGTTTCTTTTGAACAAATTTTTTAGACTCTATCTCTTACTTTATATTTCTTGTCTGACGGGAGGCATAAAATGTAGTGTTTGTCTTCAAGCCTAGAGTTCGTGGGTTTGTATAAACTTTTATTTCCTGTTATTTTTTTTTTGTTGTGATAATAAACATTGTACTGATGCTTAGTAAAAGATAATTACTTTCTTCTAGGCAAGGCATTCACATGCATTAAGTTCCAGAGACGCACAAGTAGCTAGTTTAAAACACTGTTGGGATATTTTGAAAGCTGAAAATAAGACATTTCTGACTTTGGTTACAAGCGCTTTTCCATGTTCAAAGGTAAGCATCAGGTAAAAACAAAAAACACTATAGCTTCCACATTCACGTAGGTTATTTTTTACACCTAGTATTTTGTAGTATTTTACTTATGCAGGAATACTACATATTGTTGAACATTATGGACACAACATTATCAAAATCTACACAAACAGTAGTCCAACTTTATTAGCACTGACGAACTACAAAATAGAGGGTACTATTAGATGTCTTACAAACAATTAGAGTTTTTATATGTTGAGGATATTTGCAGTGTAGAAGAAACAATTATGATGGCAAATTGTTCAGGACAGCAGCCAGGCTATTTTTAGCTAGGCCCTTAAACCTATTGACAGTTACACGAATGGAATCAACTTTCATTCACCTGAAATCAGTTCTAAGGAAACCAACTAGTTTTATGTCTTTTAAAAGCTTCTCTTAATAACATAAAATAAGAATTTTTCTTCAGAAATGCATAATTATAATTTTTCACACTTTAGTATACCTGAAATTAGTTACAAGAAAACTTTGTGTTGCTCACCACTCCAAACATGTTTTTAATACATAAAAATGCCAAAATATTTCTACGGACATTTTTTATTTCCATATTCCCAGGGAAATTCTTTACACTTTAAAATACTTGAAATCAGTTACATAAAAAAATTGATTTTTATGAAAACTTTTTTTTTAAGAGCAAGTTGGTTGAAGGCCTAGACTAAGCAATTTCCCCAGTGATATGGGACTCTTCAACCACCCTCCTCCTCTTCATCCCATTCCATTACATAATAGAAAAGTATACAGAGAATAACTTTTGAAAATTCTCTTGTGCGTTTTTACACTTAATTTAAAGTTTGTTTTATCACTTAATGTATACCAATTTAGTACTACATATGTTTGAAATGTTTATTGACAGAAATGTTTACAAAGTTTACAAATATTTATATGTCTAAGTAAATAACCATATTGATATTGTTCATCTTTAGTTTGTATTGCACCTAAGTGAATTAACACATGTATGCGCATTTTGTAACGGCTTTTTAACAAATTTAGCACTATATTTATACTAATAAATAATCTATAATATGGTAAACCTAATCTAAATATTATGATCCTAGATTTATATCAGTGAAACAAATTAAATTTTGATGTGTTTTCAAAAACAAATATTCTGCAATTTTTGGTAATTATTTTTATGTTTGCTTGAACTTCTATGGGTAATAAATTATAAAAAATTATAAAATTTTGGTGCTAGATAACTTATAAATCTATGACATATGTAACTGGTACCCTCAACTGCTTTTTAGTTCCACCTCTGGTCTCATGTGAAGTTCTTTTAACTTTGTGATTTTGTGGATGTAAATACATGTTACAATAAGATGTACAATGAACGCACATTAAAAATTTCTTTAGAATATAGTAATTTTGTGGGGTATCTTTTTCTTTTTTTGTAAATAACTTTTAAGATATAATTTTGAACTACATTAAGCTGTTTGAGAGAGTTCTTGTATAGAGCACCCCAAGTGACTATTCCATATCGTAATAGGGACTCAACTAGCGATTTGTAAACACTCATTAAAAGATGTTGATTAAGAATAGCGCGTAAGCGTAATATATAAAATTTATAGGTTAATTATCGGATGTTAGTAGTTAATTTTAAAATATGTTGATCCCACTTTAGATGATTATCAATAATTACACTAAGATATTTATTGTGAATGACTTCCTTAATAGCTAGGGAATTGAGCATTATAGTGTCAAATGTGGGAGGGTTTGATTCAGTTATAGAAATGGGTCATCCACTGCCTGGTTTGAGCCCATGTGCTACTGGTGAAAATTGCAACCTATGCCTATCCTTTAAAAGCATTTCAAATATTTTGGCAAAATTACTAATAATAAACTAAATATAATAAGCCGATAATTATTTATACATGTTTTATCACCTGCCTTATGTATCGGTGTTACCAGTGTAACCTTAAAATGTGAAGGTTCTTTACTCTGTCTAAAAATTAGGTTAATAATGTGCAACAATGGGGTTATTAAGAAAACATAAAAGCATTTAATGAAGTCACATTTACATTTGTATATTAGCTTATTAAGGTAGTTTCTATATTCTTTATATTTTTCTTCATTTAGAGGGATATTATTTTTTCTTAAATGTTTTTTCATTTTGTCCCTAGTTTTTATTGAAGTAATAATGGCAGAAGTAATCCAAGCTTAATTTTTTTTAAATTCTTGTATTTGATAATCTCTGTTTCGTAAGCGTCTTCCAGGACAGCCTCTATTATTTTTTCAAAATTTTCTGTAACAATTTCTAAGTCCTGCGTGTTTGTAATACTTTCCCAGTTTTCATTGCTTAATGAGATATTTACTTTGTCTCAATTTATGTTTTTTATTTCTTTCGGGAGAAAATTTGTCTTGTTTTTTAGGCTTATATTAGATTGCCAATAAAAGTTTACCAAAATTGTATAATGATCCGTAATATCACTATTCAAAATGAAAGACTCTGTTAAAGTTGAGGGGTTTAGCAATTTTCTGTTTATAAATATGTGGTCAATACAAGTACTGCTCATTGATGATACTCTAGTTGGGCCGTTTATAAACGATTCGAAACCATAAGAAGATAATAGATATAGATAGTTGTTGACGTCAACATTTTCTTTAGATAGTATGTTTAGAATTATATCTCCCAAAAATATTTCAATATAGTTTTTGTGATAAATATTCATCCAAATCTTCTAGAAAATGTTGAGCGTTCCCATCTACGTGTAGATATAATAAATTGATAATAGAGTTATAAAACTTAAGTTATTTATTTATGTAATGAAAATAACATACATTTTTTTTCTCTATTTCCAGGATCAGGAGGCACTCCTAAGTGAACTGCGACACGCAGGATATTTTGACGTTTTTCAAGTCTGTCCACCAAACATTGGAGGCTCAGCAGATCATTTGGAGGGCAGTGGTCCCTTGAATAGCATAGGGGGGGTCAAGTGGGGTTGTTTCTTGTGCGCCCACCCAGAAAGAGCTATGGGCTTCCTAAGAGGTAAGATAAATATGATGTTGCTTAATTTGAATTTTAAGTTCAGTATTTTAACATATTGTATTAATGTCCCCACCTAGGGAACCCAAATATGTTTATAAAGGTAATATAGATTGCTAAATATCAATTTGTAATATAACTGAAATATTCTGAAAGTACTTTGGAAACATTTATGTGACATCTATAAACATGGGAAAAGCCTATCATAAAATAGTTTTGTTATAGGTGACATTTATATAACTTAAAGTAGTATTTTATAAATCCTTTGTATGACAGTTTTAAAAATAATGTTTAAAAAATGTTTTACTGTACTTGTAAACGTTATTTTTTAACAGCTTCATAAATATTCTAATAACAAATTTATTCCTATTAACATTATTTTATCGAACGAATCTAAATTTTGGTTTCCTAATTATCACAAAATAAAAATTTCTTATTTTTGTTTTATAGATTAGATTTAAAAAATTATTCCTATATCATCTATAAAATTAACCTTCATGTTAGTGTTTGTCCTATTTCAAGGTGCATAGTTTAATTCTGATAAATTTTATTTTCTTTTAAATTAAATTTTAATATTTTATTTAGTTTATTTCATTTCGACTTCACGGCCGACATAGGTGGTCTCCAACTTTTCATAAAATATGACGTCTACTAATACACTTTTCACTAGATACAGTTATAAAACTGATCTAATCCTTATACAACAAATATATAATAAGACTTCGTATATAAAGAAGGTTCTTTTTAAACATAAGTGTTTTATTATGAAGAATGGGGGTAATAAGAAATTATTAAATTGTTTTAGTACTTGCGCTATTGTCAAATCTTTGCAGCACAGTTATATCTTGGCCTATGTTTCTATTCTCTAACACAATAGACTTCATTTACTTCCTAAGTATCATTCTGATTCAATTCAATTGAGGAACTTGCATTATTTCTAGTTTAAATTATTGACGTCTCGTAAAGTGTGAGTTTACACTTGATAACGATCGCATCTCATTGCTGATTAAAACATTGCAAATGTTTTAAATTTAAGACTATGCTAGTCCAATAAATTAATTTTAATCAGGGTGTTCTATTGTCATCGACCTTCAGACACGTTTAGTTGAGTTATAAGTTGACGTAACGGTCATTTATATCAAGCATTACATAATAACAGAAAGAGAATGTACCTGTTATCTTGAGTTTTACATCGCGATGTTTGTGTCTGAGTATCAGTCTTATATCGTGATATATGCGCTTTAAAATTTATAGCGTGCACAGCAATTTATGCACCATAAAGCTAATCACTTTTTAAGTATTTTATTTAAAATAATAGTCTATTTAAAATCAGCGCTTCACAGACTGTTGACTTCTTTTCTTATTTTTGTAGTTTTAGATTGATATGGTTTTTTTCTGTCAGCGTTAAATACATAGTATTTTACTTTTCAGTTATTAAAATTATTATTAACGAGGTAATGTGGTTAATAACCCAATTTAATTATTATTCTTAAAGGAACATCCTTTTGGGGAAAATATAATTTAGATATCTTGGTAATTTATTTTTCTAAAATAAGGAATCCAAAATCCCCGTATTATTAAAAACAATCCAAAACTTGTACACTAAGTAAGACTATTTTATGTAAGATCTTCAACAGACCCAATTTTATGTGTTGTCCGATTAAACATTTTCCTGTTAATAAATTTATTTTCACTTATGTGGATAGTAATTCCAATTTGACACGGTCTAATCCCAATATTGCAGTCTGATTTGATCTTACCCTGGGAGTTGGAATTAATTTTAGCGAGGTGTGTAATATAACTTTTTGTTCTGTACTTTATCTGAACTACCGTCGTCTGTTTTCCTTATTTCTCAAGATAAAAATTTTATATATTCTTTAATATCGCTAGCACTCTGGTAATGTTTTCAAAGACTTTGTGTAACATTATGTTTTTTTCGAATATATGAAAAACTGAAAATAGTAGAAAACAAAAATACCAAGTAAAAAGGGAATGTTCACATAACTAATAATGTCATAGGTAAAGTAAATTTTATTAGTGTCATTAAATACAATGTATTTTAAGTTAAAATTTAAATAAAATCAAAACTAGTTTGAAATTGCCCCTGTCAGCAATGGCGTAGAGTGGCTTTTTATTATGGGTATTACGGGCGCAATATTTTTTTAGGGGACATTAGATTATTAATATTTAATAGTTATATTTAATTTTATGTCTACCAAATCTTCAGAATATCCAATCACGAACCAAAAGAAACTAAATAAACTTTCTAATAAACATACTAATAGAATACATTTGATAATAAAAATCTTTTTTACACTATTTATATTTTTTTTTCTTCTAAATCCCTGACTTCCAATTTGTGCAATTATAAGGGCAAAGAGTATATTTTATCTAAAAAATGTTTTGTTTTTAGGAGATACCCAACCTGTTATCGAAGGTCAGTTGAAGGAAAAAAAGGGAAAATGGAGGCTGTTCAGAAGGTGGCGGACGCGATACTTCACTTTATCTGGAGCTCACTTATCTTGCAAAGGCTCTGTAAGTAATATATTCTACATATGCACATAGACACTGTTTGGAGAGGATTAATAGGAGTTTCGACGGAGTCTCAGTTCTTAATAGTAATAACAGTAACACATTTTAACATTACTAATTACAAATATATTCTTCAAAATCTAAGAATGATAAGTGGATGATATTTTGTAAACAATGTCATCAATCAACTTTTATTAAATTCGTTCATTGCCATAAAAAGTGGAATTTTTGCTAAGAAATTAGACAAGTGGTGGGTAAGTAAAAAGTTATATATAATATATATATATATATATATATATATATATATATATATATATATATATATAGCGGTTTTTTTCCCAGTTGTCGCTACTTAGTCTATATTTTTATTATAAATTTCACATGGGAAGAAAAGATAAAATAAATTATCTAAGTCGCTGCCGTGCTGCGAACACCTTTGTTACCGAAGTCATAGTGTAAAATGTATCTATTTTAGAAGAAGTTATATGTATTTTTTTATTAATCTGTTAAAATACTCTAGTTTTTGTCTAAGGACAGGAATTTTAATTTTATTTTAACTTCATGTCTAATATACAGAAAGTGATATACTACTGCGAACATAGGACAGCGTTGGACGAGTTACCGTGTATCTCCACTGCCAATAAGTTGAAGACTTGGTAGCGAAAACAAAGAACATTGTTATGTGGAGGTGTAGGCGTCGGCTGCGGCTATTTTGCTTGGAGCAAAAACAGGAAATTCCATAAAATGGATGTTTAGAAAAAAAAATAAGTTTATTGTTTTTTTATTACAGTATTACGATTTTGTGCATGGAATAAGTATTTGCTTATTAGACCTATCCACGAGCGATATCAAATACATTTTTCGGAGGGGGGAGGCAGAATGTGTAAACACATGATCGCTCTATGGTCCGAAATATTTGAATTTTTACAAAAGCAAATTATTTTATTGAAAAAAGGGATACATTTTCAATTTAATGATATTTGTTTTTTACAAGTTTGCTAAATCAAAAATGCCTAAAAGTTTCCAATCCGACGTGTGTTGACGTTGATAATTATTTTGTGCCCATTAAGGGACACGTAAAATATCAAATGTATCAAAGAATTGAGATTAAATGTCAAAGACCCTTTTATAATTATAACCCCAAATATGTTCAGGGTTGGGTACGTCGACAATTTGGCATATTCTGCTCTATTTACAACGCGTCGAAAATTGTTTATTGACATCAGTAATTTTCGACATATTTGACAGTCGAAAATATATGTCAGTATTTTGGTTTAAAAATAAGTATCATAAATTACAATGTATTTGTATATTGCTTAAAAAAATAAAAATTTTTATTTTATTTTTATTCATTCATAAACGGGTTGTACCCAATTGTACATAGTGCTACAAAATTTGTAATATAATGTAATGTAAATATAATTAACTTAGGGTTTAGGTAAAAAATGTTTAACAGTACAAGTAACAGTAAATAGTTAAAACATAATAAATACAATTTACACATGCTAAAAATATAAAAGTAATTTTAATTAAAATGAAAACCATCATTTAAATGTATCGCAGGTAAAACAAAGTGGACATTTATTTCAATTGGCGTCGAATTCGACTCACAGGAGTATGAAACACATCTTCCCAAATCTCGTTAACAGCTGTCATAGCCCTATTAATGGCAGTAAATTGGCCGTATAATGTACGATGACGTTCTAGGGAAAATGTGCTCGTTACCCTGAGATACCTGGGGAACATGAAAGCTTAACAAGGACAAGAGCTCAGGACATTTAATATGATTTTGCAATAAATTACAAATAAGTAGTTGATTATTTACTCTTCGTCTATCACAGAGACTTAAGACGAAGGAGATTCCTTATCTGACAGTAATCTATGGATTCCGAGGGTATTCCTAGTTTAAAGGCAGCATAGCAAAGAAATTTGTTCTGGACCCTTTCAAGGACATTTACTTGCACTAAGAAGTGAGGTGACCAAACACTAGTGCTGTTCTCAAGATGAGATCTTACCAGGGAGGTGTATAATACCCTCAGCTTCCACGGATTAGAGAAATCCCTGGTAGTATGTTTCACAAAACCCAACATTTTCAGTGCCTTTCAAGGCCTCGATATGACTTGCAAATGTGAATTTGGTATCAGATACTACACCCAAATCCTTAATGCTATCTACATGTGTGTTACATTATTCAATAAATAAGTATTTTTATTAGGTTGAATTTTCCTGGAAAACTATGTATTTACATTTATCTGCATTTAGAGTCATTCCATTCATATCACACCACCGTTGGAGCCTCAGAAGATCATCCTGCATCTCCCCAGCAGCACTATGTCCATCAATTGCTCTAAAGACTTTTAGATCATGGGCATAAAGTAGGATATTACTATGGTGAAAACAGGTTACAATATCATTGATAAACAAGTTAAACAGGTGAGGTGCGATATGACCCCCTGGAGGCACACCAGATGTAACCTCTATCTCAACTGAATAAAAAGATTTCACCTTAACCACCTGTTTACGTCCCGTAAGGTACGAACACAACGACACGATCATCGAACCACACACTCCATATTTAGACAGCTTATCAATCAGCAGTGCATGAGGTACTCTATCGAAAGCCTTTGAAAAATGGGTATATATGGAGTCCACCGAAAATCCATTCTCAAGGGCTTGTGATATTGCACGTTCATACACTAGGAGGTTTGTAGTTACTGACAGTCCTCCTGTAAATCCATACTGTTGTGGGATAATGACATTAGTGAAACATGAAGTTAAAAAGTCTGTGACAAGCGACTCAAATATTCTTGGAAAATGGGAAACCAGTGAGATGGGTCTGTAATCCCTAACATTGTTTTTGTCTCCTCCAGTTTTGAAGATGGGTGTTACAAGCGAAACTTTCCAAGATTTTGGAAATACTCCCGACGTTAATGATTGATTAAAGATTAGCCATAAAGGCCTAGCCAATGCAAAAGCACAGTTTTGTAAAAATACTGGGGGTATTCCATCTAGTCCTGGAGCTTTGGCGACATCTACTTTGGCCAGCCTGTCAAAGATGATTCTTAGAACCAAGCTACCCACATGAACCATGTCACAGAAAGGAAAGTCTACAGTTCGACCACACAGTGCAGGGCAGGGATAAGAAGTTGAATACACAGATGAAAAATGCTTAGCGAACAGGTCAGCAATACCCCATCCTACTCTAGGCTGGAAGGTAGATCACGAGAATGGGTTTTGGTGTGAACGTATTTCCAGACATTTTTGGGATTTTCTAAAACGTTATTTTCAGTTCTACATATAAACGAACTGTAACATTCATTAGCTTGACTTTTACACAATGCTCTCAGTTCACTAAGATACATATAATCTACTATACTATTCGAGTTTTTGAAATTTTTATGAGCAATTTTTTTGATAATTATGTTATTTTTTAATTCGGTATTAAATCACACAGGAAATTTAAACCTATTTTTAATTTTAATTTTGGGTGTAAACATGTGAATGGCACAATACACTATATCATACAAGAGTTTAACATTTTCATCTACCAAACTGAAGTTACATCTTTTAAAATCATAAATATCATCTTCATATTCCAACATGTTACAAATATTATCACAGTTAAGAGTAATAATCAGAACAGGGTGATGCCTATCACATTTTATAAGGGGGGCATCACTAGACCTTACTTTGTCACAATAATTGTCTGTAAAAACCAAGTCCAAGAGGACACCATTGACATTGGGGATATTATTTATTTGGAACGGGTTCAAATAGAGAAATGTTTCAATTATGGACTCTGCTGCTGCAGAGTGACCAGAAGTCAAAACGCCTAGAGAGTCGTTCGACCAGGAGATCCTGGGAAGATTGTAATCCCCAACAATACAGAGGCTGTGTCCGTCATCCATAAGTAAGTCATAGCATTGTGCCCCAGATGCTGGTGGTATATAAACACAGCAAAAGAGTTTTTTGAGGGTATTTGTTTCGTCTGCAACCCATATCTCCTCAGATGTTTCTGCTGCCAACTGAACAACTTTGGAGCACAAATTATTGCGTACAGCTGTAAGAACACCTCCATTTCTGGATTTACCTGTATTAGTAGAGTTTACGGTATATTGAGTAGTTAAGCGGGCCAAGCTCCGCATCCAAAAATTCACTCTTTAATGAGGTCTCACTTAAAAGTATCACATCGTAATCATACATAATAATAATAATAATAATAAAGCATTTATTTCCAACAGGTTACAAGACCCACTTATAGGAAAATCTAAATACATGGTTTGCAAAACACTAAGTCTAAGTTTAACATAAAACTAAATAGGATATATCATAAACAATTACAGAAAGAAAAATAAATAATTAGAAAAAAAAGAAAATTATATAAAAATTAAATAATTATAGTTTCTATAATGCTTACAATGCTTTTGAGAGGGGTGGCAATAATATCGCAGACCCTGCTTACTCGGTTAAATTCACTGCACATGAAGTGCAGAGGACATTGCTTTATGAGATTGGAATTGCCGGAAGGGAGATAAAACACTGTGGTATGTCTGGCTTCCAGTCGAGGTACCCAAAAATTAATGCTCTCAAGGAATGATGGACAATCAATATGACCATGCAGAAGTTCGTAGAGGAATTTAACCGACTGAATCCGTCTTCTCATTAAAAGTGATGGAACATTAAATTGGGTAAGAAGAGTAGTGTGATCGCAGCCGCTTGGGGGGTAGACACCGCTAACTTTAAATGAGACGTATTTCAAGAAGCGCCTCTGTATGGACTCAAGGCCAGTGATGTGACAATTATATATTGGGTTCCACACAATGGAAGCATAATCGAGCTTGGATCTTACAAAACTGTAGTATAAAAGTTTAAAGGTTGATAAATTGGTAAAATGTTTGCTATTTCTGATGATAAAACCTAATGACCTAGAGGCAGATGTGATTAACTGTTCCATGTGTGGAATGAATGATAGTCTTCCATCAAAAACCACTCCAAGATCGACAATGGAATGAACCCTATTTAAAGTAATACCATCCAATGCATAATTAAAAGCAATTGGGCTGTTCTTTCTATTGAAACTGATTACGTTGCACTTAGCCGCATTGAGTTTTAGCCGGTTTCTGTTGCACCAGTCACTCAGTATTGTGAGATCATTCTGAAGATCCTCACAGTCTTCAATACGGCCAATCGTGCGAAATACTTTCATATCGTCAGCATATACCAGCTTAGGACCCTGTATTGTGTTGATAAGGTCGTCGATAAAGATTAGAAACAACAAAGGGCCAAGGTTAGACCCTTGAGGTACTCCAGAGGTTGGACTGTATGAACGTGATTTGACTCCCTCATATTGTACATACTGCACACGACTAATCAAATAAGACCTGAACAAAGACAGGAGTCGATCCGACATCCCCAGGTGGTCAAGCTTTGACAGTAGAATGAAGTTGTCAATCTGATCGAAGGCCTTCTGAAAATCAGTATATATGACATCAAGCTGACCGCGAGCGTCAACGACCTGACAAGCCAGCTGAGAAAGATAGGCTAGATTAGTTATGCACGATCTGGAGTTCACAAACCCATGTTGGGCAGTTGAGAGCATATTTTTGACGCGAGGGGAAATCACACCATGAACCAGAATCTCAAATATCTTGGAGAAATTACAAAGGAGTATTGGGGTCACTCTAGCTACTTTCCACAGATCTGGAAAGGAGCCAGTTGAAAGCATCATGTTAAATATATGAGTTAAAGGGTCAGCTAAGACACCAATGGAGTCTCTAACCAGAAAGCTTGGTATTCCATCAGAACCGGATGTTAGTTTGTCCTTAAGTTTCTTTGCTGTTCTTACGATGTCATCAGAAGTAATATAGGGGACGTCAATAATCTCAGCATTTGATAAACTGTTTTGCATTCCATCAATCCGGGTTGATATCTTGTAGACACTATGGAAATAATTTGCGAACGCGTCAACAATCTCCTGGGAAGTGGTATATTCTGCTTCAGTGCTCCTCACCACACCCGGGATTCTGGAGTGTTCTCTCCTATTTCGCACGAAAGACCAAAAGTTGGCCGGATCCCTGGTGATATTTGTCTCAGCAGTGGAGATATATTGTCGGTATGGGAGACTGATTTGTAGTTTAATTTGTTTTCTTAAGTTGTTAAAACGTTGATAATAAAAGGCACTTTTATATAGTCGGTAGTCCCTATAGGCTTTCTCCTTTTTGAAGATACTTCTGATGATATCCTTCGAAAACCAAGATGGAAAACGCCTTCGCCGACTAACTTTGGTAGGAACGCATTCTAAGAAAATACTATTCAATACACTGTACAAGGAATTACATGCTTCATTCACATTGTCAGTATTATAGACTAGTGTCCAATCAGCGTCAAACAAAAGACGATACATAAGTGGAAAATTAGCTTTCCTGATATTAAATTCCTCACGTAGATTATCATTAGCAGGGAAATTCTCGACATGAGGGCATGATTTTGTAAATTCAATTAAAAGGGCAGGGTGGTACGGGTCCTCATCAACAAATGACGCATCAGTATAGTGTTCAACAGAACAAGTAAAATTTGAGAATACAAGGTCAAGAAGTCGGTCACTGGAATTCAAGACACTGTTATAGTGAAAGACATCGAGCAGATTTGCTAGCTCTTTGACCAGGACATGCTTGGGATCATGTGAATCACGGTTAACGTAAGAGGGTATATTAAAGTCACCCAACAGTATAAACTTGCTATCATATAAAAAGTTTAGAATCAGCAAACGTTCCAAAAATATCTCTAGCTCATTAGTATTAACAGATGGTGGAATATACATAAGAATAATATAAAACGTAAAATAGTTAACTCTACACTTACATCCTACAATGTCAATCGATGGAACGACGCTATTGACGTCAGACATATTTAACTCCACAGATGCGAGTTCATCTTTAACACCCAATAATACTCCTCCGCCCCTTGTTGCATCCACAATGTTATACTTCCTATCAGAGCGATATACCATGTAACCAGGTGGGAACAATTCGGTGCTAAGAACTTCGGGTTTCAGCCAGGTCTCCGAGATGGCTATGACGTCTATATCGCCGCTCGCTGCAACAGCGTTATAGAAGGTGCACGTTTTTGTATTCAAACCTCGCGTATTTTGGTAATAACACTGCAAGCTATTCGTTGAAACATGGTCCGTTAGTTTTTTGTCACGATACTGGGACGGCCATTAGAGTATCTGATAACTAGATCAGCTTCTCCGTTTGCTTTCCTTTCCATCAACTCTTTCTTAATTTCATTAAGCTCCTCCAGTTGTAGTGGGGTCAGGTCTGTTTCGATGAAAATCCGACGTTCACATAGAATTTGTTTGTTTTTGGTTTTCAAAATCTTAATGCTATCTTGGGCATCATTAAGAGAAATTTTCATCGCCTTATGCCCGTTACGGTTTGGTTTTCCCATTCTAGTAACATTTGCTACAGTTATTGGTTGATTACATACATCACTTAATAAAGCAGCAATATGTGTAGCATCATGCTCTCCTTCAGGAATACTGTAATTAAAAATCATTATGTTCATCATCTGCTTCTGTCTTTCCATTACCTCAGAAACCAGATTATCGCTAGCCTTATTTGAATTACCACTAGCCTTATTTAAATTGTTCAGTTCTGCTAGCTCTGAGGAGGAGTCAGACTGTCTATTGGCAACGGTAGCTGAGTTATCAGCCACTTTGAGCTCTAGTGACTCTAGTCGTTGTTCTAGAGTTTCAATGCGCTTCTGAAGAATAGGTATTAGGCGTAGGCCCTCCTGGCAGGCTTCACAAAAGTATTTTAAGCTTCGTTTTGTTTTAAGCTCAATTACTCTCAGCTCGGAGGTTGTCAAGTCAGTGCAGCCGTAATGATGTCTCTGTCTGCATCCGTCACATGGTACCGATTTTTCGCAATCATCTATATCCTTATTACATTTGAAGCATAATTGAGACATACTGGTTGATGGTTTTTAGTGCTGAAAAAAGTCCAGTCGACAAAGTAAATAAACATGGCAACATTATTGCACAACTCAACCAATTTTGTTCTAAGCCCGTTCACATTCTGGTAATACACATCAAGCTGCCTGGTCAGTATCTGTGACGATTTGGAAGATGTTTCTTTAAAAAATGATCATTGTTAGTGTTCCTGTATTGATCATACCCGTTAAATTCATTTCTGTTTAAGCAGATTCTCATGAGTTGGATCAACCCAGATCTTAAAAGAAGAGAAATCCTGTCCAGATCTCAAGCGATAAACTGCAATATCAACACTGCATATATTTGCCTTTTCTTTAATATATTCGATTATTGATTCACAAGAGGCAATATTGTTGACCCTACTGACAAAAAGCTATTTTCTCAAGGCAACTCCACATAAATTAAAAGCACTGGAAGACAGATTTTCAGAGTTGGAGCTTAGGGAATGATTTGATTTTACTCCTGAGACAGATGCTTTATCTCCAGATTTTTTATTATGTTTGGTTGTTTCACAAACGCATATCGCCATATCGACTGCTTTGTTTACCTGACTCAACATAATTTCCCATTTTTCACTTGTTCGAGGTGTTGATTTGGTTTTATTACTATTTTTATTTCTTTTATTATAGGTTATAGCATTATTAGAGGACGTTGACTGCATTTTATCACTTGTCAATAGTGCTGTAGTAACCGTTGATAGTGCTGGAGTAACCGTTAACAACCGGTCACAGTTCCGTGATTGGGTTTCACTCAATGACGTCAAAAAGAAATAGACCCCGCATTTCATTCATAAAAATGAAATAAATAGAATCAAACATCAATTTGTTGTTGTGTATGAGTGGAAAAACGACGGACTGATCGCATAAAGAATAGTATGCGGTGAAAATTGCAACGCTGTCAGATATCTTCGCGAGGCTTACCAGTGGCGTAGCTATTTTTGAGATAATGTATTATTTGCTATATTTTTTTGAGCCCAAATATTAGTATGGTGGATACGACAGTTTTTTTGTTCTAAGAAGAACAGGAACGATTTCATATTGCAAAAGTGAGAGTTTTAATAATAATTTGAAAATAATTAATTTAGATATTATGTCGTGGAAAAGTCTGCACTAAAATGGGAAACATTTTTATTATCAATTTCTCGAAAAACTTTCTACTTGATAAAACTTGTGTGTTTGTCGAAAAAATAGTTTTCACAATATTCAACTTTAAGCCAGATATACAGGGCATTCAAAAAATACGAAAAAGTGTATTTCAAAAATTAAAATTTTTGTGACTGCCGCGGCCGTAAAAAAATTGAAATAAAGGTTTAGTATTAGTTATGCCATATTAATAATATCGAAGGAAAGATGTATATAGAAAAATTTACTCAGTTTATATTTACGATGTTTTATGGCCCTTAAAACTACCGTCAGAAAAATTTTATTTTTTTGAAATTGTTAGGGAAATCCACTTTTTTGAACATCCTAATTTAAAGTTTATTACTATCAAAAATATTTTTTTTTGAACCACCAACTTTTATCAAGAAATCAATAATAAAAAGAGTAAATAAATGCATTAAAATGCAAGATGTTTAAAAATAAAATCATCGAAACTTTTTGGTGATTCTGAAGCACCCTGTATAATATTTTACACTATATTTGAAACTTATTTTTTTTTATAAAAATTTAAATGAGTATAATGCTTATTTAATACCTTTCTTTATCAGCTTATCACCGACTTCATAGGAAATATGTAATAAAATATAATTTATCACTTTTTAATACAACCTATTTTTTGAAATCGGGTTTGTTTTTCAAAACATTTTGATTTCACCCTTTTTCCAACACATTTTAGTTCTATTTACGCGAAGTTAGGTAAAAATTTGGGTCCACTACTTTTAAACCTTTGCCAGGCTCGTGCCAAGTAATATTATATAAAAATGCACCAACTTTGTATGGTACAACTGGTATTGGATTTATTCATATTTACAGAAGATCAGCAATAAACATAGCCCAATATTAATATGAATACAAAATTGAACTTCGTGTCCCTAAAAACCACAAAAACCATATTATGAAAAACAATATCTTTACAGTATTTATTGCTCAATTTGCCCCTTTTTTCCCCACCATCCACCTTCCCCGCCATACATTTCACTTACTGACAATATAAATATTTTGTGTCAAGATGTTTAATATTTTTAACATTCATTATAATATATTATATTATTATTTATATTACCGAAATCACCTGATAAAAACAGATTCTCCTTAGTTGGGATAATATACCTCAGGATGGTATTTATTTACTTTTTTAATTACTTATTTTTAAAAACCAAATTTTTAGGCAATAAATTAAAGCATTCCAAATTCATTAAAGAAAATCTATAGTAAATGAAAAATTGAAAAGTAACGCTATTGCGCTATTTTCATTTTTTGTATATGCTTACTATATGTGAACTCCGACACTACCCTAAATATTCCTTGAAAATTTCATCCAAAATGCAAACCATCCTGGAGTAATTAATGACAACATAAAATAGTGGGTCTTACAGCTTACTCAATTAAAATTTAGTACCTATGCTTTACCAAATAATATATTTATGTTGTTTATTAACCCCTCAAAAAAGGTGGTTTGATACATTTTAGAGGAATATTTGAGACTTTTCACAAATATATAAATTAGCAAAACGCTGTACTCCGTTTATCATCAGTGTCTTCGACTTTATAGATAAGTTGAAGATTTAAGCCCAACGGAAATGTGCAATACAAAAACAATACTTCATTTGCAAATATAAGAACGCTATTAGACGGTGATTTTACGCTTCAACTACAGCACTGGTATGACATAACCTTACTTACCTTCGAAAACAAACTTATGGGTTTAAATCGTTTCTTTTTCTGCAAATAAAGCAAGTTCGCACCATTTTTTTAAAGTTTTTTAAACAGATTCTTGAAAATAGCCACACAAAACACTTGGATTTCTAAAAAAGACTTATTTCACCAACTAGAACAATTACAACGTCGCGCATCAAATAGGCCGAAATCATGAATGATTACGTCGGGTCTTCGGTGTCTTCCGAATGATCCCGAAAGAAATCTGTAGTATACTCCAAAAAGGTAGAATTCCGACGTTGCCGATTATTCTGGGCTTTATTTCTTGAAATAAGGAATAATAATTACAGAAGATTTAAATTACATTTAAAACAGATTCGGTTTGAGTTATTTATAATAAGCTATTTAATTATCAGTTTTAAAATATTCTATATGGAAATTTATACTGGGAATTTCTGGAATTCCTTGTTTATATAGGTAATAGTATAAAGGATGATATCCGTTATAATCTGGTCACAGTAACGGTTGGGCAAACCAGGGTTAATGTTGGATTCCTCCAAAATGTAAACAGCTGGGTCTATGTTATTTCCATGTCGTTGGTTTCACTAATAGTTCTATTAATATTCTCATTGATGTTTGGTTTGTCGATATTGATAGTGATGACTGATTTGTCTTCTTTTTGAGATCCGATTTTGGACATGGGTACATTTTCGAGTTTTTCCTCCAATGCCTGAGTTTTATTGCGAAGAAGATCATTTGTTTCCATCATCTGCAGGACTAGGCTGTTGAGAAGGCGGTTTTTATCAGCATAAAACTTTAGCATCTCATCGTTTGAAAGTTTTGTTTGTTTATCATTACAATCGGCACAATTAAGTTGATTAATTCCAACAGTGTGGAAGCCAGGAACCTTAATAACACAATGGCTATGAAAATATTTTTTGCACACAATACATTTTATTACACCTTTTAATTTTTTTTCACAATGCTACATTTATTCACTGCACCAGAATCCGCCTTTACACGGCCCTCGTCCGCCATCTTCTTTTATTTTATTTTTGTCTAGTTGGTAGTTAATTTTTCTGTTTAATTGCTTTCAGTAAAATTTTAAAAACAATTAACCATAAACAAAGATGATGACATAAAATTAAAAATATTAAACGAGAAATGTAGGAAGAAATAAAGTAATATAAAACAAAGACCTTACTACTAAAAAGTACTTAGGACTAAAACTGAATATCATAAATCATTAAATCACAATATATTTATATATTGTTATATAATTAATTATTATTATATATTGTTTTTGTTTAAAAAAAGGATAATGTCTTTCAGCCAAACCCCAGAATGTCTGCACATTGATCATTTGTTTATCGAAGAGTTTTTGAAAAATGTTTCGGTTGCTTTTTACAAATGAAGACCATTTAATCCATCAGCACAGAGATTATCTCTAAAAACTCTTCCATATTTCGTACTTGTTCTTCGGAGAACCTCTTTCCTCTGTATAGCGGGAATAAAAAATTTGCAAGATAGAGAATAAATATTTAATGTTTGGCCCTATCGTTTTTTTCACAAAATTATCATATTCTTTAAATCCATCTGGTAAACGCAATGTCAACCATTCCTCAGGTGCATCAGCAATATAAGCCTGTGTGCCATATAATTTATTTAGAAAGCCTGCATACGGGATCAAATTATTTGACGCTATCCTCTACTTGTTTTCTTAAATTTTCATCGAAAACAAGTTTTATTATATTTGATTTGATTTTTGCATTATCTTCTGCAATAACATTTCTCATAGCTTTCAAATTATCTAAATAATTAACAAAAGAGTCTGTAAATGAACACCAGCGCGTTTCGCCAGCTAACATAAGTGTTTTTGCCATTAGCCTTTATGACTCTTCTTTCTAGATCTGGTGATGAAAATTCTTTGAGCACGGTTTGTACTTTTCCTGCAACATTTTCTGACACCAGTTCTTTTGCCAGAATGCTGAGCACACAGCATAAATATATTTCTTTTGCCCGTTTCATTTTCTCCTGTCATTGGCAGTACAAATTTTTAAGTCGTCACGTCAGTCAGTTTATTAGGTACGGTTATTTTGATACTCTACTAGTTTTTTTTTTACCTAATCTGTGGGCCTATTTTCTTTATTATAAAATATAATTAGCAAAAAAATAGGTATTATTTTGTACTCACCCTTAGCCTTGCTACAAATATTTCTATGGCTTTGCAGTCTTTTCTTGCCTACATTTTTATATTCTTTTTCACAGATTTTGCATAAAGCTGCACATTTTCCTTGAATTTTAATCAATTTAAACCCATAGTCTTGCCCAAATGTATGTTGAGGTAGCCCAGACATTTTAAAATTAACACTAATCACAATAAAACACCCGTTAAATAAGAATTGTTTGCTGATCTGGACTTTAACACCGAAAAAAAAATAAAATAGACCTCTGTTGTTCCCGAATACAACTGAGGGGATTCCCCTAATCTTCGAATTCCGTCGATGCTAGCGTCGTCGCGTTGCCATACCATGTTGCCAGATGTATTCAATAATTGTAATTTATGTACTTTTAAATGAAAAACATTTGCGAATAAACCGCTGTTGAAATATAAGCCCAAAATTGATTAACATTTTTGACGGAATACTCGACATTTTCGACACGATGTTCGACATTTTCGACGCGGTTTCCGACGTCGACGTCGAAAATAATTTTCGGCGCGTCATTACCCATCCCTGTATGTAATCAGTTTTTACCTTAAGAAGGGGCCTGTTTGAGTATTTGTGGTACATATTTTGTGCTTTTTGTATAAAGTTTAATATTCAATTTATGCTATTTTTTATTTTCGCTTAATTTTTCTTCAGGAATAAACATGTTTTTATTAAAGACCACTATGTTTATTTCCATATTATGTAGTATTTTCCTAAA
This sequence comes from Kuschelorhynchus macadamiae, assembly GCA_030620095.1. Taxonomy (NCBI): domain Eukaryota; kingdom Metazoa; phylum Arthropoda; class Insecta; order Coleoptera; family Curculionidae; genus Kuschelorhynchus; species Kuschelorhynchus macadamiae. Next base: position 1,251,201 of record JAUTXW010000830.1, read on the forward strand.
ATCTCATTTGTGTTCAAGAAACAACACACATATAATACCTTACTTTTGGACAGTAGGTACAACTCTAGCCCATTTAGTATGCTGTTTATGACACAACGTCCGTAAAAGATGAATAATCTCTCCATTACACCTTTCGGTCGGATTTTCTTGAGAGAAATACATAGATGTATGACAAACCCAGATCCCTTCGAGAGCTAATGTCTCCTTCCATTCTCTACTACTAAACTTCGAGCCACTATCCAAAAATTACTTGAGATTTATCAACTTGCACAAAGAACTTATTTAAGAGACACCTTAAGACAGATTTGGACGTAGCTCGTTTTAAAGGGTGTAATGATATATATTTACTAAACGCATCGACAACCACCAATAGCTGAATCAACCCTCCGGTTGACATTGGTGCGGCCTCACCAAATCCAAACACGCAATTTGATTAAATTATTTCCGGGACAATAGAAAGCAGTGGCCCGAAAAATTACGAAGAAATTTTACCAGTCCGCAGGAAGGCACTGCTTAAATCCTGGATTTATCTCATAACCCCACTTGAATATAATCTCGTCATATACAAGAAACCATTTTTTGACACGTGGGCACGGCAAACAAAACTGATCTTTTCTTTGTAACTCGGGTATTATAAAAAAATTAACTCCTACTTACTTATACAACTCAAAACATTTTAAGACAAAAATTGAATAACAGTCTCTCCGGGATTTCTAACAATGACATCAGAATCTTTATAAGGATAACGTGATAATGCGTCCGCTAATTTGTGTTCAAAACCTTGACAATATTGAATATTAAAATCCTAAAAAACTGTTCTCTTACTCTCGTCTCCTTATCACTTAGTACCCCATTACGGTTACACATCTTGAAGAATCTCTCAAAATAAGCGCCAATCGATCATAAAATTGCTGCTGCAATAATACTATCCACTGAAGAAATAATGGCAACCTGTTTTAAAATTGGAGTTTCCTCTTCTAAAATCCCTGCGAAATGATAATTAGACCGATACTGTTCTGTTATTTTGTTGATTTCCTCCTCTATTACCCCGGCCACTTCTTTTATCCCTCTCTCTGTATACACCGTTACGTGAATTACCTCTGTCATAATTCACCTGTTCTTCTATACTATCCAACATCGTTAAATGACTTTCGATAGCCTCTGTTGAATGCAATCCTAAATGCCCCTTCGAACCTCAGGTAAAAAATGTTAATAGCATATTCAATAAGTTCCGCTTTACTCAAAGAACTTGATACATAACTCAATTCCTTTATACGTTTTAGAAAATAATCGGCCCTCAATTTCAATCCGTAGGATCCATACGTTATTAACAAAAATATTTCCATGTCGAATATAAGCTCTATTACCTATACTAGTACATATTATTGGGAAATAAATTGCTGGAACAACCTGGGGCATCTTGTACGTTGCTTTTTTGTTTTGACAAAATAACAACTAACTGGTTAATACTTTGTGCTATACTTCATCTGAGACTTTATATTCTGCGAAAAATCACTATTTAGTTTTTCAAAATTTTCACTTAATTTCTTATTTAAATAGGTGCCAAAACTCTGAAATACTTTTGATAGTTCTGTCATTAAATTAGCATTTCTTTCATAATCATGCTCGCTTTTACTTAAATCTAATTCATCTTTATGCATTGACTACCTATTCACTTTTGAAGGCATTTTTTTAATTGATTGTCTTTAATTATAAGAAATATGTAAGCTTTTTTTTTGGCAGTCAATTGTAAAAACACTTACAGGACAGAAAACATTTCACTCAAGGAGGACAATACTAAATTTCTAACTATATTATGGCAGTGGATATACGCCACTAGCCATACACGAAGGAGTGGACGCCTCCTGGGGCACTGGCTGACCACGACGGACAGCACGTAAACTTTCGATTACTGTTTTCCAACTACCTCCTCCCTCAAAGGTTCTCAACCTTGCTACCCTGCGCCGCTTTCCAGTAAAAGTGTCCCGTGCGCCGTTTTAGTGGATTATCTTCATTGAAATTATTCATGTTTTTGCCACTCTCCTTAATTAGGCGACTGACGCTAGTATATTATACTTAACATCATTGAAATCTAGGCAGCACCCAAACTCATTCAACTATTTCTGTGTTCGCAGTAGCTTGCTGCATTCAGCAGAACTATAAAAACAATACGAATTTAAACAGGCTGCTTCATATAATATTGTTTTTTTTAAGGACCTATTACCATATAAATGATTTTTTTCATGTTTTTAGAGTGGAGGAGAATCTATCGACGTTCATCAGATCCGGTCTGTCAGAGTCTCTAGGGGAGCCAGAAATATCCCAAAGGCTTTCGAAATATTTACGGAAAACCAAACCCTTATCCTGAAACCCAGCGATGGGAAAAATGCAGAAGAATGGGTTCAGTGTTTGAGCATAGTCGTCGCTCATTCTAGGGAGACAGGAGGTCAAGGTGGCAAAGATAATTCAAGGGGAAAAAGCAATAGTTTGCCCGCGAGGGGAATTGGAGGTAGCAGAAGTCATATTTGACAATCGGCTATTGACCGTCTAACAGATTCAGTCAGTGAGGGTACCTTTTTATTGATTTCAGTATTTTTCATTATTGGAAGACCAGCGACAACTTAATGTATCGTAGAGTAAGATGTTCTGAATACTTATTTTCTACTTGCTAGTTGCTAAACTACTAAACCTGCATTAATTGTAAGTAGATAAAATACTGATGTACTTAACTCGGTAAAAAATTATGGTTATTCACTTTGTTAAATGGTCTGAGTACTTAATTATATAGGATTTGTAACAAAGAGGTTTTATCTAAAATACTAGGGTAAAAATAGCTTTAAAATGCGCTTTGTTGATATACAAAGGCAACTAAATCCACTTATTAAGTTCCTTTTCCACTAGTAATAATCACAGTTCCCGATAACAAACCAGGATTATGATTATAAAATATATTCTACACCGATTCTCTGCGCGTATATGTATACATGAAGTTGACATTTCACGAAGACTATGTAAACGACATCATATTTAAAATATTTGTCATTATTCTTCACCTTCATAAGCATAGAAATAAACTTTATTAAATATGGTAAACGTAATCAAATATTAATGAACATACTAAAAAAAAAACACCAGAACAACCCTTTAAAAAATAAGAACTGATTGAATGCTGTGATCTTAGCCTTAAATTAAAGATGAACATGCTGGGTTCTTGGTCCTTCCATATGGGGGGGTGACAGAGGTCTCCAGCAAAGAAGCTTTTTAAGATGTGGTTGTACCTTGAGAATATCATGGACGGACCATGTAATTAATAAAATGGTCCTTAAATAATTAAGAGACAAAACTGCATAACATCATTAAGAAAAGAAAACTGAAGTATTTTTTAACTCATACTACAACGAAAGTACTTGAGAAACGAGGACCAAGCAGCAATAACATATTTAAAGGGCTTTAATTAATGAAAGAAAATTATACTTTTTTTTCTAATAATAATTTTTCATGAACTAAATAAAAAAAGACCAAACTAAAAAATCAAGTTACCTATCAATAAAAATCCTTGGCTGCCTTTGAAGTTTTATATTTCTTGATGCATATATAAAAATTAAATTGTGGATAATAACATTAGTAATAAATATTATAATACGCCCGGCGTATGTCACATAACCTAAAATGCAACACCAACTGACTGACTGACTGATTAATATAGAATAAAGTCAAAAAAGTGTATTTTTTTCCTATTAGCATATCTTCTTTTTCTTCGTCAGATCTGGATGTTAACGACCATCATGGTTATTCATATTTTGCTTACTGCGGCGCAAAATGGCTCTTAAATGTAGTACTAATCCTTAATTTTTTTGAGCCTCCTCCCTGGTCCTGGTTTCCCAAATACTTTTAATTTTAACATGAGTTAAGTAACCTGTGTATTGATATTCATTTTGCATTATATGGTCAAAATACCATTCCTTCTTTCTAGGACCGTTTTACTAGTTACATGGTATGTCATGATATTTTCAAAAAGCGGCTGTACAAAAGCATCTCGAAAGCTTCATTTGTTACCAGCTTCTGTTAGGGTACAGGACCCAGCCCCATATTGAAGGATTAAAACACATAATATATTACTATTTATTGTAGATACTGCTGAGATGTGTATTTTTGTGAACTCTTAACCAATACATAAAGTTATCCTGGAGGTTTTGGTGGATATTCCGAAATGATCATGAATATCTGTTTACCGTTTTTAACAAAGTTTATTTTTATGCTTGTTTGCTTATTTTTGTTGCTCTGTTGAAATTTTAAATGATTAGCTATAAAAATATTCGTACAAAAATCTAAAGAATTATAGAGATGAAGAAATTTACATATTTTAAAAAAATGTTGTTTACTTAGCCTACATTATCTACACGAAAAAGATTCATGTAGACGAGTAGAGAATAGGCGTAGAATACGTTTTATAAACTACGGCACAACCCGTCATCTTCATAAGTTGTATTGTGTTTTTTTTATAAATATTTTCACAGCTTAAATTTAGACAAATAAAATAAAAATTAGAAAATAAACTTGATTAAATAAGGAAACATTTATTCAGAAAGATTTACCAAAGAAAAATACTCTCTTTGCCTAATATTAATTTGACATGAACTATTAAAAAAGTCGTTTGATTTAAGTAAACAGAATTTCGTCTAAACAAATGTCAGTAGTATATATAGGAATGAGCATCTACAAGTCAACAAAGATTGCATACATTTTGTTGAAAACAAAAAATAAAATACGTGATCTAGGTAGACAATGTGTAAACTATGTCCGTTAGATGGAGTGTTGCATTTTAGGTTATGTAACGTGTTTTAGGTGTATTACAATATTGTTATTCGAAGAGCTTACTCGTGAAATACAGACCTCTGTAGAGAAGTCCAGTGTGGCCAGGTTTTCTGTGTTGGTTCGGAAATCTAGCGAAAACTTAATTGCTCTAAATGGAAGTTATTCCGTTATAAAAGGCCCAGACGCGGTGAATGCAAAGATTGTTAAAGTTTTTTTCGGTTTTAGGTTACGTTTGTCTGTAAGAGTATAGAGTAAACTATTAACGTAACACGGAAGTGATTAATAAACTCGTTCTGTCCTACTTGCATTGTAGTTATTATAAAAACACATAATAAAAACATTGCAATTTTGACAGAACGAGTTTAATGAACATTCTACATTTCCTACCACCTTCAAACAAGCAACGGAAGCGACCCTTAGCGAGAAGCTGAAACCTGATACTCTTCAAAAAGTATCTTATATGTTTCACAATGTTTTAAAGTTTAAAATGGGAGGTTGTCTTCATAGTGCATGCTAGATCAATCTGCGAGCAGCTCGAATGTGCTGGTGTATTGTGTACTCACTAAAGAAGCAAAGCCATTGACAAATTTAAAATAAATATTATTGTTTTTTTAATTAGTTAATTTCAAAAAGATATTGGTAAAAATAACCCGACTGCGTATGCAGTATTTACTAGCCATGTATGTATGTGTCATTGTTTGTTGAGACCTACAGACTAAACGCCTGTACCGATTTTCATGAATAAGGCATCAAACGTTTGTCTGTATCCTGCGAGTGTTCTTACCTACATTTGTCTTAAAAAAAATTAATGACGGAAGTAGTGCCTTAGATGGTCTACATATTTTAGGTAAAATACTATTCATATAAATATCATGTGACAATGTAGATTATATTTTATAGTTTACAATACAACCTTGGTATGTAGTACCAAATTGACAACTGATATTTTATATTTCTTGATAAAAATATGCTATTTTAGTTGCTTATTATTTCTTTAATTGTAAATAATATTTTTTTTAAATTTATTAATGGCTTTGTTTCTCTTGTGAGTACAATTCACCAGCACATTCTTTCCTTTAATGGTCATCAGGTTTTAGCTTCTTCCTAAGGACTACTTCTTAGATCACGCACATAACGCAGAACGGATTCTTTTTCACTTTCACAACTGACCTGCACCGAAAACTACAAATATTAATATAATACATCTGAAATATGGTACATAATCTAAAATGCACTACCATCTAATGCACTGAGGATTGAATTAAAGTGTTGTGTAGATAGTTTTCATATTCTAATTCTAATCATTGTTGTAACAGTTTTATTGGGTATATAAAGGTTCACAGCTACTTTATATTCCCCTCGTTGATAATTTTTTCTTGTTAGTTTAGGATGGATTTAGGATTCTAATAATGGAATTTTATTGGCTCATGAAACATCTGTAGTGTTACTCAATCGGGAACAAGTCAGTCCCAAATGTGTAATGCGACTAACTCAATGCAAAGATTGTACTGTGATTTTCATACTTTTTTTAAAAGACAAAAACTCAAATGTTCTGAAAACTTAATTTTTAAACTTTTAATTCGTTGGTATTGCAAGATATCAACCTGTTTTCTGTTTGGTTTCATCACTAGAACGTGATATAATAGAGTCCACGCAAGCAGAGAATGGTACAGCCACTCCTTGGTTTATGCGAGATGGCTGGCACATATTTAATTCTTAAGACATGTAATTTTAATGTTTTTTTGCCTTATTTTACTGTACAATTCACTAGTTGAATATTATTTTTATTTCAATTATTATTAAAACTAGTTCTTTTATTTTATCGGGTAATTCATCTTTAAAAATTACACACTTTCGAACTGTCGCTAGTGAAACCTATCACGCACAAGTCACTAAGTAACATATGATGTCGCCATGTTCTGTACCAATCCCATCTTGGGCCTACTCTATCACACAATAATAGTTCTGGCAATATTTCCATGTTCTTTTTTTCCTTCTCAATTTCTAGTAATAACCTGCTGTAGCTACATTTTAGAAGAGTAGTGAATTAACTCCAAGTGGGAAGTAATCATCTCAATTATGGGTTTGATAGAAATTTTCTTGACAATTTGATATAATAAATTACTGCATTGTATGAGTTGCTAAATATACCCATTTCATAACATAATGTTAAATTTTAAAATGCATATTTCATTTATTTAACAAGACTAATTGGCCAAACATAGTTATAGAATAGTTTTTATTTTCGTCAGATTATAATAGTGTGAATCCCTAAAAGAAAATTTCGATCACATTTGAACAGTTATAAGCTATTATTATCGTCTTTTGTATACTTGAGAAAAATTACGAAACTGATTTCGCAAAAATTCATCCGCAGGTTTAAAAGGTAAAACTTAGGCATACCAACAATCCGTCAAATTATTATTCAATATAGGTTAGCAACGGAAATTGTTACAGGTATAAAACATTTAAATATTCGTGAATCGACTTTGAATTTCGTCGTAAGTATAAGGTTGCAGTCACACAGATCGATCGTGTACAAGCGACAAAAAACACAGCAAATTATGTAAACATTGTTTTAAATTGATAATTGTAATTAATGGTTACACAATATTAATCACGCGCGATCGAGCATCACCATAATCATGCTTCACCGCCCGGTTTGAAATTGAAAAATGTTTATTTTTTAGTCTTCGCTCGACGGTTGTCAACCGTGGACTCGATCATATTTGACAATGTCAGTTGCACATTTCCGAAATTAAAACATAAATATCGTAAAAATAAATACGAATAATGTAACAAAACATTGTTTTTTTTTAGATATTTATAATCAACAGCAAAAGTTATGGTACGAGCGTGAATCGAACAATGGTTATGATACTGGTGGGTTTGAATATGTACAAGTTCTAACGGATTGCTTATCAGTGGTACGTACGATAGCGCAATTGGTTAGAGCAATGGACTAGTGATCCAGAGGTGCGGGTTCGATTCCCGCTCGTACCACAACTTTTGCTGTTGATTATAAATATTTCTAAAAAAAATATTTCACAGTTTAAAAACAAACTGATCAAATACTTCTATTCAAAAACATTGTAATTGCTATTTTCATTATAGTTTATGCTTTGGTTAGTTTATATTACTGGTGGCATTCGGTGTAGTGTTCCAACCCTTTTTAATGCGTGCATTTTTAATCGACAGCACTTCGCTATACGCGATCGTTCACGATTGAGGACGATGATGTGTGACCGCCATCTGACAGTCTTTCAAGTTACATTCACCACCCTTAAACCCGTTTTTAACCGAAATTAAAAAAAACAAAGTCTTCTTAAAAGAAAAAAGCTGTTTTTATAAAATCTAGAGAAAAAAACATAAAATTCCGTGTTTTTTAAAAATCATCGTGTGATTCAACAGAAGATTTGAAGTTTTTAAACCCAGGTCGTTGTTGAATTGTTCAGTTTACACCAGGAGTTCTTGGATTCCAACGAAGTTTGCTTGATTTATTCGATTTAAACCCGTAATCTCGTCACTATTTAACACCCAGTCAAAGTAAGTGAACCAAGATTATTTGATCATATGGAGATTTTGCTATATATATATATATATATATATATATATATATATATATATATATAATATTATATATAATCATATTATAACTTAGGAGTCAAAATTTCTGTATTATGAGTATTATATTTTATTAAGATCGGTATTTGTTAATTTATATAAATCAAGTATTTAAATTCTCGTGACTGTATATTATTCCCAATTGTTACTTATTTTACAAACATTCCAGAATTTTTATATATACACATTGTACGTTTTTTTTAATTATTTTTATTGTTATAGAATAAAAATGTGCTTTTATTAATCAGTATTATAAATATACCACTTCCTAAATTTTCGTGAATTTATGTTTGATACTTGAACCGATACTAGAGTAATAATACAGAACAAACATAGTAAACAATTTTTTGTCGATTTATTCGGCCAAATGTGTGATAGTAAAGATGGAAATACGTAATTCTATTTATTTACCGGTTGAGAAAGTATTTTCGCCCAGCTTTTTGATATAACTAGCGAGGGGAAATTAGAGGACTAAATATTGAAAACCATTTTACATATTGACGAATAAAGCCAGATATTTGACTCGAACCGTAGAATGGGATTCAACTACTTGTGTATTTACAAATTAAACCCGCTTACAAAATACAATATGGCAAATCTGGGTAAAGTTAAATCGTTACATAGCGGTGTAGGGGAAAGAGGGGTTGGCTAGCAGCGACTACCACTGTTAAGGAGTACCACTTGTGTGTAGTTTTTCCATATTTATGAAGCAGGGTAGGCAAGAAAATTTCCCAATCTAAACTGTCCATATTTCGTAAATACGTTAACGGCTTCTGTTGAGCTTTTAAAAGATTATTTATTGAATTTAAATTATTAAAGACAATTATACATTGTCGCTCAGACATATTCCTTTTACGTGTAATGCTGGATTTATTGTCTGCAAGACCCGCTTCCCTGTCGGTGGCGTAGTCCTAATTTACGAGACTGACCTTCCTCTCCTATTTTCCACACACACACACACACATACACACTTTATATGTCTGGTTTGCAGGTCTGTGGCACAAGACCTTCAACGGCCGGCGTATCATAACAACTGATTTTCGAGGTTTTGAGGTTTTATTGTTTTAATGGTGGTTTTATGGACAAACCTGAACTAAACTAACGCTAACGGGACCGATCCACTATATGGTCATCCGCCTGAACGGGGATTCAAACACCTATGCGTCGCATCTAAAGCCGAGTTCGTACCACCGAGCCAGGAAATTCATGCTGAATATTCAATAAAACTTGTTTATATTCCGCGGAAATAAACGGCGAACCAATAGGAAGCAGATTCTGTGTTGTAACTGGTATGTTTTGCCGGCAATTGAAGGTCTTGTGTCGGTGACTGGGTTCTAGTTTGCCCGACGGATCTTGCACATACTACGAGCTTTATCACATACACAATATTCTACTCTCTCGTACACCTATGAATAAGTGAGAGTGCCCATATCGATTACCCTTTGTAAGTAACCTGTGAACAGTGAAATATTGCTACGAAACTGGAACGGACCCGTTAATAGAAACAAAGCAATGCAAATGGGTTATTAGGCAACCCGCACGTATGTAGTATATTCTACTTTCTCTCACACATTTCTTATATGAAGGAAATAAGAAACAATCAATTTTATATTTTTGATTAGTTTAACTTCCAATGAACTGGTTAGAAAATAATTACCATGGATTTAAATATTACAAAGCTTAATGACTGAACTATTCTAAGCTTAAAATTAAAAAAAAAATATATTTACGTTTTTCACAAATATTCTAGGCATAGAAACATATTGGATTACCTAATAGATGCTTTACCCTTTTTTTTGTATATGTGCTTTGCCTACTGCAGAACTACCAAAAATGTATTTAAAATTATTCTAGTATTAATATATAATTATAAATAAAAATTTAAATTGTTTAGTATAAACAATCTCTGATCAGTGGCTGTTCGCCAGGGGACGCGGGTGAAGCGCCACTTCACCTACATTTTCCAATCAATTTACTCAAATAAAAATATTTTTAAAATATTAAGCATTTTATAATCTACATTTCTATTATAAAAATCTAGTTGTTTATATAAATTCACACAATGTTCTTAATTATACCATTATTTTCTATTAAAACTAGTGCGTTATATACTCAAAAATGACTTAAAAACGTAGTGCGCTGAACACGTATTCATAAGAGCGACCCGTTGAGGAATTGAAAACAACAGTAAAAAGTTCCGCTTCAGACTCCCCCCGCATGCCGGTTTTCACGCTTAGATTTGTTTACAGCAGTTATACGGCCACGCAATGGTGAATATCCGTAAGCCAAATAGAGATGGGAGCGGCATAAAATTGCTGCTGCAGGCTGCAGACGCTTGTTGTAGAATGAATGTAAACTAGCGCGTTCGGATCATAGGAGAAGGAAGCAGTTTTGCATCGATCGAATCGAATCGAAATTAGCTTTAAGATATAGGTACATTAAGAACAAAAAAATATATTTAAAATCTTATTAATTTATATTATTTCCCCTAAGTATTAAAAAACGCTCCAAGTCTACGGATAATTAACATGATAAAAAGGTAAAAAAATTGCCATTTTGGCCGTGTCACCCCGATAAATTTTCGTCTGCGCTGCTATTTTTGCCTGCGGTGCTGTGCAACTAGCTACGTTGCGGTTCACTCGTTTTTAAAAACACGAGCTGCCTCCGATGCTCCGTCGTGTCGACAGACCCGAAACCGATTCCTTCGTGCACTAGACCAATGCGGTCTAGTTTGGCTCAGCGCTTTGGGCCACCTATTACCATTTCACAGCTGGGATTATTCGTACCTGGAAACGGTACAGACAAGTTATTGTTACCGGTTCGTGGAACAGTCACAGCCTTCGAATATCGTTCAATATTCAAAGGTCACCGCGAACCTGTTCCAAAAAAACAGGTATAGTGACAATGTAACACCTCTAGCCCAACGCCAAACTGGCTCTCATCAAAGAACATCACATGATTCAATGGTTCTCCCCAGTTAAGCCAAAACTTTATTGATTTTTGAACTTATTATATAACGACGTGGTAAAAACCATTCAACCTGTAAAACATCAGGTCTAAAAAATAGATCTCAGTAGTAAAATCCAAATTTGTAAAAAAAACTAAAATCTTCCATTCCTGTTAAAGAACACATACTGTTCTCCCTTTAGCTATGTAGATATGAATACTAGTTCTATCAAGTAATAAAAACGAATTTAATATTTTTCCATTATCATTAAACATACATTACATCGAATGTATAACAAACCTGGTTCATATTTGGCCGAAATAAACATATATGTTAGAAAATGAGTACCGGGCATGGCAAGATTGACTTGAACTGGTCGGTTTAACGAAAAATAATCTAACTGTAAACATGCTCCGACTAAAGCTAACCTAACCCAAGCAAAATGTTTGAAATTAAAAATTATTTTGCTTGGAATTACAAATAAGGTTAATTATTTCCTTTTTATCTTCCAAATCCTTAATTTCTGCCTCAATTTTACGTTTTTCAGATGCTTTCCTAGAGCTCGCTTGTATTTCCGATTTGAGTTTTGCAAATAGGTTAACAATTATTTGGTTTTTATTAAATTTGAGATACTACCATACTTTAAACTTTGATCGTAGATTATCCTTTGAGCAATGCTCCTGCAAATTCTCCACTAATAAGCTTTTACTAATTGAGAACCCACCATCTACAAATGCCTTTCCATGAAATAATAAGAATATTGTTTTAAATGATATGAATCTTTAAATTCTTTCTTATTCCTTTTTGACTGGAATAATCATCCAAACTAAAATCAGTTTTAAAATCGAGTAGAAATTGCTGTGGTTTTATGAAATTAAGATATTGTAACTTTTAATTTTAGTTTTTCAGAAGCCTTAATTAAATGCCCGAGTAGATTTTCTGCTATAGCATCAATAAAGAGTGATGTCAAATATAGTCTCTGTCTGGTCATTTATTTCATACTTCCAAATGGTAAAGAAAAATATAGAAGTTTGTTAAAAATTATCTTTTATTTTCGTAAATATTTTTATCTCAATTTTACAAGTTTTCCCTCACTTCTATAAGCAAGTTTGACTTCCCTGCCTTACAGGATTTTCTAGAAAAGTGAGAACCTGCAATACAGGGTGTACGAGAGGCATAAGTAGTCTTGTTCTTTTTAGTAATTTGTTTTGTTTTACCTGTTACACGATAGGGTGCCGAGAAGCATACCAAGAGTATGTACAGGGTCTTCCATTGAGGAGGAAAAACGGTATTTTTTTGAATTCCTCTGTATTTTTCAAGAATCAAAATAGCCTATCGATATATTTTAGCTCGGAGAATTCGAAAATTGTAACAAAAAAAACAATTGAATGAGAAACAAAAGACTTACGCCAAGGATGATGCATTTTTTAAATAGAACACCCTATATATTATTACATTTTTAGATTCTATGGTTAATTCTAAGTGTTGTTTAATAAGGGTTCTATATGTCTATCTTCAACTGCTTTTGATTTATTGATGTTTGAAAATTGACATTTTTGCTTCTTTGAGGCGTCATAGCAGCTGACCTAGAGCGAAATAACTTTCACATTCCTATTTTAGTTTTTGATAAGCTATCTTATGACGCCAGCCAAACAAAAAAACGGAAATTATTTTGCTACCTATTTAATTTAATATATTCATATGAAATGTAGGTGATGCAGATGATCACCTTACTTCAAAATTTTCAGTATTACCTACACTGCCATTATTCGAAATTGATAAATATCAATTAAATAAATTACCAAAAGAACGTTTATAAACTGCTTTATAAACCAAAAGGCGATGCATAAACCGAGAAAAATATTTGACATTTATTTTTGTAGCCATAGCCTACTATTAAACTATGCATTTAATTTCAGAAAATTGTCATTTATTTGCGTCTTTCTGAGAAAAAGTGCATAATATTATATATTTTTGCAAAGGTAAAAAATATACAGGGTGTTTTATTTAAAAAAAATAAAGTAGGGTCCGATAACCTTTCGACCTGACCCTGTATACTAATTCCGAAGGCGAAATTGAGTTTTACGGGAAAAGTTATATAAGAAACAGTTTTCATATTTTCGATAAGTTATCTGATAGTTGAGATACGAGGGGTGCCTGAAAATGCAACATTTTCAATTTAGCCCTGTATCTTAAAAACTAAAAGGGTTATAATAATTTTGTTAACAGCATCTTTCGTTTTACGAAAAAGTAGCATTAAAACCGCAACTTTCTATCTATAAAAATAACGGAGATACCCCGCAAAAGTACCCAAAATGGGACAACCTGTACATCAGTTTTTTGTTTGTATAAAAATCCTACTGAATGGAGACTCTTCATTCGAACGCGGAACAGAAAGATTTGAAAATGCCAAATGCGATTTTGACGAAACGTCAGAAAAATTGCTTTTTTCAGAATAAGAGCAGTTAGTAAACGGTGTACATCCAGCATAAAAACATATCGCATGTGTTCATGCCTAAAAAACTGAGAATCAACACATCAGACCGATACTACATAAGAATCTTCTTCTGATTTATTTATTTAAAAAACTTGTCTTCCTGCGCTCGACCACCTTAAACTTTATTAGGTGTTTTAAAGGAAGGTTGGCGACTTAAAAATAATATAATCTATAAATGATGTTCTCATGAGAATTACGTTCATCAGCTGATTAGACAAAAAATAGATTTTTGTGAGAATAGCAGTTTTATTTTCAGTATGCGCGCCTTTCTTGTAGCAGCGGCAAAGTTGCAGAAATGGTTTGTTGGGCTTTTCGTAAGAGTAAAGTTCATTTCAAGAACAGTAATGAAAAGAGGCCCATAAAAATGATCAAATAACTGCAGAATGCTTTAAATTTAAGTTTGAAATTTCTTAAACAAAATAATTTAAAACATTTATAGGATTGACAAATTACTTTTCATGCATAGTTTTTAGGCTTTAAATAAATAAAAGTTATCTCATTATAAAGTTTATTATTATGCTGTTAATATTAAAATTAAATCGTCTATGAACCAATTAGGAATATCTTTATTTCACAAATGAGGGTGTCTTTCTAGCGAGAGAAGGCCTCGTAGATTAGAGTTGTTCAAAGCTAGTATTTTTTTGTAACAGGGTCGGCCCGTGTTCGTGCGTACCCGTTCCAAATACCAAGATCTTGGTACCCAATCCTTATAAGATATAGTACATAATTTCAGGTGCGGCTATTGAGGTGAAGTGCTACTTCACCAGGAAAAATAAACAAGCAAGCATCTAACTATATTTATTATATATCTCTTAAAATTTAAGTTTTCGTTTATTCACCTAATTGGCAAAAAAATAAACTGTACATCTCGAATAAATATTTTACTTGACCGTCGGCGGCATGTCTTTTTAAAACTTTCAATTGAACTTTATTATAACAACTACAATAGTGGCGCAAACCGCTTCAACTTTGCTGGAGGTGATATGTTTAGTTTACGATTTTCCTACTACGTTGCCATGACAACGCGTTCGTGATGACGTCGACCACATGGAACATTTATGTTAACCAGCGCCATACAACGCTCTCGGTGAATTGCTAACGCAGTACACTAGACCCACGTGTCGTTCAGTTTGGGGTGGTTGTTTCCTTTAATTTTCGCGGATTTCGCTGCAACCGGTTAGTTCCTTTGCAGTTTACTTGATTGTTTTGTGTTTTATTTATTTATGGTGTTGTTACAACTTTATTTGGTGACGGGTTTATTAATTTACATTATTGATGAATCCGAACACGAATGTGGTTTGCATTCTGTTGGAAACTATTTAAACGATAGAAGGAACAAGATCAGTTTTAATCGTCATCGTGGTTTTCGGCGTACAAATGGTTATGTAGTATAAAAATTGTTTTGCTGGCCTTGTTTACTAGTTTCCAATAAATATTCAGTATGGAATAAGGTAGGATTTGCAGGTATGTTAAATATATGAAGGTCTTTACATAAACATGAAGACTCGGCGGAGCATTTAAAATGCGAATTAATGCTAAAAACATTTGTAAAAAATCAAAGCACTATAGCTGACACTTTAAAAGCTAAACTGTATAAAATACATTTTAACGAAAACATCTGATTAAAGAGACTATTTATGTGCGTGGTAATCGAGGCAGTTTTGTACCTTGCAAAACAAGAGTTAGTCTTTCGCGGCCATGATGAGAGCAACGAGTCAATAAATAGGGGGAATTTTAAAAAGCTTTTAGGTCTATTAATATCGAGAAGTTCCCAAGAACTAAAAGATCATCACCAAAAAAATTAAAAATATTTTTATTGGTGACTCAAAAACTATTCAAAACGAAATAATTGAATTGTAAATGATCATGTAAAAAATGAAATAATGAACACACAGTTTTTTTCTGTGCAAGTGAATGAAACCACTGATATTAAGCAAACCCCCAGTGCGCCATAATTTTAAGATACGTTAATTCAGAAGGTTCAGTAGTCGAGAGATTCTTAGGATTTTATAATGTCAGCTATGATAGAACGCCGGAAAATTTATATTTTCTATTGGATCAAATTTTGGACCAATTTGACTATAAACATAAATTAATAGGCAATGTTACGATGGCGCAAGTGTGATGTCTGGCCATCTAAATGGCCTTCAAAAAAGAAAAAGCGCCGCAGGCTATATTTGTCCATTGTCCATTTTTTTATCATTCAGCCAAACGAACGTATGCTCTTACTCTGCATCTACGAGGCGTATACCAACAATTACAGAAACTCGTTGGTCTTTAAATTTGAAGTTAGTAAATGTGATACAAACTGTGACAAATCTGATGAAAAATCAATCCGACTTGCGAAAGGATTTTTAGGTGAGATTAACGATTTTGAATTCGCGTTTCTGGCATTAGTATTTAATGACATTTTTTCAATCACGGACATACTATTTGCGTTCTTGCGTATCCAATATAAAACCTTGTCGTAAGGCGCTCTGTAAAAAAAGAAATTTAATACCATGTTTGATAAAGCAAATTCTATTACAGAAATAAATCATTACAAACGTGAGGTTGTTAAGCTTTCACCTGAAGAAATTAGAGCTAAGTATAGAACCCTTTTTTAAGAAATATTGAACCATATTTTAATGGAAATGACACTAAGCTTTCAAGACTGTGATAAACTTATTTTTATGTTTGGCAGATTCTACTAAATTTTTCCGAAGTTCATTTTTTCTTTGCCATTGTATTAGTTGTGTTAAATAAAATGTATTTTAATACTTTGGTATTTTACTCTAGGTAATCAAGAGAGAGAGAGAGAGAATGTAGGGGAAGTGCGTCAGCATCTAATGACTATTTAGCGCTACACTTTTTTTTGTTTTTAGACGCAACATATAGGGGAGATGGAAGGTTGCGCGGAAAGGGGATCAGAATCAGCCTTCGAGGATGGGGAAAGGAATTTTTACGTCTGGGGAATGTCAGCCAGACGGACCCGACAGGTTATCGAGGAGTCCCAACTACAGATGTGTCGTTCACGACGTCAGTATAAAGATCCGGATCTTTATACTGACCCACGGGAGCAGGGTCTTGAAAAAATTGCGAGCCGGATCACGGATCTTTGAAATAGAGACAAAGCAAAATGAAGCGTCCAGGTGCGTTTGTCTATGGTTCAGTCACCGCGGAGCCGACGACCGATATAACGCGGTTTTCGAACCGGTCTGATTGATAAGAAAAGCAGGATGATAGGGTGGATGGGTCGGTCGGTCATTAGCTTGCTGAATGCTGATTGCCATGAAATATGAATTTCTGTATAGCCAGAATCTCGTGTAGGTTTAATTTGGGGTTGATTAGCTTGTTGACTTCGTAAATCATCGTAAAAACATCATATTACACCAGTCTTTTAAAACTTAGATTTATGTTGTGTGGATTAGATAATAGATTTAAATGTCTACTTTTTTGTGTGATGTGTATATTGAAGTTCAGATGGCCCTATAATTAGTGATGATAATAGGATGATAGTCATTAAAAAGAAATATAAAAATCTGTATTTCATAATAGAAAAAACAAGTCAAATCTTAGTTCATGTATGTAAAATTGATTTTCTGTGAAATAAATTAATAAAAATGGAAACAAAAAAACTTCAAAACCACTATAGCAAGACTCTTAAACATTGTAAGTTAAAAGTATAATATCTTTAAAAATTATTATTTCACTTAAAACGCATCCGTGTAAGTCGCATCCAAGTTTGTAAACAAAAACTAGACTGGTGAGGTCGCCACTCATTTTACTCGTCGCGAAAAACTAAAAAAATGTTCGGGCAGTACTGTCTATAAAACCGATGTTACATGCTTACAAAGTTTTCAGATGGATGAAGCTACGCATACATACCTACCCAATGCCTAATATGACGAATATGGCCCGCCTATTTTAATGAATTTAAAGAGATCCGGGTCTTTAAACTGACCCAGATCCGTTGACCCGGATCTTTAAAAAGATCCAGATTTCCCATCACTAGTCCGAACCTCGGCCATCCCCTCCACCTGAGAGGGTATGTGATGGCGGGGAGTGTGAATTTACCCCCAAACAATCACGGGAACATCCGGTTCCCCCCAGCCTGGTTACCGGCGTGAATGGCAGCGTGGAAAGTGAAATTCATTTTACACTCTTCCCTGTAGGACTTTTAACCACTAATATCTAGATAATCAAGAAAAATCGGATAGAAGAATCCGCTATGATTTAATTTTAAACATATTTAACTTCAGGGTGATGTCTATTTTTTGGTTTTAAAAAGTTTGCCGCCATTTAGTTATATATATATATATATATATATATATATATATATATATATATATATATATATATATATATATATATATATTATTCAGGGGGACCCTGTGGAGACGAGAAAATGTTTCTCTCACGAGGAGAACATTTTTTAATTACAAATGATTTAATGAAATACTGGATCGGTGTTTAAAAATGTAGCTCAATTCGTCGACAGAAAAAACTACCTCGTGAGACTGAGTTTACAATTTGAACAGTGCATAGCATTACCAAAACTCTACAGAAATATGGACTGACGAGTTTTAGCAAATATTAAAATAAAAGAATTAACTTTAAAAGTTAAATATTTCAATAACTCTGGTTTGGTACTGTTATGTGTATTTGTGTCATTTCGGTGGGATTTTTAGTTTTTTTGTGAGGTGTTTGGAACCATACACAATATTGGTGAGTTATTTTGTATGAATTTTATGTATTAATTCTCCCCATTTTCATATTAGATTTTCATTTAGATTTGTAAGGTCCCTTTTGACTATTTGTGCCTTTTCTGTTCTTTACAGACACTTGACAAAGTCTCAATAAAGTAGACGAAACGTTGAGAAGAACCGTTGGTTTGATTTCATAGTCCTGAATTTCACTATACTTCGCACTTATACAATATATAAAGGACGCTATAGGATTTTAAAAAAATATTTCAATAACTTCTTATTAATTACATTCTTATCGAAATACAAAATATTATATTCGTCGATAACTCAGCACATCTTTGCAGTTGATGGCCTCTTCTGCGTCGTCGTCGTCTCAGTCTTCTTACTGCTTAAGGTAAAGAGAAACAAAAGTCCCAAATGAGTGTAGTAACACATGGTCTCATGTACTGTCCGTTGCAATATAGCAGATAAAATAAAGTATAAAACGGAACTTAAATTCATGAAAAAAAGGTCTTATCTTAATTGCCACCATCCGAATAATAATTTATTCCAGTCGAAGTTTCCCAAAAAATATGAATTTGGCTCCAGATTAAAGAATCTTTTTCGTTAATATCGAAAATTGTTATAAAAATAACTTGCCCAGAATTGAAACCTACATTCAATTGTACAATTACATCTATGTATCTACCATGAAAAATAGTTTTTATTATTTTTCAAAAAATTATCTCTCAAATAACAATCAGAATTTGCCTGTACACTTGAGAATTATATAATTTATTAATAAAGTGACAGGTTGATAATTTTTCGCGAAGCCCCGTATACGTATAAAAACGAATAGATATCCTTTATATTTATGAAGAATTTTTTGACAAATATTTTTTTTCTATATCACTACAATTAACTTAAGCAAACATATTGTATATCATAAAATTAGACGTAAAGTGTAGCACTGAAGTAAATAAGATCAACGTGGCGATCTCTTTTTAAACCACATTGTCATAGAAACTGGTAGTCCTCTTTATGATCTGCACAACGCTTTAAAATATATATATATATATATATATATATATATATATATATATATATATATATATATATATATATATATATATATATATATATATATATATATATATATATATATATATATATATATATATATATATATATCAATTCCGTCGGTCTGTCTGAATTCATGTCATTTCGCGTCATAGCTTAACGACTACTTACCCGATTGATTTCAAACTGGTCAAAAATTAAGGATCATATGGGGATGACATGGTAAAACTTTTATAAAAATCCAATATGACGGAACAAAATGGCGGCCTAGTGAAATGGTAAAAAAAGTGTTATTAAAAAGGTAATCATCCAATTTATCTCAAATTTTGCAAAAAAAATCAAGTATTATATTGAAATCAACTGGTAATATTTTGGTACGAATCCAAGATGGCGGAACAAATGACGGCTTAATAAAATATTTAAAATTTCAGCCTGAAAATCTGTTTAATGGTTTGGTATAGAGATCAACTAGTAAAATTGTCATACTAATGGCCGAACAAAATAGCGGCCAAATAAAATGTTTGTAATCGTGAAAATGCATAAACATCAAGTATTATGTTGGAACCAACGGGTAGTTTTGGCACCAATCTGAGAAGGCAGTATAATAAAAAATTTAAAAATTCAGCCTGAATACACTACTTAATGCATCGATCTCAAATTTTGTGCCCTAACTAATGGTGTTATAGGGCTCAACTAATAAAACTGTGTTACTAATTCAAGATGGGGAAACAAAATTGCGGCCATCCAGGACACATTATAGAACCTATATTTTGCATATTATCAGTATTTACCTACTTCGTTGGTCCGCATATTTCCCAGTTATCAAGTTTCTAAATGGTTTTCGTTAACGAATCTCTTGTTATGTTATAGTGTGGTGTATTATTTGGGGTTAGGATCCAGTAGAAATACAAAAAAAAACAACCGATTTTTTAATTGTCGACGTTTCGCAACTTTATTGTTGCATCCTCAGGACACATATAGATTCTACATGCTGTATGAAATCCATATTTTCTGTCTTTAACTACTACGTTGGCACGCAGATATTAGGTTTTCGTTAACGATCCTCTTGTTTTTACGTTAGAGTGGTGTATTATTTGTGGTTAGGATGCAATTAGAGTTGTTATAGAATAACAAGAACTAGTATTTTCAAACAGGTACGGGCCTGTAACAGGTACGAGTTTTGTGAAAACTGTTCCTTACTTGACGCATGGGCCAGCAACATCTGAGAGGAACAGCCAGGGAACAGAGAACGGGCTTGCTACGTAATAACAGAAACAAGATAAAATTAACTGGTTGCATATAGTTACAGGATGTGCCTGTAACGCGTCACAAACGGAGAGACGGATAATCATTATTTTCCGGTCGCGTAGCGTGCTTGTTTAATGCTTGATGGTAGTTAGTAGGTATTTAAAACACTTTAAAAAGGCAAGTTTTATATGAAATTGCTTTATTATACAAACAAAAAAGATTTAAGGAAATGTGAATTATGCCATCAAATACCATTACTAATTTAGTTAATTTAAAAAGAATAGAAAATGCAGGAAGTACTATGTGTGATTTAATGATTTTTAATGTGTAATATATAATTAATTTTTAAGTACCATTTTAGTATCTAGGTATATTTTAAATATTTTTAAAGATATTCCATTGTATTTGACTGGAGTTTTGATTCTAAAGATCTAAAGTAAACAAATGTTCCTGTAAAGAAATAACCTAGTATTTATTTTTTATAGACATATATTTGTTTTGTTGTTTTTAGTTATGTTATGTCCTCACAAAGAAGCAAAATACTATATGTATAGTGAAATATTTTTATACTATTTTTGTTTTACTTCTAAGTGCATTTCCACATACTTTTAAATATGCTTTCTAGCTTAGGATCACAAAACCATATACTATATCTTATAAGGATTGGGTACAAAGATCTTGGAACAGTAACAGATATTTGGAACAGGCAGGCACGAAGAACAGACCGTCCCTGTTACAAAAAAAGATTAGTTTTGAACAACTCTAGACCCAGTAAAACAAAAAATTGAAAGTATTTGCTTAAATTGTAATGGTTACTTTTGAAAAGTATTTTTAGTTACAAAAGACTATCATTGTCAGTCTGGTCAACTTCAACGTATACATCCTATAAAAAAAAAGGAACACGCGGAAACGAAGTAAGAACGTTATCGACTATAAATGCTTTATTACGCTCACTCTTGGACTTTATCGGCGTCGACATTTTTTATTTTCCGAAAGATTCACCAACTTTTTGTAACTACCTTTCCTACAGTTTTTACTTCGATATTAGAAGACAACATAACAATCTATTGTTCATGCTGAGTTTAGTTACTTGATTTGCAGTAACAAGCCGTAAAGTGCAGTTTGTTTGCACCAAAACAATATAACCAGGTTAACCTAGAATATTAACTTTTTGAAATTCACAAGTTTTTCTATGAATTTATTTTTTTCTAAAGGTGATAAATATTAAGATGTAGGTGGGATTTAGGTAGTAAGTTAGATAAGTAATGAAAATTTTGACAGGGAGTTAAGTAGTATGTACAAGTCAAAACTGCGTTGTTTTTCATAGATTAAACTGGGCAACAAAACAGTTTTGAAATATTATGTAGTGACCTATTATGAATCATGTAAAAGTATTCCCGCGTAAACAGGTGGGTTAAAAAATTAGTGTAGCTTTATTTTATGGATGTAACTCCCTATATATTAATTTCTGAATATAATTTTAAATTTAAAAAGCATAAATATACAGACTGCCATTTAACTTTTTCTGTTTAATGAGTCTACGCAAGTACTTTGTTGTTAAGTTATATCGTACCTACTATAGATATCTAATAAGTACCTAATATCGCGCTTAATGTAGTTACTACCTATCTTAAACTCAACAAAAAAGGTATCTTTTTAGAGTAACAAGTTACTTTTAAAAAGAAACTTAAGTTATTGTGAACCTAGTTACTTTTTGACTAAATGTCTCTCTAAGATACTTTTAAAAAAGGAACTTACATCTTGATACATTATTTTTTCAGTAACTATTTCAGCTCTGTTCACAGCCTGTTGGGTCTAGTTTCCAATACTTTTTCTCTTTTTTTATAAGTGTGCAATAATTTTATGTAATCTTGTGGATATTGGTGGTTCCTGCCTGTTTGTATCCTTGTTGCCCTCCAATAAATAAATATTGATATCTAGATTTATATTTACCAATATATTTAATTTATGGACCTATTTTTGGTTTCAGTGAGATTTGTAAGATGCTTTTGTGGTGGAATATTATTAGGTAGCTTGGCACTTGGTTTAACTTTTTCTAGCTGAACCATGAATTTAAAACATAATTAAATAATAAACAAACTACGTTTAAATAGTAGGCAAGGCCTATATTCAATGGTGAAGCCTGGAAAAAAGGGTTGGGTAGACAATTTTCCTGTTCCCCATGTTTAAACCTGGATGTTAAGGTAGCAGTACTTATTCTTACGCATTGTAGAAAATCTCTAAGTATATTTTATAATGCTTTTATTCGGCAAAAAAAAATATTGTTAATTTTAATTTCCAATGCAAGCAATGACAAATATTTATCTTTTAAAAATATTAGGGGTCAAAATCTTCGCTCTCTATCTCGGAATCAAACGATAAGAGTACGAGACATGTCTACCCTAGCTAGCCAAATCAATCTGAATGCTGTGAGATTTTAGCATTGGGCAATGCATTGTTTTATCTTATAACAGCTATATACGTCTGTTATAAGATAAAACAATGCATTGCCCAATGCTAATATCTCACAGCATTCAGATTGATTTGGCTAGCTAGGGTAGACATGTCTTTCGTACTGTTATCGTTTGATTCTGAATTTCGCGAGCTCGCATCCAGTCGGCCCAGTTGTTGTAGTGGCCGACTATTGGCTCGGGCTGTTTTTCTGCGATAGTGGAGGATAGACAAATCTGAAATTGTCTTTTCCGGCGGTAGCAAAAATTATGCGGTGTTATGCATGCTTTGTTTGCAATTTCTTCGGTGAAAAATTATTTTTAGACTTTTGCGTTATACGCATTGGTAAAATATGCTATTATTGATTCAAAGCCTGTCATAAAAATATAAAATCTTCGCTATAAATTTGGGTAGACATTAGACCTTGTCTACTCCCACGCTTCGCCACTGTCTATTATATCGAGTGCATGCCACTACGAGAGGCAGCGATAAAAATTGTATTAGTTTTTTGTAACACATTCTTTCGCCACTAAATTTCATAGACATAGAACCGAAAATATAATTTGTTAAAATTGGTAAATCCAACCACAGAAAAGGACATTTTTTTTAAGATGGCTTTTTCACTTAGAATTATTCCTCTTCCTGGTCGTTCAATCTGCAACTGACATGCGGAATTAAGAGACCCTACGCACAAATAACTAAAAACACAAATTTGAATAAAAATTTTCTTTTTTATTCTACATCAGGTATACATACTATATGTTTCATAATCTTACAAGAAAAATTGTACAACAATCGTTAAATTGGATACTTATAAATTAACCATGTAATAAGAGAATCGTCTTGCATAACATTAAATCAAAAAAGCTACTATAATTTTTTCAGTTGTCTTAACTGTATCATAAAACCATCATTAGGCCTAATACAGGGTCTTGCCGCCTTGACAATTTCATAAGCACATTCAAAAGATAATTTACATTTTAAAACAAGATAAGAGATTACAACAGATGCTGATCGACTCACACCAGCATTACAATGGACTAAAACACGTTCTTTACACATGATACTGTCATCTATAAAACTTATACAATCAGGAAGATATTGAAGCAAATTGGTTCGATCAAGATCTAAGATTTTTATAAATTGATAGATTATGTGGGGACGCTTTACAGGAGCTTCCACCCCTAGACTTAAGACACGTTTTATGTCATATTTATCCAAAATAATAGGATCACAACAATCTTGTGAACCCAAATACAAATGCTCAATTATTTCAGCAGGTGTGTCATCAGGTTTAGTGTCAACAACATAACCAGGACCTACTTGATCTAATATTTTAGAGCAATAATTACACTCCAAAAATTTCTGACCATTTTGCTGTGTTACGATGGTTTCTGTCGCTTTTAATTGTTTCTTTTTGTGTTGGATTTCTGACAGGAAGCTCATGTTTTAAACCCATCTATCGAAGTATGACATTTACTTAAGTTATGTTGTAGGTTGTCTTACTGAAACAAAAAAAATAACACTCAAGCATAGAAATATGAACCAAAGCATTACATATAATAAAAAAGAAGTTCTATGCAACATATCCTGACAATTTAAAACAAAATATAATTCGAGAGTCTTGAAGAAAAGAGGAAAAGTTTGTCACACTTTGGCATTATTGCTTGTTTCAATTAACAATCTTGATCAAATGATAATGACTAATGCGCCTCCATAAATGAAATTTATCATTTCAAAATGAACCAGTTTTAAGCATAATGATATATTTGGTAATCTAAATGGCAAATTTAAACCCATTTACATATTAAAGAAAAAAAGATTAAGAAACCCGTTCACAATAATTTCATACAAAAAAATCAAATTGCTAGACTTATATAGGTTACCCAGCTAACCAAATAAACCCACTAAATTTAAAGTACAATATAAGATTAAAGTGAATAAAGTGGAAAAAGGCAAAGTCAAGTAATACAATAAAACATTTTAAAATCTATTTAAACCTAAGTATATACCCTTTTTACCCCCATGACCTGTCAGTTGCTCTTTGACCTTGACCTGCTCTTACTCCGGGAACGCTCTTTCGAGGCCTCTCTAGATTTAGAAGGATCTCTGGAGCCGGATCTTGAACGGTGACCGTTTTCTTTGGATCTAGAACGTGATCGATCGTCTCTGGATTTAGAACGAGCATCTCGATCGTCTTCTTTGGATTTAGACCTTTCGTCGCGTCCATTAGCCTTGGACCTAGACCTAGAAGAGCGGTCTTCACGAGGTTTTTTAGCTTCTCTAGAAGTAGATCTCGATCGAGATCTTTTAGCAGAACGACTACGGGATCTCGAAGCTTTGTCTTCCTTGCTCTTAGATCTAGACTTGCTCCTGCTCTTGGACTTGCTGCCACTACGAGATCTAGACCTCGAACGACTTCTGGAGCTGGAATCTTTGCGACGTCGACCAGCTTTATCTTCCACAACTCTAATACGTCTTCCATTTAGTTCAGTGTCATCAAGTTTTTCAACAGCATTCTTCATGTCACTACGACTAGCAAATTCGACAACCCCCTCATTTTTATGTTCTCTGTGAGCATCTGCATATGTAACTTCTCCAGCTTGACGCATATAATCCTTCAGGTCTTGCCATGATACTCTGCTAGAAAGGTTTTCAACTATTACTCGGTGAGCTGTACGAGTTGGTGGCCCATAACGATCTCTGCCACTTGTTCTTTCTCTATCTCTACCGCGACTACTACCGCCACCACCACCCGAATCACCATATCTATCTCTACCCCTTGGCGTTCCACGGGCTCTTTCCACTGTGACTCTTTCGCCCATTATCCTCTTGCCATTTAGTTCATAAACAGCATCATCTGCATCACGATAATCATCGAATTCTACAAAACCATAGCCTGATTTAATGGTTACTTCCCGCATACGCCCATACCCTCGAAAAAATCGCTCCAAGTCTCTTTCATTTGTACCATATGGCAGGCCGCCTATATATACCCGCGATCCAACCATTTTAGGAATCTTGACAGATCTTTTTTAACTGAAGATAAACACCTTTTCTTTTTCAAATTATTACATAAACATTAATTCACTTGTGACGATTCTCTACTACTGGGTAATTGATCTTTCTCTAATACTCAACTTCACAAAGGTACAAACCGTAACCTGGCAAATTTTGTATTTTTGATATCCAGCTATGTGCAGAGGGTATCTCAAGCATGAATCTTATGTCTTTTAAAGAAATTTGACCAGCAGCTACTGATAAGAATGTTGCGGCAGTTCTGCGAACCTGAAATTAAACAAGAGAAATAATGTCAATAAACACAAAATACGAAGAGTTTATTGAAATACTCGTTTTTTCCATTCAAGCCAAATTGTTCTTGAAATTAGCTTGATAACTGACACAGGAAGATATTCTTCATTAATAAAAAAAATTAATTCAAATAAAAATAGAAAAATTAATTCCTCAATTTATTTATAGGTTTTCACTGATGATTTAATAGAAAATTAGTCTAATAAATCGTTTAGCAAAATTAGACAAATTAAGTAACATAAATTACTTGTCTCATTATTAAGAAATTTTTGGCATTACAATGCATGTTTGAGATGCATAATTTTCTCAAATATCTTTTAATTAATGTATTTTTGTTCTGTAGGGCAAAAACCGTTTCTTTTTAATATCATATGTACCCACATTCCAAACAGAATATATATCATAATTATATTCTGATCTATATTGTTGAAATTTATAACACAAAAATCGGTGACATTGCTAAAAATGCAATATATAATGGCCAAAATAAGCTCACGCCAATATCGCTGGTACAATGTATAACTGTATAGATGGATTCAATATTCAATTACGATCTGTATAAATTCCAACAGCTTAAGTACGGGATTTCGATTCTGTGTTTATTAGTTAGAATTATTTGTAAATAAATAAGAGGATCGAATAGGAAAGTATTTGAATAGATTAGTTTTTTTAATAGTTTAACTTGCAAGTTAGAAACAGGCTAGGAAAATAAAAAAAATAACCAAGCATGTCTTAGTATTTAAATCAAGAATCAAATGCCAAAAAGTGCAGATTTGCAAAATGGCCCCTGTCAATATATTAATCAGATAATGAATCCATCATTCATCTTGAGATTCACTAAAATGTCAAAGCAATAAAAGAAAATTCAGACAATATTCATTTATTACTATACGTAGTTAGCTTTAGTTTACTATAAGCACTCTTGTTAAGAATCTATATAACACGCACTTCTAATGATTATTATTTGTCTAAATCAATTTACTTATAGTTTGTCACAGGAAAGATAGAAAAATGAAAAAGCAGCGGTCTAGTGCTAGTGTATTAACATAAGAAAAAAAAACAACAAATAATATTAAAATTCACTTTAGTTTATAAAGGGGCCCCGTTCCCGCATAAAGCAAAAAGTACTACTATTACTGAATCCCAGTAACCTACTTATTATTTTTATAATCATTACGTTTATCTGCTAAAGAAAATTCGGAATCAAATATATTATAGAACTTTACCCACTTTTAAGGCCCGTAAAAGCATTTGAAGAGATATTTGAGAATTTCTGGAGACACATGTCGGATTGAAAAATCGGTCTTGTCAAAATATCTATTCAGAAGTCCAGTCACCAAGGCAAACCGTGAAAACTTTCTGACCATTTTTTAAACTCAATTTTACCCAATTTCTAGAGGATACCGATACACAGGTACGGAGGCTTAATATATTTAGCACACCCTGTATACTATATTAGCAAATGCTTATATATTTAGAACTGTCTCTGAGGGCTTCAATTTGATACCTATAACAATCAATTGAACATGAACTTTTGATTTCTGATATTTATTTTACAAGATTTTACACCATAACAATTGTTGCAGTACACAGAACCTTCTCCAGTTGGAATAAGATCCAAATGCTCACGTTTGAACGTTGAACATAAATGATGTAATCTTAAAGATTCAAAAATGTTAAAAAAATAGTTTTTTTTACATCCAAAATCCCTTTTTATTTCCATAGAAATTAAATAATCCCTAGAGAGAGTCAACTTAACTAAAGATTTGATGTTACTATCAGTCATGTTTTACGTTCCACACAGAAGATTTATGTAATAGAGCTATGACACTTTTGGGATTCATTTTACGAACTTTGAGACAATTGATAACATTTATGTGCTTAGGAACTTTAATTGTGTCATAGTGAGATCAACACTGGAATATGCTTGCACTTTTTGCACATCTCTTACAGATTGCATATTCCTGTGGATCAAATTTAATAAAAATTTCAAGTTTGGTGAGTCCTATTAAAAACCATGACCTTTGTATGTTATTTAAGGTATTGAATGGTCTGATAGATTGTCTTAAAAACACAATTGTCTTTTATGCACCTGTAAGACAAACAAGTTTAATGCAAATATCACAGGACCATTTTTGAAAATAGCTGTCATATGTCTAGGATGTGACGGGGAGTTAATGCCTTGCCTGAAAGCATAGGTTTCTTGATATCAAAAAGCACTGCCTCCACTTCATCTAGTTTATTTTTTATAGAGCATGCATTCATGTGTACTGCCAAAAAAGAACTCTTGCACTGCACAAAAACAATGAATACCTTCACGACTTTTTTCTTCACTTTCTATTAAATACTATTTAATAATTATTTTTTTCCTTTGTACCATCTGTTTAAAATAAGTGCCTATATCTTATCTTTTTTCGATAAGCTTATCTATTTGCGAGCAAGACTTGAGTTTAATTATTTTACCATCCTCCCCCTATCCAAAAAAATACTTCCCAATTTATTGCCATACATATTTAAAGCTAAGGCAACTCAAGTCTCTGGCCTTATTAAACATTGCACAGGTTTCCTTGGAGATGTCTTCGCTGAGTAAGATACTTTTCTATTCTGGTCATTGTAATTTTTTTACTATATTTTTAAGTTGCTCATTTTATATTGGGCCTTTTTCGTCCGTAAATAAATATAAGTATTTGTTATTTTTGTTCACACTTTTGTAATAAAATGTTACCCTAAACAGATTTTCTGGTATTTATTTGGTGACTATCTAACCCAAACGAGTCTTTTTAGCTATACTGGCTATAATACATTTGCTATGCCCTTTTTTCAATTTTCAAATATCAGTAAATTGTCATCAAAATTTTAACAACCTGATTGATTGATCATGACAAATACAAATATTGAGCATTTTTTGCATAACTGTAACAGGATTTAGTTTTAAATTTTTAATTATGAATGCCATAAACACTCAGTAAAGCCTTACTAAATTAATACAATTCATTTATTAATAATGTTATTATTGTCAATAACCCCTAGTAGTATGCAGCAAATTATTCCCAAGTAAGAAATAAAAGGTGGTTTATCAGTGTGCTCTCTCTTGGTGGATATCTTTGCTCTTATTGAAGAAAAGAAGATATATTTCTTCTGACTTCAGGGAAGTTATCTAAATATATTTTAAATACACAGAGTGTGCGAAAAGAACTGTGATAAAAAGTTTAATACAAAAGATATAATTTTAATTATATATTGTTTTTGATATTTTAATTGGTATCTCAATATAGCACTCGACAATCCAACAACTTTCCATTGCCGATCCCCAGGCTTGCTTCAAACAAAAACTCTTATCATATATGAAAGTGTTAAAGAGTATAACCACCTACCCTTATCTTTTTCAAACATACATGATCTGAAACAGTTTAGAAATAAATAAACGAACGATCCAACTGCAACAAAAAGCCTATTATAGTTTATTAAAATACTATTCAGATCGTTTATGATATATTCTAGTCATCAGAATGCTTATTTGCATGTTTTAATTTATGTGCATATAAAGTCTGGCACACGAATCTGAAACTATGAAAAAAATGTGAGAATGGAAACAGTGCAATGATCATTCGCGGTTGACTACAACTCTGCATATCCATGGAAAGGGTCTGCTTTTGACATACCTCCCCCTTTCGCCAATGTTTTAGATCTGTGTGTTGTACTTTACATATTTTAATATTTTTAACTTTTATATGCATTGTTTTATAACTGTTAACTTATAGAAGTGTCGTTTTTGTATTTTTTGTTTGTTTTACCTTTTAATCTATTAACTATATCTGTTTGGTTAGGCATTTATATCTTTGCATATGAAATTTAATTTAAGCAGGCATATAACAATTTTTTATTATTTTTTGTGATCTTAAATGTTTATTTTTATATATACCACTAAATTACAGCAACAGGTCATTTTTAGACCTATAATAGTTATTTTTTTCAGCTTTGTCAACAAGATTATACCTATCTTAGACAATAAAGCATATTTTGACTTTGACATTTAGATATTAAAATTAAGTAAAACAGGTTATTGCTCACTTTTAGCTGTCCTAGTATATAAATAAAGGACAACAATAAAACATGAATTAACAATAAATGAAAGATTATGCTCCTAACAACAATTATGAAGCTATGCTTTATGCTGCTGCATGTAAGTGTGATTCAAACTCCTAGATCATAGAATATGTTTTCAATGAGAATTTTCTTAAGGTCTTTTTGATTTTTTTTAATACTAAGAACCTGCATACTTGTAGATAGTAAATTATACAATGTTATTTCATGACAGAAGGGACTTTTCAAGATTTTTAGTAAAAGTGGGAAAAGGTGGACGAATGAGTTATTAGTGAGTTTGTGTAATACATCTACAGTACTGCTGCCTGCAAAAAACCCAAACTGGTTTTGAGATAAAATATTATTTTGGAAAAAAATATATTAATTTACCTTTTAAACATTTCCCAAACAGTTTGGCAAAACAAGTAATGAAGCTTATGGGTTGATAATTTTCAATGATCACCACTTATATATCGGGGTCAAAACTGATATTTTTAAATAGGATGGTCAAAAATTTAATTATTATGTAAAGTAGAGGAATTAAAATTTGTACACACAAATTCATACACTATATTTCTTTAAAATGGCGATGTAATGTGTTAGTTCATTCCTTGTAACTTGGTACCAAATACTGACACAGCTTCAGCTAATTCACCTGATCCACTTGATTTTAAGACAGTAATTCTTTCCCATTTTTGTGCCTATAATAAAGTAATTATTACAATAATCCACCCACCATGTCAACGTCATTTAAAAAACAATTACCATTTTGTCTACTTATATTAATTTTTACTTATTTGAACTTTTCAGTTGGTAGCATCTTTAATGAGTTCATACACTTTTTTCAGGTCTGAAGAACTTTTTTTAATTTCATTTTTACAATAATTGTTCTTTTGTTTAGAGATTAGTTTAGATAGTTTTTGTAGGCTTTGTATTTAGCTTCTAATAATTCTATTCTATAGTGTTTAAGGAGGCTACGTTTTAACATATCTCTACGCTTAATAAAGGTTATTATGCCATTAGAGCACTAGACATTATTGGAGCATGTCAAAAAAACAGGCTATTTGATTTACACTTAAAAAAATTATCCATACTTGTTTTTGTGTTGAACCTGATAATAGAGTTCACATAAGTGCAGATGTGAGGTAGTCATTCATATCAATGTATGTTAAGGTTTAATATCACCCATAAACACTTCAAATTGTTCTCTTGCAAAGGCTTCCAGGTAGTTTTCCATATTATGCATAAATTCTTCTTCTGAGACTGCTGTCAAGATAATTGTGTGGTTATTTATATTGCACTGGATTCATTATTTGTCTTGATAAGTCATCATTCTTGATACAACACTCTTGTTTTATTGTAACCTGATAAATTAAATGATCATTGAAAGGAGTTGAAAAGTCTCACTCAGTATTATTACACTATTATAGTATAAATCAAATCACTCCAGTAATAATGTCATTTCTTATACTGATATGTACTATGTTCAACAACTTGCCAGGTGTTTATTTTAGTCTGTAATATGTCTTTGCCCACCAGTTTGGCCTATACCTAGCTGAAGTATGGGTTTGTAACATGAAAAAAGATCAGAATTTTTGGGTAGTCAAAATATACACTAATTTACTTCTTTTACAAAAATGTTTATTCCTATCAATAAGAACAGAGATATCGACTCTGATCAACCTACTGATCACCCTATATAATAAGGAATAAAATTATAGCTAAACAATTATTGAGTTAGTGTAC
Source organism: Kuschelorhynchus macadamiae (assembly GCA_030620095.1). Classification (NCBI taxonomy): domain Eukaryota; kingdom Metazoa; phylum Arthropoda; class Insecta; order Coleoptera; family Curculionidae; genus Kuschelorhynchus; species Kuschelorhynchus macadamiae. The sequence continues at coordinate 1,283,671 of JAUTXW010000830.1, forward strand.
TACCACATTATCTTACTTTTTAACATGCCAAATAAATTGAATACCTCCAATTTTTTAATTACCTATGACTTTAGCATCTTTTATTATATTATCTATATATGATCATAACAAATATTAAGCCATATTTTTGATTTCTATGTTTCGATTTTTCAGTTTAAATATCCTGTCCCAAAGAATTTCAGGGTTAATAAATGTATTGACATATGTTTTTATCTGTTCTGTAACAGATTCTTATGTTTAATTGTTTTAAGTATTAGTTTTGACTCAAAATTTTACTATTTCAATTTAAAACTGTATAATGTTTTTCTTTTTTAAATGGGGAACCATTAATAAAGCATTAATTTATTTTATCATTTTTTATATAAAGATTTCTTTTAAGAAACTGGTAGATATCTGAGAACAAGACAGATGCTGAGATTATTCAATAGAATAAAGTATATTTTTAAGAAGGGTGCAGGAATAAGGGTATTATATAGCGTAAAATACATGGACGCAAAAATCATAAATGAATCTAAAGACAGAAAAAAACACTGTTTTATCTAATAAATTGTATTTATTATTATTTAATAAAACTTTCAAAATATATTCACAGATATAGATATATAGATTATAAAATGATATACTCAAGATGAATGAGATGCTATTTATTTTATTATACAGTACAATGTAAAAAGTGGGTTTTTATTATTATAAATATATATATAAATATATATATATATATATATATATATATATATATATATATATATATATATGATGACTTTTACCATAAGCAAAATTTGGCAAAAATTATAAATTATTAGCAACATTAGAGTAAACAAGGTTTGAAATATTATTCTAGGAAAAAATATCTTATTCCAGATGTTACCTTCATTTTTAATGTCTTCTAATTTTTTTAAAGATACAAGTGCCATTGCTGCATCTTCTGAATCTGTTAAGTTACTTTACTACTTTGATTGTTTTTTTGATTTAATAATTACTATTACCATATTTTTATTTGTACCTATTTACTGTATATTTTTATAATTATAGTCTTGAGTTACTTTTTTTTGTAAATAAACTCTTCCATCACTTTCATCTAAATACTGTTAACCATTAGTGTCATCTTCATCCAAATTTCAGAAAATATTTCTCATAATCTTTTCCCTTCTTTTATTTATCATTATATTGACACTAGGCTATTCTTCAATTTTGCCCTTTTTGATCTAGATAATACAAAATTTTTCCAATAGTTTAGTGTCCTTTACATATTATTTACTTTTGATATTTTTAGTATAAATTATATTTTAACTTTGACAATGTTCAGAGTTTGCTGTTTGTTTGTTATATGTAATGTTGGAGAGTGGAAATAAGTGTCTTCGCTTTAGGCTGCTTCTCCTAAGTGGGCCTCTTGACTGGTCAAATGTACAACCCTACATCTGATAATACATTCTTATAGGTTTTAAAAAGTTAAGATTAAAAATTGCAGTTAAATCCTTCCAATTTCCAATAGTTTTCTCTGCATTTATTTAAAACATTTTAATTTCATCAGTTGAGAACCAATATTTTTAGGCTGAACAGTATGCCATTAAGAACATTTTGACTAAGTTGCTTAATAAAAAATCTAAGAAATTATGCATCTCAACACGCTTTTTGACTCAGTGTGAAGATTTTATCCTTACAAGTAAGAAGTCAGATCTATTCCTATCAACAAATTTTTTTAGTAGAAAACTACATTTTTTCAAAAAAAATAGGAATAGATTAAAATAAATTTTGTTAATTCAGGAACCTTAAAAAAAATAATAAATAAGTACAAAATATAGATAAAAAGAAAACAAATTGTAGTTATTTGAACTGTCATCTTTTAATTTAGCTTTAAAAATTCAATGTGTAAGCTAGTGGGTGTTAAACCTACTACAGCACAATGGGTTATAATCAGACTGAATGTTTCTTAATGCAGTTGTATGAAGGGCTGAATTAAGTATTAATATTAAGAAAAAGCATAGCATAGTTAAAAGGAGTTTCTTCCATAATTGCTAATATGCTAAAAGTGCATCAAATTTTTAATAAGTGTATTACAGAAATCAGAGTTAACAATTTCTGGGCAGTTAAGGAGTCCATTCACAGAAAGTAAATGTAAGTTTAAGCCTTGGAATTGCCTGAACACGACATAATTCTTATTATATGCTTAAGTTACATCTTTAAGAATAACTTCTTATTTTGTACTCTATGCAATATTAGCGCCACTCCTAAAAAGAACTCCATCATACTATCGAGTTTTATTAATTACCTAAAATATTTGAAAGGGGAAAGCACTGTAACAAAGGTGCACAGAATTTTTTTATTGCCTTTTTAACTAACTATCTTATTAATTACAATGTTTTGAATGACAACATAACAGAATTTCTTAGTATATTGGTTAGTCAAAATATATCCTGTTGATTCAAAGACAAAAGGGCAGAAAGTAGCTCTAAGACAGAAACACATACCCAACTATGTCACAACCAGGTAATTAAAGCAGAAATCTACACATTTCCTTGTTAAAAATAATAATTGTAATGAAAAACAATTTAAAAAATCAAAGGAGTAAAACAAAAAAAAAGCATAAAGTATGGACCGAACAAAATAAATTTTATTAACAGGAAACATATAATGTATTTCCTCAGTATGGACCGAAATGTAAATCTACCATATACCTACTATTATCAAACATGTTATTCTCTGCACCAATATATTATAAAGTTAATTTATGTTTACACAAAAGTGTAAATCTATGACCCAGAACCGTACCTGTATATTATCACATAACCTGGGTAGTCAGAATAGCTAGTGGGAGTTAACCAAAGACCTAGGCAGCTGGCTGGATTGGCAAATAGTTCGTCAGGGCAACGGCGCCATCTTTAAAAAGTTTCTTTAGCTGTAAAATGTTTATTGAATTTTGGTTATTATCTACAAGCCAAGCATTTAATTTTAACAGGATTCAGTTGGTGGACACATACAGATTTAGTTAACAAAAAAAAATTCTTCACGACCTGCCCCGTCAAAAAAGAAAAAAAATCTTGATCTTATAAAGTTTAGGTATGAGAGATTTTTAGAATTTTTGACCCCTGCAATGGATAGATTATTTCTATACACAACCTGACATATGTAAATAGCAGAGACTAGATGTTTGCTATTGCATTTGTAATATGACATTACTAGAAAAGTAAATCTGATATCAACAGTACCAAACTTAACCTAACTAAAATTAACAAAAACACCCATGCAAGTATACCATACTAGGCATTGGTGTTTTATCGATAGGTAACTGATGGTATATATAGGTAGCTGACAGGTAGTTTGATAGTTACGTATAAACAAATTACATATCTAGAAAATGTTTTATGAAGCAATGTAAATATTAGCAGAATATTTATATATATGATTTTATTGTACTTTGGATAATCAAAAAAATTACATATTGTAGCCTATTTCTAAATGGCATTGAATCAGGAATACATTTTATATATTTAAGCAAAATACAAAAAATCTTCTGTCATTTAAATCCCTTAAATATGCTTATAATATAGCCATACTGATGAAATGGAACAATGTTTGGAAATCAGCCATTTCGTAATGAAATGTGACCATCTTCATTACCTGATTTGCCAAATTTGATATTGAATACTTGGTATTATGTATTTATGAAAGTAATAAAACATTTTAACCACCTACCAAATAACACAAAAATGCTTCAAAAATAAAAATATTTAAAAAGTTAAGTTGTCATGCTTCAGGCAAAAAGGTTTTTTTATAGTATATTAGAATATTTTAATGACTGAACAGAAAACTCATGTGAATTTAAAAATGATACACCCTTAAACTTTTGATTTTTTGAGCAATTTAATTTAACATAATCTTTGTTCTTTATTGTACGTTTCAATTTAATTTGCAACTTTACTTTTGAGAACTTTATCAACAAATACATTGTATTTAAGACAATAAAGCATATTTCAGGCATATCATCAAGAAATTTTTGAAGTCCCAAGTAAACATGTTTTTTTTAACTCCACCCACTATAGTCAGAATTCTATAATTCTAATGAAATACTGAATGTTCTACTGAATGTTCGGATGTAACAAAACTGTAATATCTCAAGTACACCTATTGTTATTTAGCAAAATCTACTATATCTGCTGTTACATAATAATAGTAAGATGAAAAACATCTGACTGTCAGTCATTAGACCAGTTTGGGTTTCAATTTGAACTAGGTATTTTTAACCAGTTCTAGAATACATTTTTTTTATTTTGTAAGTAGATGTTATATGAAAGCCTACAAATGTTAGTAACTTTTTTTAATAAGCCAATTTTATAGTATTTCAATAAATATTTTGACACTACACAATCTGGCAACATAGTACTTGTGACATCAGAAGTATTAATGCTTTAGCAACAGAGAAAATAAAAAATGACATTTTCCAGAAATTCGAAATTATGTCATATCAACTGTTAACCTCATTTTCAAGTTATCCAGGTTTTTCTTAAATTCATATATAAAACAATGGAAATGGACAGGAGGATTAGGGTTGTTTTGTAGAATATTAGCAAAATACATTGGTCCAACTTGCCAGAAAAAAATGTTGTCTTCGTTCCAATGGAAGGTAATAAAAGGAAATCGAGATTTGAAGCAATTAGAAGAGAATTTAAAAATAGCAAAACTTGCATTTACTATTGTATTGATCATTTTAGTGTGAGCTTTAGGTCCAACTCACCAGAAAAAAATGTTGTCTTCGTTTCAACAAAAGGTAATAAAAGGAAATAGAGATTTGAAGCAATTAGAAGAGAATTTCCAAATAGCACAACTTGCTTTTACTATTGTGTGGATCATTTTAATGTGAGCTCCAGAACTCTTATATTCAAGAATACTGCCATACAATATTTTTATTTGTTATAAATTGTTTAATGTTCTTATTTGATGTATTTTTGTTTTATAAAATATTTGATATGTAGGGAATTAAAAATAAAAACTGAAAATTGTTTTATGGCTTTGTTTTTTCTGAAGTTTCACAAAACTATTATATAAATAATATTTCACATTATTAGTCAAAGCAAGTTATGAAAAAAAAATCGAATGCCAGTTACGATGCTTGTATTTAAATGTGAGAATCTATTTCTAAAGAAATTAAAAAATGATTGATAAAAAGTTTTTGAGGCTAAAAAGTGGGTACAGGGAGATTCCTCAGGTATAAGATTTTCATTAAAAGATTAGGCATTATTTTTAAAGTTATAATAATCTTGCAACAAAGGAACACTACAGCAAATTAAATTTTAACAACTTCACAACAAACTGGTATTAAATCAGGGATAAATACCCAATAAATCACAACGAAATTAAAAAAAAATTAGGTGTGAGCTTATTATGTATACACATAGGTATTATCTCTGCAACTTTCACTTTAAAAAACTAAAAAAATATGTGTGTAAAGGATTGCTGCAAAAAACTTTTTATTTATAAAATTGTGAAAAATATTAGTAACTACTGCAAATTATCTTGCTATCTTGGATGTGGTAAGCATTTTATGTAGCATTTATTTTACTCGACAAAGCCATTTCAATCAAAATACTCTATACTGCAGGTCCAAAAATGTACAAAATTTGAATTGATGAAATTTTGATGTATTTTAAACAGTAATTTTTGACATGAATTGTCATTTGATGCCATTGTTTGAAACTACATAACATCGAATTAACTTAATATGAAGGACTTCAGACGTCACAAGCATTGGATTTGAAGAAAAATAAGTTGCAAAGTCTAAATTCAATTTGCAATGATAAAACAACATAACCCGATGTACCTTTCGCTAGATATGATTATTATTCTGTGAACTCAAAAGTACAAGTATGAATTAATTTTATTGAACTAATGTTGAATACCCTATTATCCAAGGAAAAACTCCTAACCCATCCATATGAGACTCAGTGATTTTGCTTCATTATGATTCTTTTTTGTTTTGAAATGCTTGTCTGCCATAAATACATGCCATTTTCAAATACTAATACTTAAACTCTAAAGAAACTATTTAAATCTTGGAATTCGAACTGCAACTTGTCCTAAAATCCTAATATATGGGTATAGGCCAAAACTTCTGCCAACAAGATATCTCGATCATAATAAACACACCTACTCTGGATCTCAAAATCCTCTTGATCTGTTAATGATCGAGGTTTTTTTATACTGGCTAAAATTATACACACAAGAAATATAAAATCATATTTATGGTAGTTTCTGCATTCAACTGATTTTTAAAAATTAATTTGTGTGAATTTTTTTAAAAATTAGTTCATATACTATTCACAGATTACACTTTTTTAATGCATTCCATATATTATATATAAGTTATCCATTGCAAGTCCAAAATTAGTGAGACCCCCTAAGTAAATGTACTGTTTTTCAAACTAGTAGAATAATTGCAATTCAAAGTTCAAGTAATACTCAGCATTATTACTCAAAAACACTTTTCTAGAATCTCTCCTTAAACAAACAATAGTTTGAAGAGATAAGATATAATAAAAGATAATATGTTGAAGTATTTTACTTGTATAAAATATAGGGATAACATACCAGTTAATTTTTTTTTCTAGATCAATTACAATTATATGAATACAAATATACTCTATTTCTCAAAAATTTTGCAAAATTCAATGGGTGGATCTTAAAAGATAAAAAAATTATTTCTTACTTTTACATCACAAAACGTGAATGTTTTATTGAGTACACAAATATTACAAGAAAAATTAAGACATAATAGCAATTAAATAAATTCGTAAGTCCCCATTATCGACCAATATATAAAGTAGGGTGAAGTTGCTGAATTACTAGTTATGTCCCCTCCTGTATATTCAACCTAATTGGAGTCCCATTCATATCAGACAAGGTGTAATAATTATTCATTACCTAGGAGAACCATATGTTAACAGTAATAAAACTATTAACATTCTAAAGACGTTAAAAAAAAAGAGTATAAATTCAAAAATAATATTCTGTATACCAAATCTCCCTCAAGAAAGGCCTCAATTTCAGTCCAGCCAAGTCAGCCCAGGCCAAGGTGGTAGGTAGAGCCCCCCTCGCGCCATATTGCCAGAGTTCTCGAGCCCCCTTTTATGTGGTTTCCAAGTAGCCTCGAGCCCTTTTTTGTTTATTTTCCAAGTGGCCTCTAGCTGGTCCTTGGAAGCCATTTTGCGACACTGCGGCATCGGCGCGAGCTAGAGAAGCGGTCATGTTTATAAATCATTATTCTTGACCGTATATTTTGAAATTATTTTTCACGTGATATTGTATAACTGAGGTTTACTTACGGCAAATCAGCTACAAGTTTTCGAAAAAGTTTATAATTTTTCACTAGAAAGCGCTTTTAAATGCTACGATAAACGTGTACACGACGCACGCACGCCAAGTAAAAGGAAAGGACGATCCCAGTTCCCAACACGTCATTTGTCACTCTTGTCAATTTATGTCGAGTTGACAGTTGCGTTTGACCATGGTGGGAAGCGTTTGACATGTAAAATGACACTTTCCAAAAACAACCCAAGAAATTAATTTTTTTTTAAATAGTTAAGATTGTTTAAACCGTATACTTATGTATCTCTAGTCTCTTTCCAACTTGAGAACGTAAGAGCATAGATAAATAATATAAAAAACGTAAGTTGGAAATGTTCAGCTTTCCTGACAACTTACCTAAGTACAGTTACGCATTTTTCTTCTACGAACTGCAATTTTTTCGAAAACATTGCTTTAATCGTCCGGTTGCATTGGAAAACTACCCCTGATTTCTTTCAGATTTTTTGCTGGTTCCGATTTAGACGTACTATAGTAAAACGCACAATTACACAAATTTATTTCATTCTGATTCTGACTCAGTGAAGTATATAGATATTGTGCTTCTGGGGGAGGGGGGATTGAGACGGTGAAAAATTTTCAACCACCAAAAACAGGTCTTCCGTTTCTGTTTTCTACATACATAAGTTTAGAGCGTAAATCATAATGTGGACAAAAAAAAAAGTCATATTTATTTTATCTATTTAGCTATAAGTAAACTAGCTGTGGCCCCCTTAAATACGCCACTGTTCTGCCTTATCGTAATAAGATTGATTTTTTTTTCTAAAAACTTTACTATTTACTTTTATAGCCCAACGTCGGTTTTAATGATCAGGTCACTTTTTTTTTGAGTTATTCTCAAAATTCGTAGACATTCTAACCCCAATTTTCCTCTTTTTCTTTCTTCCTTGTATGATAAAATTGACTCGTTTTGTATGAAACTCCAACAAACAATTATAAAAGCCTTAACAAATCTCTCTTCTTTTTTGTTGCCTTATTTTATCTAGAAAATTGGGAACACTAAAAACTTTCATGTTCACATCATGAAAATTCATCAAGCTAGGACTTAAAAAAATATATATTACTTGATACAAATTCCAGCGGCTGATAGGTACTTTAATACAAATTCATTATGGATATTTTATTACATACATAAGGTTAATTGTCACCGAGTTAGCATGAGGTTAGGAGTTGTACGCATTATCATTCAAATCTTCAGAATCTTATCAACAGCGAAGTGCATCACTGGCAAAAGTTTCCCCTGGCCCGTAGCCGAATGTCCGTCTTCCACCAGTGATGGATTAGGGCCTTAAAGATGATGCTTAACTTGGTGCTAACCCACTACATATCCATCCAGTACCTCCGCGTTTCGGCTGGTACCGATACACCTATGTATATAACAAAACTGTCCATCCATAATTATTTGTATCAATTAAAAAAACAAAAAAAGAGTTAATACGATTGTGTCAGCCGATACTCGGTGGAAATCCATAATAAAATTATCTAAAATGTAAAAAAAGGAGAGTTTATTTTATGTCATTTTATAACTGTTTTTACTAGTTTTATACAGAACCAGTAAATTTATATAAACAAGAAGAAAGAACAAAAGGAAACTGGGTTTAGGTTGCCTACGAATTTTGAGAAAGAATAACTCAAATACCAAGAGAGGCCAAAAAAAATTGACTTTGGATTTGTGATGACAGCGCTAAAATCGTCAAAATCAATAATGGTGGAAAAAAGTAAATATTTATCAAAACGGTAAAGGGCCGTAATTTGAAAGAGATGCATTTAGAAGACAGGGTCATAGATAAGGGAGGTTTTAAACTCCCCCCATTGTTCCAGCGAAAATAGAAATAATCAAAGTTTTGCTTAAATTGTGCTGCATAGAACACGCGAAAATCTTTTTTGAAAAGGTTTATGATACAGGGTGTTTCAAAAAGCACGAACCATCGCTTCAAGGGTATTCCTTCATTTTTAAGATACTGGGTTTAAAGATTTTTTTTTCTATCTGATTTTTTTCCGAGGTTTTTCCCTGCGTGTTAAATCGCGTTTAATATATAACATTTCATTATCTGGTTAATTTTATACGAAAAAAAAAATGTTCATGCCAAATATCTTTTTTTTGACGTTTGAAATAATTACGAATGTCTTTTTAATTTTAAATTTTCCTCTTTTAGAACAAAATGCAATATTTCAAATTAAAATATCTATAACATGGTTGGATTTATCAGCTTGAACTAACAATACTTTTTTGTGTGAAATTAATCAGAAAATAACTGCCATACATGAAATTGTCCAAAATGGCAACATAATAAACGTATGACCGAAAAATGGTGAAGATTTAATTCAAAAATTATTATGTTTAAATATACAGGAAAATAACCAAACAAAAAAAACACCTTGCATCCTAAAAATATAATATATATAATATAATTTTCTTAAAAAATTAACGTTAAAAATTGTTTGTTTAAAATTTTAGGCTACCTGATAATTGAAACTGCATATGTTAAAAGCACGTATCTAACTACGGCACTGTTAGAACATATGTTGATTACGATAAAAAAATCTTATTTTAACCTGCGGAATCTACCATTTCAATTTTACTATGAGTCCTGGAACACAATGTGTAATTAAATTATTAATTGATTTTTATATTAAAACCATTAAAAGTGCATTTAGATATAGATATGAATATTGTTTGAATTCTTTAGATGTTTGACGTTTTAGTAAATCTCAAGATAAGATGGATACGATACGAATCATTTGAAATGAATCTTTTTGTTTATTACTTATATCATAACAGCTTGATTTCTAAACCTACTGGAGTTGTAATAGGATTGCCCGTATTGGTTGGCTGTAAGCTTGTAGTCTCATCCCCTATATTTGGACAGAATACGAAATATATACTTTGTCACGATACAAACACAACGGTATGTTCTTATGCACCTCGGCCCGGCCTCCCTCGCTACAGTGATGTAATGTGGCATAAACTTCTCAGTCCAGTCATACGTTTAAATGCTTTAACAACGTATTTTTGATACCGCTCAAATTTTTTAAAGCATATTGGATTAATGGTGAACGATAATTAATAGGTATATGTATTTTTATTAGTAAATTATGCAAATTATGCCCGTATTATTTAATGAAAAATGTCACACATAGTTTGATATACGCCGCTTGAAAATGAATAGTTAAAAATATATATTATCTAACAGTGAATGTTTTGTTTACATTTGATATTTAATTTAACTTTTGTCATTATTTTCGACGTGATTAGTTACGCAGATTTCAGACATTCTGGAGACTTATCATTTTTTAAATTTATTTCATCTTGTCTTCGACAAGCATTAACTCCCTGTTTTGAAAAATGTATGTCCTTAAGGAATCTGAAATACTTAATATCCGTCCCTTTTGTAACCCGGCTGTAATTCTTACATGTGGCCAGCGCACAGCTAGACAAATTTCAAATCTATAGTGACAATAGCAAAAAACAGAGTCGGTATACCGCGACAATAAACCTTAGACGCTTAAAAACTGAGAAACAATATTCAAGCAATGTGTGCGTTTTAATGCAACAAAGCGGCATGAAGTCCGGCGCTGTCTGCCACAATTCGTCATATGCGCGAAAGGAATCAAATCGTGTCGATCGAGGAACATACCGTTGTGAGTCTATCGTAATAGTTTATTTTCTGACATGTCACTTTGGTGTAGTGACTACTGGTGTAGTGGTTAGAATCGAAATCGATCGTATTGTGTTGTCACTTATTTTTTAACTTATTTAAATTAAAACCCGTGATTTTGTAAATAAGAATGTTTTAATGATTGCATGTTTGGTTACCCCGGTTAGACTTTTTTGTTTTGATGCAGAAAAACAACAAATGCAGCGATTCGTGACCAATAGAAGCTTCCTATATGCATGTCCAGTGGGTCTAGAAATTCGGTGTAACATAAGACACATAGACTGTCACTGGGAGCCAGCCAATCACAACACTTTAGAGCAATTCCCCTGGGATCAGCGAGCTAAACACACGTGCTCGGAAGGCTCCCTGACGGCGGGAAAAAAGTATAGTTTTTCGCGGTGCTTCTAGAAGCAGTCCAACGACCGTTGTGGAAACATCACTGGGGGAATGTCCTACATAACTGACCATCCGCTATGAGACGGATAGTCCTAGGGGATGTAGGAATCGTGATTTCTTCCTGTGGGCAGGCTTATCTAATATGTCCAAAGGTCGTGTGGTGACCAGAAAGTTCCACGGGAGTGCGCAAGTTCGGCGTCGCTTTGAAAGAAACGGATATATTCCGGTATCAGTAGAAGTCCTAGAAGTAAACCCTTTGATAGCGAAAACTATATGTCAGTCCGGCTAGTTTACTGCCGACGCAAATGAGCTGGTGAATTGTTCTTAGCATACAAACCCAAGGTTATATAAAACAAAACAAAACAAACAACACTTTAGAGTGTGCGCGTATCTGAAATCTGAATTTCGATGTTTTGAGATGTGATTTTTATGGTTTCAATGATGGTTTATAGATTTAATGATGGTTTTATAGACGAACCTCGGCTAAATTAACGTTAATGGGATAAATCCACGTAACATTATAAGTTTTGTTAAAAAAATCCGCAAATGCGCCGCATCCAAATCCGGGTATCCTACCACTGAGGCCAATCCCATGCTGAACATTCAACAAAACTTGTTTACTCTCTGCTTAAATAAACGGCGAACCAATAAGAAACACATTAAACAATATGTGTTATGATTGGCGGGCGCCCAATGAAACCCTTTGGGATTCAAAGTTTTGTGCCCACCACTAGTTTAATGTTAAATTGGGTTCGGTTTAACAGAGTTGTATGATGCCAACAATTTGTACATACTATTAATAATTGTTGCTACGTAAAATCTAAAAAAATCCTTTCATGACAAAACTGTTTTTTAAAAATGTATTAGACTAACCTCTGTATTCATTTTCCAACTTGAGGAACTAAGAACATAATTTAATAATATATTAATCGCAAGAAAATTGGAAATCATCAGCTTTCATCCCATCTTCAGCTCATCAAAAGAGGCCGTCCAACGATTACTTTCTCTAGGGAAAAAGAGGATCTGCTGTATAATGGAATTTTGGTTATTCTGTTACTCCACAAATTAAAAAAAAATGGTTTTTATTACTATTCCCTTACAACGAAATACTTTTCTCCATATAAATATCCGTAATATAACCTAAACATGGGTGATTTAACTAACATTATATTTTAGGGATAATTTAAAAATAAAATAAAAAGATATAATACTCCATCCCCCTTTCCGTCGACTTGAAATATCGAATCACAAAATAAACACCAAACGGCGCACTATTTATTGTTCTAATGTAGTGTGCCAAATATTTTTAATTTCACCGGTTAAAAAATAATTGGTTACATTTCCAATATTTAAATCTCCCACCATTGTGTGATCCGCTGGCTATTTAATGTTTGACAGACCTGTTCTATTTATATACATAGCTCCGATGACAATAGAAATTGTGTGACCTCAACGGCGACTGTGTTCAACTTTGCAAAGCTTGAGCCAGTTGCTCTTGACTTACCGCGTTGAAATTTGATAGACATATATAATAGGTCCAATTAAGAATACTCTGTAGTTGTATGGCCCTGATTAATCATTCAAATCAGTTTTAACCCACTTAACATATTGCTTTTAAATATTATTTTATATATATATATATAGACGTGGTCTAAATGTAAACATCTTTAATGAATACAGGTGTAGTTGTGACATTGATAGCGGTCGCAATGACCTAATCAATCTTACAAGTCAATTATGAATCACTTCCACTTGCACGTTACCTATCATTTTGAAGTATTATACAAATATGCATATACTACGCCCAGGCACGTAGCCAGGGGGGGTTCTGGGAGTCTGGACCCCACAATCTCTAAAGATATTTTGATATAGGTATACATCTACCTAATTTACCTGAGATTTGACTGTTTGGAACTCCCCCCCCCCCGAAATTAATTTCTGGTTTGAGCCCCCCCCCGAACCAAGTTTCTGGCTACGTGCCTGACTACGCCAGTACAACAATTTTATCACATTGGTCAAATTTTCATGCAGGAGCAGATAAAACTCAAGTACTTCTCACTGACTGTGGCGTAACTTGCTGTAATTTGCTTTAAAAAATTTGATAACGTATTGAGAAAATATCCATCTTCCCCCCATGAAAATATCAAGTATAAAGCATGGAACATAATGGATTTTACGTCATTCGTTTCCGACCATTTACGTCAAACTTTATTTTCTTTGTGTATTCTTCGATGTTTTGTTAGATACTTTTTTGAAATATAGATTACAAACGATTATATTTAGCTCCAACGTCAAAACGGTCAATCATTTTTGCACCAGAAATTTGTACTTCCTTTTTATGTTTCGCTTTTGTAGGTTAGTTTTTACGTTAAATATTTACCGAAGCTCCATAGTGTTCCGAGCGAAAACAAAAAAGTTCGAGAGTTTTCAAAAAGAGTTCGGCTTAGGGATCTACAAAAATTGAAAAAGTCGATATTCCATAGATCGAAATGAGATATCGATATGTCATAAATTATCGTTACATTTTGATCGATGTTTTTATATGTATATTATATTTATAATTATAATACTGTGTCTTATAAAGAAACCTGTCGTATGTTATTTATGTTTAAAAAGCTTTGATATATTTTTCTATTGTTTATCATTTTGGAATAATAACCAAAATATATACCAAAATAATACTTACGACAAAATTTTCAGTTTTGTCAGTAAGTTACTACTGGCAAAAAACTTATAAAAAAGTTCAAAGTTATTAACAACGGAACTGAACAACATCTGTTGTAATAATAATAAAGTAGATAACAATCAAAACCTAAAATATCCAATCACCTTTATACAATGAACTAAGAAAAAGAAGGTTTTTCCGCCATATAATTTATTTCTTGTTTTGGTAGGGATTAAAGTCGCAGTAGTACCTACATAAATATCGATGAAACAATTTTTATAAACTGGGAAACGCACTGGTGTTGACAAATATATTGACAATGACAACTCATCTTGTGTTGGTGATAGATAAGGCATCGGTCAGTTGCTGTGTTGCTGCGATTCCTAAAGAAGGAATTTTAATTTGATTTTTTTTAAGCAAGTTCCTAGCTGATCATTATTCCATATGTCAAACGATGTTTAATTGTTGCGCTTGTTATTAAATATTTTCAAACTCAAAGGAAAATACAAAAGGATATTATTAGGATTTTCAATTTCTCAGTTACCTCTTGATGAATAAAAGTTTTTTTCTAAAAAATTTCCCGCACTAAAAACAGTTCTAATAATTTCGCTATATTTGAATTTGAATATAATTTAAAAATTTTTGGATTTAATATTAATAAAAGATGTGGGTTCTAAAGCGAAATTCCGAAATCGTAATTTTTAGTATTAGGTAGACTTTATCCGGAAAAGTTTTTCTTTATGTTTTTAATATTTCCTGATTACGAATTTTCATGTGTAATTCGAGAATTTGTATTTTAACAAACATTGTAACATTTTTTACTAAAAAAAAATAAAAAATATATTCGCTGCATATATGTCCATATACCTCGCACATTTTTGGTCTAGCCCACCGTCAGATTTGGAGTTATTGTCGAACCTAGTTATTTCTGGTTTATTTAACTTTGGATCTTGAGCTGAACAAAATGCATTGATGAAACAAGAAACACGGTCTCGTGACAAAGATAATGTTAGATTTGTTTGAAAAAAATAAAAAATTAAAGAAAAATACCACAATTAATAATTTCTAGTTACTTATATTTTTGTAACGTAACCACAGATAAAAGTCAATCTGACTCTAAAACATGAACCTGCCATTTCATTCATATTTTTCGTTCTTAAAAAACAGTTATGTACCCATATCTTTGAAATGATAACAAAGTTCTTCTAACAAATAAAAAATGAATTTTTATTCACCAGTCATTTATAAATCGGTCTAATTTTTCATTTAGCCTATTGCTTTTAAATTTGTTTCAATTTAGAGGTGATAAATATCAGTAGTTTAGATGATAGGTATGTTCCGTTACTTCTCTCGAAACATACCTATTACAAATATCTGTTAACAAAAATACCTATTTCGTAATAGGCTCATTGACTGATCGGCTCTTCTTACTGACAAAAATGCCGATATTACCAAGGTACAACATTAAATTAAAAAAAAATCCTTGCAAATTTCGCCCTCTACTCTTTTTAAAAGAAAAACAAAAATAATTTACAACATCCGAATAATTGGGACTAGTGAGGGCATGTATTTAAGGCTACTGATAGCACGTATTCAAAATTAGTGAGGGAACGTATCCAACAGAAGCAATCGGATTATTTGAATTCCGAAATCGGAATATTTAGAGCTAGTGTGTAGTAAAGGCACGTTATTAAAACTTAGAACATACTTAGTTATATAACGTATTTATAACAGACCAAAGTGTTTTGTTATTGCTCTGTTATATTAAATATTGATTATATTTATTTTGTTCAAAGATAGGATGCTGTTTGGTTTATTCCGTTATTACATTTTTCTGTTCCTACGCTAGATACGTATACATGCACTTTTTTACAAAAGAAAAGTACCCAAGTCTTTTTAGAAATATTTTTCAAATATATATAAAAAGACCTGGGTACTTTTCTTTTGAAAAAAGGTCATATAAATTTATATAGTATAGGAACATTTTTTATTTCACTCGAATAATCATTAGAGTAATCATTTTATTTTTATAATATCAGATATATATTAAGGTTTATTAATGTTTATTAATAATTAATCGATTAACAATAATTTTTTAACAAAAAAGAAACAGATGACACAAAATATTATACGATACACGTGCATTAGGGGTTATTACAGTACTCGTTTAAATTTAAAGTAACCTACTGGCCTTGTAACCTAAATTACTATGATGCTATTTGTACTAAATGTTTTAAGGTTTTAGTACACTTATCCAAAGATAACACAATACACAAGTTTTATGATTTTGACTATGTTTCAAAGCATTTTTTTGACCTCTTCCACTTACAGCTTGGTGGGATGAAAATACAATAACATGGTGATTTTGATCGTGCTTTGGTTTTGCAATATCAATGACCTACCGGTTTAATATATTGTATATATATAACATATTAAGTCCTAACACTGGAACCTGTGGTGGAAAATAGATCAAAATCCAACAGTTTTAACCACACTAACATTTCGCTAACCAAGTTAGCATCATCAGCAGATGATATAAACTGATAGATATAACTAAATTTATATCATCTGCTAGTGATGCTAACTTGGTTATCGAAACGCGCGTCCAGAACGTAACAAATTGTGGTGTAGTGTGGTTAGAACTCTTGTATTTTGATATATAACATATTGTTGCGGCATGGGCCACATAAATACAGGCCGATGTTATGAGTTTTGTGCCATGGTTATTGGTTGATCATCCACAAACGTAGCGCTGTCAATAAAAAGCCTGCTGGTAAAACTTAAGTTAATTTGTGTTTTGGGAGAAAGCGGCCTAGGGTAACCACCCCTCCTTCGGTTCTTTCATTAAGACGATTGACCGACCGAGGTAAAGCCACAAATAGAATTGCATTAAAGAGTAGTCGTCCATATCAGGAGGTGCCGGCTATCCCCTTGAGATAACGCTATCCTATGGTTAGGAAATTCTCCGTGAACATCAATAAAGAGACAGAGAAATAGACATTATACGAATAATTCCTCCTGCTCATAAGACACGAGAGCGTCCAAAAATTGTGGAAAAACTGGATTCCCCCATATGATCCTTAATGTTTGAACAAAATTTGTTGTCAATCGGTATTTTTTAAGCTGTCGCTGAAACTGGAATCGATAAATAGGCACATAGAATGACAAGATATATATATATATATATATATATATATATATATATATATATATATATATTATACTATTTTGTTCCGCCATCTTGAATTAGTACCAAAATTTTATCAGTTCATCTCTCTATCATAATTAATTATCGCACAAAATTTTAAATCAATCCATTAAATAGTTTTTCAGGTTGAATTTTTAAATATTTTATTTCGAGGTTAATTGGATAAGTAGTTTTTTAGTAATATTTTTTATAACATTTCACTAAACCACCATGTTGTTTTGCCAAATTGAATTTTTACCAAAATGTTACGAGGGCTTCCTCATATGACCCTTAATTTTTTGACCAAAATTTGCAATCAATCGGATTAAATATGTTTTTCGGCATCTAGGGACCCTGAAACGTAAAGATCTGGTTTGTTTCTAATTTTTTTAAAATTGACATTGATTTTTTTAATACGTGAATTTATTATATTCAATGTCACATTTACATAACAAATATTTGGGGCATAACGGTTTATTAATGTTTGCAAATGAAGCCACTAGTTGCTGAGTTTATGCCTGTATGCCATTCTCAGAAAGGTCGCTTAAAAGGGGTAGTAGTGGTTATAGTTACAATGACGATAGAACACATTGTATCAGATTAGCCTGAAATATGAATGTTTGTTCCGTTACCTAGACAAGAATGCCGAATTCCAATGTGAGTAAAAACAATAAGTACTTACTTGATGATATAAAAATCCTTTCCCTTTAATATAAATATCGATAACTGTATAAGATTCCGATCCATCAGTATTAACGGCAATAGAAGGCCAACTGAATAAAGGTGAAACACCAATTTCATTCTTATTGCGTTGAATTACGTCGATTTTATATATTTCTCTACGAGTGAAACGATCGTTGTCTCGAGTCTTGCCCATGAACGTTCGAAAATCGTGAAATCCTTCGAATAATTTCGCTGCATCCCTCATGGTATCTATATTAAAATCATTATTAGCGCTAAAAATGATGAAAATTAAACATATTAGGTATATAGGTAAACAAGGCCTTAATTCGCCACCCCCAATACTGGTTTAATTTTAAGGGATGGAAAAAAATATTAAATATAAATGTGTAGAGTTTACTACGCAGTTTAGAGTAAATTTCTATTGACATATACCAGTGTTCATACCTTTATTTTTAAAGACACCAGAAAATGTTCCTATTGAGTTCACTATGTAAAGATGAACATTCTCTGCCTGGTTACTGAGACATTTCACGGGTGTCTTTAAAAATAAAGCTGCCAAACCTAATATATTCATAATCATCAGGAAAATACCCATTTAATGGACATATAATATACAAGGTGGTGAATTAAAAAATGTACGTCGGGTCCGTCACACTTTTCTGAGACATTCTATACACATAATTTTTTTTTCTTTTAAAATTAAAGCAATAGTTGGAGTGGCCAATTATGAGGAAAGATACTTAAGATTATGTTATGGGTTTGAAAAAATACCCTAATTAAGAACTAATTTGTCACACCATTTTTATTGATTGATACAATTATTTAAGGATATTAGCTATTCAATTATTAACCTGTACCTTCTTAGTTTCATCACCCATATTCTAAAATATACTGTGTCTTCTATAATGATTTGTACCACTTCTGCAGCTGTTAATATTAAAAAAAACATACACACCATTGTTATCTTTCCATCCCTGTCTGGAACGTACACCCTGTGCCTAAATATGTGTTTTCAAAAATGGCATGTAAAAGCAATGGAGCTATTGATCAATATAAAAACTTGGCCCATCCAGTTATGGAATCATTAAGGTATAGCCTGTTTAAATCAGAAAAATTGGTGTAATCCACAAAATAGTAAAAATGTAATCAGGGCCCCACGAAATATTTGCAAATATTCAAACACTGTTAACTACAACACTGGAAGAACCGAATTAGCAGCATTTACAGGTGACAATAATTGTAATAAGAATTTTCGGAGGGCGTTAATAAAGGAGAAGTTTCCTTTCGAATATATATATATATATATATATATATATATATATATATATATATATATATATATATATATATATATATATATATATATATATATATATATATATATATATATATATATATATATATATATATATATATATATATATATATATATATATATATATATATATATATATATATATATATATATATACACAAAAAAAATGAAACAGTTCGGTTTTTTTTAAACAGAATACGTGTAGTTTTGTTGGCCAATGTTTTTAAAATGCCTATACTTATCTGCAACGGTTTTTTAAATATTAATGATGTGCGGATTTAGGAAATATAAATACATTTTCTAAAATTTTATAGTAGGTCTTACTTTACATGGTCGGTCTAAAATGGCCAAAAAAAAATGGGAGCTATCCCGATCTATCGTTAATGAACAAAACAAGGTCTGAAATTTTGAGGCCTATTTCATGAGCAGTTGAAAAATTAAATTCGAACGTATGGAGGATAATCCAATAATTGCCTCACATGCAAAATATCATTAAGGTGATGGGCTAATTTTAAACGAGAAAGAGTCAAAAAGAGCGAACTAGCATAGAAGTCATTGTAGAAAGAAAATCTGTCAACTTGAATGTACTTTGAGCCAACCTATATAAATTAAAATTCTAGTTGGCATTTGTTTTGTAGAATTAGTTGACTCCTTTAACCTACAAAATTCTGTTTTGATGGGCGAATTTCACGCCTTAATATAATCGTTAATATCTCAAAAATGGTTAGGAAAAAGGTAGCTTTACGATATTAAAATTTTTTAGAACTGAATATGGAACAAAAATTAGTTATTAAACACTCCATTTTTTGGTTCAACCGACAGAGATGAAAATGTCAAAATATTTTGCCCCGATAGTTGGTTAGTTATATTGCTATGTGGAATTTTAAAAAATTCTACGTTTTCTATTTATTTCTAAGGTATCCTGATATTTGGGGCATCCTGTATTTAAATAAGTAGGTAACGAAATTTGATACGACATGGACGCATCGGTGAATTTAAAAACTCTTCCATGATAAAGGATTTGGGGTCTTGGAGAGACATTTAAAATGCCTTGTTGGGTGAAAATAGAATAAGACTTGACGATTAAATTTGTATAAATTGATTTTGTTATGAAACCATAAATAACGAAGAATTTTCGATACTGTAGGCATATTTGAAATGAACAAAATATTTCAAACAAAGAACGGAAGCAGCGGTTTAAGATTTTGTACATTGGTCTTTTCTTTAATTTTATTGTGTCACATAACCCCGATGTTTAAAAAGTTTTTAGTATAATTCGTCTTTTAAAGTGGTTATATCTGCAAAAGGAAAAAAATTCGATCCCTTGCAAATTAACTTTTTTTTGTTAATATTTTCATCATATATCTTCAAAATAATTTAGATAAGACGAGCAAAAAATTAAAATCTTTGGTTCAATGAATTAATATAGTGCGTGTAATTTATTAGTTGTGTATGTTTTCATTTTTAAGAGTTAATTTTGAGTGAAATGCTATAATCCCCGGCAGATAAACAAGTATGTGTATTCATAATCATAACGCCGTTGCCTCCGGATGGTGTGCTGGAACTATTGGAATACTGTTTCCGTAACTCCTATTTTCAATTAAAAGATATGTTTTACTCACAAGATGATGCGGTCATACCTCTTTCCGGTAGCAGCCAATATTTATATGGAGTAGTTGGAAGAGCACGCAACCAATACTGCTCAAATAAAGCCTAAACTTTGGCTTAGGTATGTAGAAGATACTTTTGTTATTAATCACTTTAATAGCATGTATTAAGTACAATGGAGAAAGAGGAATCTCAGAACTACAATGTACTGAAAACCCACACACACACTGGATAATATCTCAACCAGCGTTCTAACTACTCTGCAGCAAGAAAATATGGCATCATAAGAACGTTTTACAACAGAGCTGTAACAACTTGTAATAATACAAACGACCATAACGCAGAAACTAAAAAAATCTGTGGCAGAATACCTAGTTTGTCTGAAAGATTAATAAGTAATACAATACCAATCAACACAACACAGTACAAGATGATCATCATACTACGACACATTCCAATCTACAGGAAACAACACTATTTCTCACACTACCTTATACTGAGAGAATATCTGAAAAGATTCGGAGAATAGCCAGTGATTTCAATATCAAAACCGCTTGTAAATCAGAAAATACGTTAAGAAGCCGTCTGACAAAAACTAAGCCAATTGACATCAATGATAAAAATGAATACGTTTATCAAATCCAGTGTGAATGTGGTGACTCGTAGATTGCAGATAAAAAGCCCTCTTAGTATAAGAGTCAAGAAGCATTTTAAACTTACTCAATAGAAAGAGACGTCAAAATCGGGGCTAGCGGAATAGGTCTGGTAAGCCAACACCGGAGGCAGTGGTCGGAGGCTAAACTTTTCCGTAAGGAGCAGCACCGGCGAAAACGAAAGTAAAATATATAGGACCAGATTTCACAGAAAGGAACTTTGTTTTTATTTATACACGATGTTGCATTTTTCTTGAACTTCTAAACCTTCTTATTTTAAATAGGATACCCTATATATTATTGAAGTTTATGAGAGTGCGTTCAAAGACGAAAAGACGAGTTCAACGATATATACTAGTATATATCCTTATTTTTTTTGCACGTGCCTCGATTTTCAGCAATACACAAAGTGTAAAACAGAATTTTTTTATAGCGTCTTCTACAGTACGACTCTGATTGAGTAATTTAAATTCTTCACTTATTTTTTGCTTAATTTGCCAAGATCTTGGCATCTATTTTTACACAGATAATATTTAAATGTTCTACATAAAAAATAATCCAAGGGGGATAAGATCAATGTGTCTGGGGGGTCAGAGAATATTACCATTGGGTCCAGGAAATTCTGCAAAATTGTGTCTATAATTTCCCTGTAGAGAAGTAAATAATGATATTTTTCAGTGGTGCTTTAAGACAGTGGCGAAAAGATAAAAAAATAATTTTGTAGAAATTGATAAAGTCTTCTAATAAAAATTATTCCTGGTCCCCTAAGAGCCCTGAATGAATCCTCTTGGATTATTTTTTTGGGAACTTCCACTTCTTAAAAGTTTCACTGCTTAAAAATTAA
Source organism: Kuschelorhynchus macadamiae (assembly GCA_030620095.1). NCBI lineage: Eukaryota > Metazoa > Arthropoda > Insecta > Coleoptera > Curculionidae > Kuschelorhynchus > Kuschelorhynchus macadamiae. Next base: position 1,306,038 of record JAUTXW010000830.1, read on the forward strand.
GTGTATAAAAATAGTTGCCAAGATATTGAGCAATTTAGACAAAAAAAAACTGAAGAAATGGAATTATTCAAATCAGAATAATTCAGCCAGCAAACGATAAAAAGCTTTTGGAAATTTACACTCATACTATTACTCAGAACGGAGGACACTCGCAAAACTTGCTCTTTGTTTATTTTAATAATTTGCAGTTGTTTTTTTCTTATGTTATTTATTTTAAAGGTTTTCATTCGTTTAAGTTTTTTATTTTGTATTATAAAAACATTTTTAAAATGATTCTTTATGCGGCCAATATTAAACCAAAATATCTGAGTTAATGTAGGTATGACCACAAACAACACGTATAAATCATATATATTAATCAATAAAAATGGTTCCTAAATTACGAAATATTATCACAGCTTTATAAATAACACAGGCGACTTTGCTGGCTGGTGAGATTTGCGCATTCTCGTCCGCACACTTAAGTTTGGTATAGACTGTATAGAATATACTAATGCCCCTAATTCAATTTCAGTTTGTTCTTTTTAACTCTGAGTGTATTATGTAGCTCATTAGAGCCTTGGACCTCATAGTGAACATCATTATATTCCTATAAAATAAGTGACTATATTACCTAGAGAGACTTAAGCTGGTGATGTGATAGTAGAGCCGCGCTCTCCTGCAATGTATTCTCTGGTCCTGTCTTATCTTTTATGTGTGATCTCTATAAATTCCCTTAATTTCAGATTGTGGAGACGTTTTCTTCGATGACATCGTGCAGTAGGATTTTTTTTTGTTGCAAAACGCAAAATTTCTCCCCGATATTGCCATAGAGATAGATATTTATTCAAAAATGTTATATGTTTGTAAAACACAAAAGCATTCTGTGGTATTTATTACACTTATATATTTATGAGAGGGGATATAGGTTATTCGTCATAAACCGAGTATAATATATAATAGTTAGGCCATTTAAAAAAAAAATACCGGAGTGTGTCCAACTGCGCATCTGCGTCATGTGATTATGTATTCAATTTTACGCCGATCGGCGCACTGATGAGTCCCGATAGGATGAAAGTATTTGTACAACTACTATGTGTCTATAAAAACTTAAGGTAAATGATATAATTTATTGTTTGCTTAAGTAATATTGTTTATATATGTATCGAAACATTCCGTAGACAGACTAGTCTACATGTTGAGATATGTAATTTTATTAAATATTTGCTTCAATTAATTTAAAGTTAAATATTTTTATTCAGTTGCGAAAAAGCCAAAAAAGCTTTTTGTTTGTCAATCTAAACGCAACAAATAATCTGAACACATTTAAAAATAACATTCTAAAAGCCTGCTATCCAGTGAGTCCTAATCTAAAATTTTAAAAATTCATCCTTTATGTATATTCTAATTCGTGTTAAATGTATGGAATATGGCCGGAAAGTTAAGGTGGAACAGTGATATTTAGTTATTTCGGATTTTATAATATATATATTTTTAAAATACCTTTTAATCTTATTTATTTTACGCATATTTACCGAGAACTGATTTGGTAGTAAGTTTTGTATCCATGAATTTTGAAAACTGTTTCTCCTGGCGCTGCAGATTACACAGGAAAAATATTTTGGTGCGGTAATTTTTGTATGATTCTTCGAATTACTTAGAGGCAAAAACACACGACCCCGTGTTTAAACCGGCGAATATTACTAAAGACAGTATTGTAAAAAGAAAGGCATACTTTTTTGTGATACGCTAGTGGTCATAGAAATGCAGAAAAAAGATTATTCTAGCAGTCAACCTCAGATTAATATGATTTGGCATTTGGGACAAACTAAATTTTGCAAAAACCAACTTTTTAATGCCAAAATATAGAGTCAAGATCAATATGCTATTACGATACTTTAATAGTCTCAGTACTATTATGAAGAAAATAAGCCATGCACAAACTACTATATTATTTCTTTCAAGTGACGCCAATATCCCTTCTACGGGGACAGTTTTCATTCAGCGCAGATTGGTTTCGACTAAAAGCCTTTTCTCGCAAATACTTCCGTATAAAAAATACGGAAAAGGCGAAACTCATCGACACTTCCTACTAAGCTTCCTATATTCAAGAGCGGAGGCAAACTCATCGAAAGTATATATGATTACTTGTTCCGCTTTCAGTTTTGCTCAGAAGCAGCTTTCCAACTCAATTCGGAGGCACTTAACGAATACTTTCGGGCTCTAAATCTTATCCACAATTTTTACATTTTTTCAAAAAAAACCTAAATATGCATGGTGCTACATACTAAAAAAGAAAACCAGTTACGGTAATTTTGCAGTTATGTAAGCTCTCTCTGCTCTGCCTTACAAAAATGTATACCCATTTTTTTACGGCCCCGATTTCATTTCCTATATCCTTGTTTGTCTTCGAAGGTCTATACGTCTATACCAATTATAATGTTTATTAAAGTATTACAAACCGCCATGACAGAATTAAAGATCCGTAAATAAAGTCAAACAGCCGTGTAGTTTATAAAGCCATGTTATTCCAGTTGTTTGTTTAAGTACTTAATAAAATAATCATATTACCATACCAATAAAAATACGCTCTCTTGTATTCCTCTATAGGTACAAACTGCAATAATTTACTAGCTCGTTCCTTCTGATGTCCAATAATTAATCGGTATAGGTAGGTTCTTGAAATAACATCTTGTCTGCTGTGAAATTCATTGGGCACAATTCTCGTATTTAAAATCCTAATAGGGGTTTGTTGTTTGTTAAAAAATCGATTAAGGCCAGCAGTTATAATACTTGGTTCGATAATAGAGCCCTCACGTCTATAAAGATCAAAGTGACCGGTAGCATTTAAAGCATGAACATCCTTGTCGGTTCTAAAAACATAAGGAAGCATAACACCGTGAATTCATAAAAACTTTCTTATAAGTGATGCGTCATTAAATTTGAGGTCTAATATCTTCAGAGTGCCAAAATAGAAACTCAAAAAATTCGTTTTGATCTTTTATAAATGATGAAAAATACGAAATTTGTTTTCAAGTAAAAGTTATATATTTTTTAATAAGACACTACTGCACATATATTTGCTGTAATACTACAATTAAAATTTACTGTTTTCGAGTTATACGCATTGTTACTGCGAAAAACATTGAAAGCCAAGCATACATGTGTTGAAATTGTCTACTGCACGTATTCGAATACGTCCTTTGTAACAAGCTACTCAATCTACGTATGGTTTGATATTTATTTAAAGTCGCGGTTTCATAAACGGTATTTTTTAATATCTCTAAAGAAAAAAAGGACCAGCCACTAAATAGGATTTATTGTTACCGATTCAGTTCAGGAGATCATTAGTATTAAATACCCGGTGACAATTACAGCATTATGATCGAGTTAGTTAATGTTTGACGTTTTTGCAACAGAATATTTGCAAAAAAGTAATTGATTTGCTATAAAAGGATATCTCTAGAATAAGTTTAACCTTATATGTCATTTGGTTTGGAAATATTTTTTATTTTAAACAAATTTTTCTGATTTTTGCCAATAACGATATAATGGGACATTTACTTTAACTGTGCGTGTCTAGATCCATAGATCAAGATATTTAGTAATGAATCCTATTTGTATATTTTTCAACGCCGTCTGATCTTAAAAAAGCTACTTAGATTGAGAGCCAAAGATCACTTTGTAAAAGATCAACGCCAATGTTAAAACCTTACCTAAAAGATATAACTTTGGGTCTAAGAGTTCATAAATTTTCGTTTTGAATACAAATTAATTATGAATTACAAAATAAGTGTGTAACTAGCAAATTGTTAAATATAATTTTGACCAACGCTTCATAAAACTTTTTTTCATAGTGGAAACCTTATAAACAACATGATTATACAAATATTGAAAACAAAAAGTCAATGAAAAAATCTCACTTCTGATTCGTTAATTAAGAAATTTTAAGCTTGGTTCATCTAGCAAAATTTAGCATTAGTATAACTTTAGTCATTGACAATAAGCATTTCCTTTGATTTATTGAAGTTAGATGACTAAAAACAGTCAATAGTGAGTTCTTACTATTCAAGATAAAGATACAACTAAAATTTCTTATATAAAGCCACCACTACCCCTATAAAAAGAAATTGACACCGCGATTCGCGATCAGCGCCTAAAACTACCAGTGTTACACAAATCATTAAAATCGGATAGGAAAAGTTTAGCGAGATACTTATCAAATATTTTAGCCTATAGGTAAAGTTTGGGAGTGGATTCCAAAATTTCACATCAGATGCCTTCTTCGCATTTGACCTGAACTAGAAGGAAAGGCTATAATTCGTCGGATGTAGCGTTTCGGAATCCAATGTAAGGCGATGGTTCTAAAAAACGCACTACTATCAAATCTGAAAATCGATGTAATGCAACATCTCTACTCTTAAGTTCAGTATTCAATAATTTACGTCTCTAGTTTCCGACTATTTATCTCAAATTTTCCTTTCTATATTTTTCGGTGTTTTGTTAGATACTTTTTTGCAATATAGGTTATATTTAGCTCCAGCGTCAAAATTATCACCCATTTTTGTACCACAAATGTGTACTTCCTTTTTAAGTTTTGTTTTTGTAGGTTAGTATGTACCCGAAAGCACATTGTGTTCCATGCATTACCCAAGGCGTATTGTACGTTCCCCAAACACAAAAAGTTTTAGGATATGTTTTCTTACCTGCTTGCCATAAATACAACAGTATCATTGGCGGAATTGATATATTTTAGCCCCATTTCTAACATGCCTTGTACAGTCGTGGGATCATCTGGCCTCGGTTGTCCTCCTTTTATTTGTCTTTGTGAGCCTCTAAGATTATTAATATTAAACTTGCATAATTTCTTCAACGTGTTAAAACTTACCTGAAAGAGGTTCCTATGTACGCTAGATTTATTAAATATCTTCTCGCCGACATTACACTCTACACTATCTGCTTGTTTGGGACTATAGGCCACATACATCGGTTTTGACTTTAAATGCCGATTTTTTTTAGGTTAAGTTCAATACAATACCATAATAAACAAAAGGTAGTCTTTCATAAATCAAACGACCTATTATTTTTTTGTATTTAAATATTTTAATTCACAAAAATCAAAATATAAATTTTAAAATATGAACAATACTCTCAAGAAATTTTCACAATTTAACAAAAAAATTAATATATACATAATTTTAGCATGATTATCTTGGGTTTTAGCAAAATGTATTTTTTTTCCTGCTGAGGAAGTGTGAGAAATTGAAAATTCTATTCATACTGGTTAAGACCGAGGTTCTCTGATAGTGAATTTATATCTTTAACTAAAATTTCTTCAGCATCCCGATTACTGGAATCAACAATCTTGTTACTATAATTTGATTTGTCTTTTATCCATTTTTGTGATTTTTCAATCTCATCTGTCATTACTATAAAGAGTTCCTTATCATGTGAATCTAATTCGTTTCTGATATAATTTAACATATCTTCTTCCTAGAAATAAAAAAACAGAGAAAGTGTGTAGTAATTTATTTTTAAATTAAATCAGGTTAGATTGCTTTTATAAAATAATGTTTAAAAATAACTAGGTAGGTACGTATCATAAATCTACATTAAATTACAAAGTTAAACATATTGAAAAAGATACAATTTTACAATATATTTACTCACCCTCCCAATAATTTTGGGCATATCTAACTTAGAATCCAAATTGTAATATAAACCATTTAACCTTCTTATGGTGATCCAATGTCTTCGTTTTAAAGGTATAGATATAAAACTAAATTTGTAATCTGTCGGAATATTTAGTATAAATCCTGCTATATTGTTTAAATTTAGACAATTTGGATCTCTGAAAAACAAAAACTTAACTAACACAATTTTAATATTTACCTTAATCTACAGTACCTCAAGAAATGTTAATTCTTAACTGCATGTAAACATTTAATGTAATACCTAATTAATTTTGTTTTAAATACAATTTAACTTCTAACTACTTTAAAAAAAAAAATCAAGTAAAGCGGTGGTTAATGTAGGATTGTTTATCTGTAATGTCCACAGTCTCCTGTACATTTTATACTATGTATCAATTCAGTGAAATTCTAAGCCAGCTAATAGAATGCGGCAGTGAGGCGATTACTCATATTCACAATTTAACACAATGGCTTTATTTTTAAAGATGTGGACACCCCCAGATATGTTCATGTTCACAGGTATATGGATCGTACTATTTATTTCCCATCCAAATGGCATTATTTCAAAGACAGTTATTCACGAGCTACTGAAAAAAATTAAAATTAGTAAATTACACTTTACTAGGATGTCTAAATTTAAATTCCCCAGATGACCAATATTCCATCCACAGACAGTATTATTATCAGAAGTCTGACAAAACCACTACACCAAGTGGACTTTTGAATAACTATGTTCAATGTATGAGCTGAAGGTAGGCACCACAAAATCATCACAAGAGGGCTACATCACAATTAAATGTCACACTAAGATATATTTCTTCTGAGCAGCTGCTCATTCGCTTGTTCAACTTACCCATGGACTCTTTTGACTGCCAATTTGCTTATAATGAAAGCATGGATAATAGAACAACAACCAATTATCCACTAAGGTCTAAAAAAAGTCCTCCTTTTCTGTTAATTTGACTGATTTAATGATGATATTTCCAGGAAGGATAACTTCCCCAAGAAGTCAAAATGCCCTCTAACAATCAAATATTCTTTCTATTAGGTCTTCTGTCATTTTTCTTTTGCAGAGAGAGGTGAGATTATTTGAAGATGCTTTAGTCCTCTCCAAATTCTTGTGACTTTTCTCAGTACTCTTTTAAGTAGTGTTTATATCATTTCTATAGTTAAGATTCCATTATGTGTAAAAATCCTCAATCTATGGTTTTATGTATCAAGTACATTAATATATTAGTCTTTTTGATTATGTATGTTATGTACTGACATAAGACCCAAATATTTTTGACACTCTGCACAGGTGTCATATTAAAGTTATTGATATTGAAAGTAAATTTTGAAGCATTTCAAATTAATGAAGTGTAACGGGTCAAAATCCCTCCTTTAATGGTGTTACAACCTTGTTTAAGTCAGAGTGAATTAATGTGTCATAGAATAAATTAATGCACTCCTCCCACAGGGCTTATCATTTTATTTCCATTTTAGTTACAATAAATACCTACAAATATATATCTGTATGGTAAAGATTTTTTCCCTTTGATTCTTAACATTTTTTAGGTATTTCAGGAACGCATCAATTAGGTTTTGAACAGCCCAGCCATATGCAAACTGGACTGTGTAAGTCTAATTTCACAAAATTTTACATTTAGAGCCTTTATTTGAAATATTCAGTCAGAATATTTTCACAGTCTCATCGAGGAAAGTATTGACAATGTAATGTGGATGTATCTTTTGTTGTGAAATTTACACTGACAGGAACACCAAGGTGAAATCATATCAGATTTAAAATAAAACCCCCATGGTAACTAGTAGCAAAAAATATTAACTTTCAAAATTAATTATGAAAAGTATTTCTTACTTCCTCTTATCAAACCATATCATGTCATATCCTTTAGATTGAAGAGCACTCATTATAACATTAACATCATAGTTGCCAAGGCCTAACATTGACCTATGTGGATTTATCCAATACTCAGGGCTTAAGTTGTGACATATATAATCTAATTTGCTCTTTGAAAATGCATCCTTATCTTGGAACAGGTTATTTAAAGCATGAAGGGCACAAAGTTCTCGAACTTGTTTCTCATGATAGACATTTTCAGATGAGTTCATTTTCGTAATTGTTTCAATATTATTATATTTCGACACCAATTAATAATTAAGTTCATCTTTTTGTAGTACTTGTGTGCAAATCCATACTTTATATTTAAAGGCTTTAGAATTATGAAAATTGAAAATACAGAACTATGAAAAATAGCTATATTTTGAATAAATAAATAAATCACTAAGTATAGGGACGCAAATGATAGATCGATATTTCCGAAACATCGATGTATCGTTCATAAACATCGATAGTGAAACAAAAAACCTCGATACATCGTTCCTGAACGATATTTGACTTACAGTGACTTTATACGAGGATAAAGTCATTGTAATTTGACTAATAGAATAGCGCCATCTGTATAAGCGATGCACAAGAGAGACTAGCGGTATAGACAATAAACTAGAGTCTTCCGGTTCGTCTCGTCGAAGGCAAACCTGTGTTTTTAACATAAGTAGTTCCACGTCTTCGGTTTTGCTGCTCTATTTCGTAGGGAAGCGTGAGACTCAACCGCTCAGAGTGGAAACTAACGACCCCGCTAGAAAGCGAGCAGACGCTGTGAACGTGTGAAGCCTAGTTGTTCCTGCATCCTATCCCGTTCGTCTGCCGCCGTTCTACATAGAATATAACCCTAATGGCCGCTATGTGGCTGGAGTGGGAGGTGTAAGAGGATAGCTTGAAAGAAAAGGTCATCTGGTGAGACCAGTAGTACTCTCAAGGGGCAACTAGTGGAAGCGAATATGCATTTCAATATTGAGAAAGAAAGAAAGAAGGACAAAAATAAACTAATTGGCATTTTTGTAAAGATAATTTCATAAAAATATAAAAATATAATGCAATATATAAAATATAAAATAAATACATTGTATATGGCAAATAACAAAAACAATTTATTTATCACGAAAAGCTAAAACATTATCTGTTACTAAAAATTGTTTATGTAGTAGAAACTCAAAAGTATCTTAATTTTATATGCGTCATATAGCTATTAGTTAATAATAAGTTTAAAGCAATGATTCATGCATTTTGACATCAATTGTGTTTTTAAGTTACACAAAATTGCCATTTTAGTAACCCGCATCTTGTTTACATTTTTTTTGCAAAACATTTTGTTACCTATCCTAAAAAAGTATTATATGTAATAGAATATAACCCTAAATGTGGCTGGAGTGGGAGGTGCTTAAAGGATTTGAAAGCTAAATAGGTGCCAGCATTTCCGGAGTGAATTCTTTTAGTTACAGTACATTCCTACTATATGTCGCATTCCACGCGCAGATTTTTTACTCTTAAACATCGATACGAGTCTCGCAACTTGACGAGTCTTGATTGGATTCTTTTTAATTGTTGGAACAAAAAAAAATTGTTTTAAAAAGCGGATTGCGTTTAGGTTAGTCCTGGTTATGTTCCTTTTTTTTGGGATGATGTAAAAAAAGCATACCTATATAAAAAAGTGTATCTATATTAAAACAAGAACTCTCGAAAGACTGGGCAAGGGGCGGGACATTTTATTTATGATTAGGATTTTAAGAATAAAAAATGTGCATGTTATGTCAGGCACGCCGGTTTTTGGAAATCTACAGTATTTTAAAGACGGTCTCGTTTTTTTACTTACATCTGCTGTTTTTAACTTTCGTACATCGACTTAAAAAGTATAGATTTAAGATTAAAAAAAAAACATTTATATTTAAAGTACACCACATAGATCTAAAACACCGACGAAAGGGGGAGGTAAGTCAAAAGCAGACCTATGGAGTTTCTATGGATATACAGAGTTGTAGCCAACCGCGAATGATGATTGCACCCTTTCCATAGTTACATCCTTTTCATAGACTCAGACTCGTGCACCAAACTTTAGCAGATAGTTATGAAATATTTGCGAACAGTGGCAACTCCGGTATCCAGTGAGAGGTTCCGAGCGTTTGTCTGGTTGTTCTCAGATAGTAATGGGAAATCTGGATCTTTTTAAAGATCCGGGCAACGGATCTGGATCAGTTTAAAGACCTGGATCAGAGATCCAGATCTGGGATCTCTTTAAATTCATTAAAATATGCGGGCCATATTCGTCATATTAGGCATTGGGTAGGTATGTATGCGTAGCTACATCCATCTGAAAACTTTGTAAGCATGTAACATCGGTTTTATAGACAGTACTGCCCGAAAATTTTTTTGGTTTTTCGCGACGTCTAAAATGAGTGGCGACCTCACCAGTCTAGTTTTTGTTTACAAACTTGTATGCGATTTACAGGGTTGCTTCAACTTACAAGGCTTAAGAGTCTTGCTATAGTGGTTTTGAAGTTGAAGTTTTTTATGTTTCCATTTTAATTAATTTATTTCACAGAAAATCAATTTTACATAAATGAACAACGTTTTGACTTGTTTTTTTTTATTATAGATAGATATAGATTTTTATATTTCTTTTTATTAACTATCATCCTATTATCATTACTAATTATAAGGCCATCTGAACTTCAATATACACATCTCACAAAAAAAGTAGAGATTTAAATCTATTTTCTAATCCACACAACATAAATCTAAGTTTTAAAAGACTGGTGTAATATGATGTTTTTACGATGATTTACGAAGTCAACAAGCTAATCAACCCCAAATTAAATTATTACACGAGATTCTGGCTATACAGAAATTCATATTTCATGGCAATCAGCATTCAACAAGCTAATGACCGACCGACCCATCCACCCTATCATCCTGCTCTTCTTATCAGTCAGACCGGTTCGAAAATCACGTTATATCGTTCATCGGCTCCGCGGTTCGGCTCCCAACTCGAGACCTACAAACAATGATGATGCATTGAACGAACCGAAGAACTGACTGAACCATAGACAAACGCACCTGGACGCTTCATTTTGCTTTGTCTCTATTTCAAAGATACGTGATCCGGCTCGCAATATTTTCAAAACCCGGCTCCCGTGGGTTAGTATAAAGATCCGGATCAGTCGTGAGTGGCACATCTGTGTTCTCAGAGCAGACATCACACAAGACAGGAAACGCTTACTGGGTACCAGGTTGACAAATTAATGTTTTTAAATTCCATTCTATCCTTAACCTAACATAATTGCACGAAAACACATTTAAAAGTTATTATTTATGTGTTGTACTTCTTGTCATAATTGATTAATTCCGAAAACACCGCTGTTTTTTAATGATACGTCCCGTTACTCACGTTATTATATTATGCATCATTATAAAATTCAGCCAATCACTAGTTTTGCTAAAAGATGGAAAAACGTTGTGCTATCCTTGTAAATCGCCGATGTTTTCGACATCGATGTTTCACTTTCGAAAAACATCGGTGTTTCATCAATGAGTCGTGCTGCATCCCTAAATAAGTAAAAGGTACAAATGTATTCGCTTAATCTGATAAAGATTTGACCTTATTCCTTTGTTGCTATCTCATTTAAGAAGTTTATTGCCTTTGTTCTGAGATAATATCAGTATAATCAAAAGCACATTCCTTAACGCCATAATATTACATACCTTTACCACTGCTTCCTCAATGTTTATAGAATTAAACTTTTTTTAACTTCTTACGTTTACTTACATTTTCAACATTTTATTCTTAATAGCGCGAAACTCAAACTTTTTGTAGGAAAGTTTTTCTTAAGTAATAACTCACATTGGTAATTTTCTGAAAGCTGATCATAAATCTGAAGTTTTTTTGTAGCGTTTCGTTTACGATTTATCCGTCATCAACTAGTACGGCGGAACTCCGCCGATTTTGATGATTTTTGATACCTTAACAAAGTTTTAAACGGTGATCATCAATATTCCGTTTACTAGGAGGATCGGTAAACCGTAAGTTAGGTGAAATAACAGTATTATTTAGGAATTTATAATATATTTTTTTCAAATATTATTTTATGTATATTTATCATAATACCTACTCATTTCGTAGAAAGAAAGTTTTGTATCTATGAATTTTTAAAACCGTTTATTTTCCTTACTGGCATTGCAGATTATATAGAAATAAAGAAATATATTTTGCTATCGGAATTTTTGTATAATTCTTCGAATTATTTAGTTTGGCTAATATTTATATGTCTTTACAACTGCCGGCAACGTCTTAAAATCGGGTTTAAAACGTAAATAAAAACAAAGCCATCTCACTGTCAGATGGTTGCCGTATGTTGTTTATCTGTTTAGAATAGTTGAAGCTGAATTAAGAACAGATACCTAGGATAAGAACGGCGTGAGTTTGGAACGTTTGTGTCCGTTGTTTTTTTTTCTGTCTAGTGTCTCAATAGTTTATTAACAATCCCCATCCTAGTCCTGGTAGGGTAGGTCTATAATAATACTTGAAAGTTTAAATTCATTAAAAGAAAAAAGGATTTTTTTTACCTTTTTTGTGATCATAGATAGAACGGAGATAAAACCAGGCTGCCAACCAAGGAAATTCTGACATTATTAGAGCAAAAAAAGCTGAAAAAGCAAACGATAAAGAAGATTTTTTATGTCAATGTAGCCCATTTATGGTCTTTGTTGAAAATAAGAACGTAGGAAGATTTAGCCCATTAAAAATAGCCAAGGAAATATTACCATTAAAATTAGAAAACGATAATAAATTCAGCACCAAGGGTAGGAATAAAATATATATAGAATTTACAACTTTTGACGCGACAAATGAATTTGCTAAAGAAAGTATAAAGATCCCCATATAATTTTATTACCTGTAAGGGGTGGTCCGGCATGTTGATATTCAAAAAATGAAATATTGCACAGTACATCTTCTTACAAAATATTGAACGTGAAGAGACTAAATAGAAGTTCGGGCACGGTTCTTTTTTACTTTTGGTACTGTTAAGATCCCGAAAGAAGTTACAACTTATGTTCCCCTAGTGACACAACGCCTTAAATGCTTTAGATATGGCGACACTAAATATTTATGTAAGTCTGTAAATTCCAATTGTAAAAATTGTGGGATAACCCACGAAAACAAGCTGATGGAACCTTATAGCATGAAGTTCATTGGCTGCGGAAGCAACAATCATAATTCAACATTTAGAACTTATCCGGAATAAATGCGTCAAAACACATCAAACGAATAATGGTATTTGAAAATATAACATATTTTGACGCCATTAAAAAAAATTTTAAAATATATAACAATAATACATTTGCTTGTTGCACATGATTTTCCCCTTATCCCAACGGGAATGCCAAGTAACTCAATCTATGTCAATTAAATGCGAACAGCATATAAACAATCCCCTCAAAAAACAGTCACTGGGTAGGAAGGTTATGATAAAAAAGCTCTTGATAATATATTGCCCGAACTCCCGCCCGATGGGATCATTACTGAAATTCCCTGCTGATTCAGATATCCAAAGCACGGGTGGGAGACCAGGGGATGTAACTGGTTATCATGCAGAGCTGAACTCATCAGAGGTAAAATTGCTAAATTCTACTATAAAACCCATACAACAGCTAAATTCATCTCAAAGCACCAATTTAAAAGAAACATTAAATGAAAACTTAAACGAGTACGGGGTTGGGCAAATGTTTCTTAATCATAGCCAAACTATAAATGTCAAAACTCTAAAAATTTGGCCTTATACTATTCGAACTAAAATATTTTCACGTTGGCAGCACTCCGGTTATATCGGAATTAAATGTTACTGGAACAACCTGTATAATATTACATATCTGAATTATATGTAAAATTCTACGATTTTCTTGTAATCAAAGTTATGACGTATCTTGAATTGTTTTCGAGATAATGACAGTTGAAACCTGAAATTATCAGGGGCGTGCAGTCCATGGAAGCAAGAGAAGCAGTGCTTCCCCAAAAAAAATTACAAAACATCTTCTAAAATGTAATTTTTGAAATAGGAAACCGTTAATTTAGTTTATATTAAAAATGCTAAAATATTTTCTTAATTATCAAGCCCATAATAAATGGGGCCTTGACTCCGACCCAGCCACAATAGAATATCGAATAGAACCTATGCGGGCCGCTAGCTTCTCTGCAGCCAAGTCCTGTATGCTTGATTTCCTGTGAATCGAGCCGGAGGTTATTGAACTTTCCACCGGATGTTTGCAATTTTTGCATTTCAGCCGCGTGTTTTAAGCGATTGCGGAAGCTATCATTGGAGTAGGTTCTTTGTTTGAACGGCTATCAGTGTGTTGTGTGATACGTATGTCGCGTCGTGCAAATACCGTCAACTTCAGCTGTCGGTAATAACGCTGAAAATGTTGGAGAATTTAGTAAGAAGAGTGTGTGTGAATGTGTGGTGTGTGTCTTAATAATAAAGGGATTTTCAAAATTAAACTCCGCTGATAAGCTTCAAATAATTTCCAAAGGAAGGGCAAAACCGCCTATGAAAAATTTAACCACAAAAATGAAAAAGTGTATTATTTTATCCGGAAAAACAATACGAACCATTTAAATGGCTAACAGGGTGTGAAAATATAAGTAAATTATTTTTGTTGGCTATGTTTACTTTTTGAAAATGAAAAAGGTCTCTGGAATAAAACTGGTTTTTCCGATTTAAACGATTTCCATAAAGCTGTAAAAAGACACATTATGTCCAAAGCGCATTTACAGGCCGTCATAAAAGAAATAGTCTTCGGCAAAACCAGAATTGAACACGCCCTTAATAAACAGTTGGAAATTAGTCACCGCCAACACAATGAACTAGTCGATAAAAATAGGCAAATATTAAGAAGACTTATCGATGTTGTTTGTTTTCTGGGACAGCACGAATTGGGATTTAGAGGTCAAGACGAAACAAAGGTTTCTTCACATAGAGGAAATTTTCAAGTTTTACTTAGTTTAGTGGCTAAATATGATGATTGATTAAAAATCATTTAGAGCAGTCTAGCGTTTTTCGCGGAACGTCGAATCGAATCCAGAATGATTTAATTTCGGCTCTTGCAACCATTATTCTAAAAGGAATTAAGCAGGAGGTTGGCGAGGCGCGGTTCATTGCTATTGTTCTGGACGAAACAACTGATATCACTAATTTGAGCCAATTATCTATAGTAATACGCTACGTTAAAACAGATAGAAGTATTCATGAGCGATTTTTAGGTTTTAAGAATGTGTCCGAAAATCGTACAGCAGATGCATCATATACCGTAGTTTATAACGTTACTAAAGAAATTAATGGAGAGAAAAAATTAGTTGTTCAAAGCTATGATGGAGCTGCAGTGATGGCAGGACAATTAGGGGGTCTGCAAGCTAAAGGACGAGAAACTTTCCCAAGTGCTGTGTTTGCCCTTTGTTTTGCTCATAAATTAAATTTAGTTTCATCCCAGTCAATCAATCACATTAAAGAGTGTAAAGAATTTTTCGTTACTTTAAGTGGCATGGGCTGCTTTTTTTTTCAAGTCAACAAAACGTACACAAGCTTTGGACTCCATTGTCCGCAAACGATTGCCCAAAGTAGCTCCTACTAATTGGAACTATAATGGAAGACTTGAGTTAACAGTATCTGAAAATCGTGAATCACTGATTGAACTATTTGAGAATATAATAGAAAATAATAAAACGTGGGACTCAGAAGCAGTAAATAGTTCGAGGGGGTTTTTGGACGGTTTGAAACGAGATTTTAATTTTAATTATTTGCTGAAAATATTTTCAGAAATATTTGCATTCTCGGAGAATGTTTTTAATATATTACAAACTAAAACAAATGATATTGTTTTTTGCCTAAAAAAAGTGGATGATTTTAAGTCCATGTTAAGCCAAAAAAGAGATGACTTGGGAGATAACGATGACGTTAAATGTAGAGCCAGAAGTCAAGCGTCTTCGAACAGACAAGGTGGGAGATGTTCAAACATCATACAGACGCCTCTTTTATGAAATAATCGATCAAATTCAGCAACAAATAAATTATAGATTTAACGGTTTAAATGATTTTAAATTCCTCGAGCTCTGCCATTTTGATGCATTTAAAGGAGAAACTTTTCCAGAAGATGCGTTTAAATCTCCTCTTCTTCTTCATTATGGCCAGTTCTTTGACCGAGTGTTACTGCGATCTGAACTAAAAGTGATTTACGAAACTGATGACATTAGCGCAAAAAATAACGCTAAGGAACTAATGCAATTTTTAAAAGACAAGGAGCTGGAAGATGCCCACACCGAAGTGTCGAAATTGTGTGAATTAGTATTGACAATACCTGCCACGAGTTCATCAGTAGAACGCAATTTTTCAACACTTAAACGTAAAAAAAATTTCGTGAGAAATTCAACGGGGCAGGAGAGACTTTCGCATACATCGCTATTGTCCATTGAAAACAAACTTCTCCAAAATATGTCGGAGCATCGACGTTTTTATGCTGACAACAATAGAATAAACAATATCAAGTACAAAAAGTAGGTACAAAGTCCTTTATGATGTTTTTGGACTTAATTTCCAGTACCTCCAAAACAATAAGTAATACCTATTTAATAATTTCTGACCTAGCGTCATTAAATAGAGTTTTAACAACTAATATTGAATAGATCCAAAGTGTTAAATTTTTAGATTACAATTGCCATTATCTCGAAAAGAATTGGCGGTACGTCAAAATTTTAAATATAAAAAATCGTAGATTTATACGTACAGTTCAGATATGCAATAATATAATACAGAATGTTGTATTTAAAATTAGCAAGTTGACATTTAAATTAAGTCATCTTGAAAATATTTTAGTATTTTTATATTTTTAGATTTTTGACATTTAGTTCGGTTAGTTCAAAAGAGCTCCAAAAAGCTGCACTTCAACGCTTCCTAATTTTTCTATTTACTGGGCTGCCGAGCAAACGCGAGTCGAACAAGTATCGTTTCTGTTGGCGGTTTATGCTAAATGAATAACAAAAAATCAATAGCCTTAAAGACATTTTCGTATTCTCACCATCCTGCTTTCATTCTTCGCAGCTCATGGCAAGTCGTGGCCGTATGCTGATTGTCTTCTTCTCGTCCAGGGCAATTTTCTTGACATAAATTATACACCAAATTGGCAACGCGCTCTCAGGTATATCTGTGGCTAGTTACAAGTCCACTCGCCGCCTATGGCAACATATATTGTTTCTTTTTCATTGCTGCAGCTATAATAAACTTCAGTGCAAATGGCGGATAGTGCGTATCCAGATCATGTTTAAAGAACCGATGACGTCATTTAGTTGGTCTCGCTCTTCGACATCCCAAAATGATCTTTGTGTTAAAATATTGATGAATGTCGTCTGTTTATCACGGGAAACAATAGTTGTTTGAACTAAAAATAATACAGTCTATTGTCCATTTGTAAAAATACAGTAATAATAAATAAAATAATAGTTTGGATATAATTAAGCCTTTCCGGAACATTTGCCCAATCCTGTATGGTGTGAGTGACTCTAGTATGTGATTAGTAGCCAGCATTTAATGTATGACACTATTTTACGTTCGTTCCATTTATTCTATCCCAAAAAACATAATAATAAGATGAAACTGATGGATATGGTGGTGTTGCCATAATTATGAAAAAAATATTTTCAGATTTATACACAATCCACAGTTAAAAAACAATAACCCAGATACACAGTCTAATTATTAATTAGTGATAACAACACGAAGGGCAGTATCTCGGCAGACGTTGTTGAAAGACGGAATTTGGTGGTAATGAATGATGGTAGAATGACTAGGCGGCTCCTTCCTGGCACTGCGCCTAGTCCACCTGATTAAGATTTAAAACCATGTGGAGTATATACAGTTCTATATATTAACAACCTGACAGTTTGCAGTATCCAAACGTGCAGAATAAAAAAAAATATAAAAAAGCTAACTCGCTCTTTAATTATTAATTGAACCATTTGTAAAAATAATATTTAAGAAGAATTTATTAACTATTGGCAATTTGCCAGAGGGGAAAAAGATAAATTTACGCAAAGGTTCAAAAAGATTTTCTCAGGAAACCGTGGTTTGAAACAATACAACTATGTAATAAAAATGAGAACACGGCATTCTCTCACTGCAGCACATATTAAAATGAAAGAATTCCCACTTCGAGAATCTAGAAAGATCGAAAACCCTGACTCTATCTTCTTCGAGTGCCCTATTATTGTTAATTCGAGTCTAAATAAATATGCCCAATTTTCTTAAACAATGTGGGTTAAACACCCTATTCAATATGAAATCGGATTTAAACAATTTAAATCTCTCCACAGTCAATTCCCTGCTCACCTTCCTAAAGAAAAATATTAATAAATTATAAATCTATAATATAAGTTCTGAAGTACATCATGAAAAAACAAATCAATGCTTATATATTCCAATATATACTGGAATTATATACTATCAACAACTGGTAAATGAACCCTATCAGCAGTGAACGTATTGTAATAGTATAGGTCCAGAGTCATAATAGTTTTCTGTCATGGTGAAGTGTGGAGAGTAAAACACTAACTATCCTTGGGAAAAAAAAGAAGAAGAGAAAAGTACAATAAAAACCAAAAAATGGGACCAGAATGATCCAAGAATGAAGATCCATGGCCCAAAGGAAAAGAGCTGGCAAGTTGTCATAGAAGATATGACGGCATCATAAAAAAGAACTGAACTGAATAATTACCTATGAATCCTATGATAGGTTACTTTATAAGTAAATATTGATTGTTAACGAATATTAATTTTAAATTTCAGCATTCTAGATTTGAATAAAATAGTTATAAATAGTGTTTTTTTCAAACCTTATTTTGCCTATATTTGTAGATAATAATTAGGTTTTGACAACATGGCTTGCGCCTAGTCACATTGGAAATTTCTGATAATAATCTTACAATTGCTTCCCTTCCGATCATAACTAGGAACCCTTTCATCAGTTATATGACCTAATCTATCCTGGTGCTAACCCTCTCTCCAGTGCTTTACTAGCTGCGAAACTGTAACGATCTCCATATTTAACAAAATACTCATAATAAACTGTATCAAAAACTGTTACTTTTATAAACTGTGTGGAATTTTAATTTTTAATAGGCATTTACTAGGTGTCGCGCTGCAGTAAAATATTTTTATTTCTGAGGCGCGGCCCTCTAACGTAGCTCTACTTGCGGCGATTTGAATTGGTGACTTACTCAACGGATTATGAACAGAGAAATTCCAGTCGGAACCTAGTGATATCGATTGCAAAGCTTCGCAGATACTTACGCAACTGTAATTTATAAAGTATTGTTGAACATTCAGCATAGGCTGATGGGCTTCCTAACTGGGTGGTAGGATACTCGGCTTTATATGAGGCGCATACAATGCTTTCGGAGCTGGCAATCGATATTCTTGGGGTCCGGCTAATTCTTGTGTATAAATAGCGTGCATTTGAATTTTGTTGTGAGGCTTGCAAATTCAGTGGTTAAATGCCGGTTTAGCATTGCAAAGAACAGAGGAGTTCTAATTCAAGCTCGGGTGGTGATTTTTTAAAAACAGCCTATCAATAAATTTAAAATTTGGATTGATCCTAAAAATATCGATTCAGAATTCGCATCCCTATATACTAAAAAAAAGATTCTTTGCTTCTTCGTCTAATATACATTTAGTATAATTTTACTAATGGGTTATTTTGCTTCTTCTTTTTATTTGAGTTGGCAACTTTTACTTTTGTGTACGTATAGGAAATGTCTGCAGGTCCGTCAGTAAAATGGCGGCGTCTAATGTGTCTTCGGACGAGATTTTAACAAAAGATTCGCAAATCCCGGAAGTAAGTTCAAATGGTGATATACAAGACCAAATTATAGTGAAAACTGAAAATGTTGAAAACTTGGAAATCGACTTATCGGTGAAATGCAGAGGATGTTTTGTAGAAGATCCAGAGATGCATTATTTATTCACTGTGTTTGATCAACAGTTGAGTTTGGCTGATATTTTGATGCAGACAACATCATTTGTAGTAAGAGTTTTTAAATGTTTTACTTATAATTAATAATAGGGCTTGCGTTTTGCACCAATATTCATTCGTATTGTCATTAAAAATTATCTAATTCATATGAAATTTGAAAAAAAATGCGAAAAAAGCCAAAAAAAATTTTTGTTTGTCAATCTAAAGGCAACAAATAATCTGAACACATTTAAAAATAAAATTTGATGTCTCAATAGTACCAATACAGGGTTCTGGCACATATATTTTTGTTGTCAATGCCTGTACAATCTCCCATAGCTATATAAAGTTGCAAAAAAATGTAGAATAAGGAGCAATTTGTCCAAAGTACTGACAGCACGATACAAGTTCCTAGAACAATAATAATATTAAACAACTTCAAAAAAAACTAGTTGTCTATAAGCATTTTATATAGCATGGCCCAAACTGGCAGAGAAGTCATATTAAGTTTATTTTATTCATGGATAGGCCACGAAGTCAAATGTCAATTAATTGTAAAGTAACCAAAAAATAAGATACAGAAGCATTTTAGTCACAGGCTCTAAGATGAAATTAAACTAATTGCTTATATCCAATTCTGTGTTCCATCAGTAAACAAGAACTCCACAGTGCCTACCTCTCTTTTCTATTATCAAGGGTCTCATCAATTTCATTTAATATAAAAATAACAGTGGCTTTTCAAAGTTGAAATCTATTATAAACACTCTTCATCATTTCATTGATTATAATTATCAATTGTTGGTCTCACTGTATATTCACATTTTGGATTTGCAGCTTCAATCAAGTCAATAAAGTCTTGATTGGGATCATTTAAGAAGTCAAATTCATATAAACTTTGCTTAGGGATCAGGTTTTTAAAATAAAAATACATAATTTGAAGGTTATATTATGAATGGGGAAAGCGCAATTGTACTTGATCACACCTATTATATCTTTCAATTAAAGAGCTATTCAGAGGTCCAACTATAAAATTCACATGTTGATATTATTATTCTCCAATAAAAATACACTCTAATTAGCTCTCTGATGGATAAAATTTAATGCGCACAATAAATATTTCTATTTCGATGTGAAGATACTGGGCGTAAATTAAACAGTGAAGAGTTTTTTATTTACATCACTATATACTTAAATGAAGAAAGAAATACAACAAAGCTTATGCTTCACTCTTGTGTATTTCATTCCCTTGTTGACCAACATTTTGGTTGGTGTGGGATGCTCAAATTTTTAATAATTTGGTTATTAATTCCAAATTTCTATTGGGAATCTCAATGTTTAGTTTTACAATTTTGCAGTTTTTCATAAATCTAATAAAACAAATTTGAAAAGTAATAAATAAGAAAACATTTATTAATTCATTTATTTATTAACAAAGTCCATGTTTTAGTCAGTGTTAAATTGTATTCTATAATTGTTTACTATACCTAGTATTATAGTAAGAGTTTAATTTCCAGAAAAAAAAACATAAAGCAACAATCCAGCCAAGATACATATGTGTATAGTTTATTCAAAACATGGTGGGAAGAAAACAAAGTGCTAAGTGCAACTTTTGATGATGTATATTGTGAGGTGAACCCAGGGCCGATTAACATGACAGGATAGCCATGTTTTGATTGCGTAAAGGCCTCAAAAGATTACAATACACCTTTGCTAAAATTTTTTAACAGAATTCATGTATCGGTCATAATTCTATCTTCTTTTATGATTACGGTGAAAACAGAAACGGAAATATGTCTGTCGCTTAAAGAGCTAATAATTATAAAATCATTCTAGACATTGTTTACCAGTTTTGTTTTTTGTGGTTATGAGCAAACGTTAATTTGACAGGTAGAGGTTAAATACATTTCTGTGATTTTTTTCATATGTATTTGAGTGTTTTCGTCGAATTTTGGACGAATGATAGTTGCAGATTGTTAAGTTGTTTATTGGAGTAAACTTATATATTGTTTGAAGTGCAGGTATGTATTATTTTGTTTTCTAGTTATACATATATAATGAGAAAATAGAAACACAAATATTTATTAAACTGATGTAAAAGAATTCAAGACAGTATGTAGAAATATTTTTATTTGGATTAGTTCAAGCTATACATTTTAAACTAGTATTTTAAAAAATATGTTTGGTTTCAAATGGTATAGTAAGTCAAATATCCTAAGTTGTAGCTAAATATGTTACTTAATATTTATGAGTACTTCAGTAATAAAATTTCTTTGACAAATACTGAAACCAGACCCCTGAAGCCTTACATAACACAATTGATAGTAAACATTTTGTGCTATTATGTAGATTATAATTTTATTTAAGCATACATATGTGTGTTTCCAATAGTTTTTATATGTACCTAACTAGATATTTTGTTTTAGCTGATACATAAGAATGCTGACTAATGAATGCACTACCGATAAGAATCAGTCATACAAGGCAATTACCAAGAAAGATAATAAAACTGAAAATGTTCAATAGTTACCTACCTCCCAGCCTACCCTTCATTCGGAAGGAACTTCTAGGCAGAAATAAATAAAACAAAAAACCTCCAATTATCATAAGTATATTTAAGAGTCCTACTTTAAGTCTTCTTTGTGAATTTGTATTCTTTAAACTAGGAAGTGTTCAACTACTGTATAGAAGAACTTGATAAAAGTTTAGCATTGACTGCACAAACCTAATTATGTTAAAGAAGACATACCTAATGTGAAAATTTTGATATATACTTGTAACTATATATTAAAACTAAATTAAATTCTGTAGAAAACGTTTACACACTAGAATATACCTATTTAACTTGGACAGCAAAATGGTAAATTTTTTAAGTAAAAGTGTACATTTTTTAATTAATAGTGAACAGAATATCATTATTGGACACAGTGGATCCTTCATGTGTAAGAAGTTTTTTTTTAATGCTGATATTTTTCATGTCTCGTAAAAGCTTGTTTACTTCTGCTATGTTAAAGTCAGATGTTTTAGATACATAGCGGAAGTGAGATAGAGTAGATGCTATTTGTAAAACCACTGCTTCGGTGTATCTGTGTTGTATTTTAATGAATAAGAAAATCATATTATAATGATTAGTTTTCCTAATGTTTTAGAGATAAGACTAAAACATTTTTTATTAGACAAACCTAAATTTCAAATGTCATTATTTCCAACCAACATGGCTTCACTAAAGGAAGGTCTATAACAACAAACTTACTCTTATACACTGAATTTATTTCCGATTCCCTTGAGGGGGGTAGTGTTGTCGACTCCATTTACACAGATTATTCAAAAGCTTTTGACAGACTTTATCATGCAATTCTTTTGAGTAAGGTTTTTAGATATGGAGTGCAGGGTTCTCTTCTTTGTCGGTTGGACTCATACCTTTCAAAGCGAAAGCAGTTAGTAATAAACAATAATTATGTTTCAAAGTCAATAATAGTTACATCTGGTGTTCCACAAGGTGCACACCTTGCACCTTTGCTATTTAATATCTTTATTAATGATATTGGTACATGTTTCATGCACTCAAATTTTGTTTTATAGGCCGATGATTTGAAAATATTTAAAAAAGTTTGTGATATGCATGATGTATCAGAATTACAAGGTGATATTGATAGGTTTTATTTGTGGTGCAATAACAATAAGTTAACTTTAAACATTGTCAAATGTAAATATATACAATTTTCTAGGTCATTAAATATTAGAGAAAACCGTTACTCAATTAACAAGCATAGCATTGAAAGTGTATAACTCATTAGAGATTTGGGTGTGTTTTTTGATAGCAAGCTTTTGATCAGCACATTGAAAGTTGCCACAATAAAGCTCTCAAAATGCTAGGTTTTATAAAAAGAAACACAAAAGATTTCTCTAATGTTAACACCATTAAAATTTTGTACACCTCATTGGTGAGACCATACTTGGAAAATTGTACTAGTGTCTGGAGTCCATATTATCAAATTTATATTGATAAACTTGATTCAGTCCAAAGGAAATTTTTAAGATACATCGCTTATAGGAAACATATTGCTGTAGAGAACATTAATTTTATAAATTTAGAAAATGAACTAAGACTGAATAGTATAAGAAAACGAAGAAAATGTAATGACATCTTATTATGCTACAAAATTCTCAATGGAATAATTAATAGCTCTGAGCTCTTAAATTTAACTCTGCTACATGTACCATCTAGACAGCTAAGGGACTCTAGAACTTTTGAATTAAGGCAACACCAAACTCTGTATGGTGAAAATTCACCTATGAATAGAATAATGAAAAATGGCAATAAATGTGGGGATGATTTTTTCAGTATGGCGATAGAATCTTTTAAACATTATTTAAAATTCTCTTACTAGTATAATTGATATATTCATTCATAAATTTTACCATTTTAATAATGACCTACTTTAACGTTTTTCATTATCAAATTTGTGATTAACTTTTGTAGAGATATTAGATTTAGTACATTACTATACAAATGGGCCTGTATTTAGATCCCATTTATGAATAAATAATTAAATAAATTTATTATTTAAAGTATTATTTTGATTACTTTTATAGGAACTATGGCAATTACCTCATTAAAGTAAATGTTAAAAATAAATGAAAATAGGTATGTTAAATTTATTTTGCTTTTACTAAATATCAACAAAAGATAGCATACAGCAATGGTCTTTTGTTACATATCACATTTCTAATTTGTGTCACGATCTGAGGTTGGTAATCCCTGACACTTTAAGAAACCTACTCTCAGTACTTGTCAGTTTAGCTAGTGAAATTTGATGTGAGGTTTAAGCATTTTCTGGAGTTGAAATTAGTTATGAGTGGTTAACACTACATTGTACAGAAGTATATCTAATTTAAGAAGTATACAACTGGGGGTCGAAAACATTTTTAAAAAGTGAAAATCACATCAACTTAAGAATTACCTATCAAATGATAATTAACATAACCTTTCCAAGAGTGTTAATGCTGCAGACTTTTGTCTCATTACCTTAAATAATATGTGACAAAAATAATATGTGACAGAATTCATCCGAATATTTAAAGCCCACCTTTGAAGGGTACTTAAGGCTGGCAATGGATAGCCATTTCTTTTTAAATACTGATATGCCTTCGAGGTTACACTTTGAAATTAAATTGCAGATGTATTTTCTGCTGAATCCCAAAAGGAAAACTTTTGATTGTTATTACCTTGTATTTTCCCTACACTAGTAAGGCTCATGGTGGAGTGGTATAAATGTTAATACTTAAAGGAATCTTTAATTAAATTAAGGTTTTAGAAATATCAATCTGGGATATCTAAGAAAGAATGAAAATCAACTGATGACAAACAAAAAATAAAAACAGCTTAAATAATCAAATGAAAAGAGAAAATGTTAATGAATTGATTATAAATAAAATAGATTAAAAACAGAATGTTAAAATGTATATTTTTTGTAACTTTTTATCTGTTTTTTACAGAACTAAAGGCTTAGAAGTTAATAGACACCAATAACTTCAAACGGACAAGTGTTTAAAACATTATCTACTACAGCAAAATTCCCCTAATCTGATCCAACAAATGACTAAAAAAACACACAACAATTCGCATAAATTTCAAAATATATACTAGATGCCTACACAATTGCTTAAAAAGAGTCCCTTTCTCTTTATCTGTTATATTAATGACCTGAGCTCTGATATTTTGGGAGAGACTGTGTCCATTGTGAATTATCCTCAGGATAGAAACATTTTAGCGGTAGCTCCTTCAGTGGAGATTGGTAAGTGAAGCCTGTCTATGGTGATGAGTTAGTTTGAACAGATAATCTTTTGGGAAAGGGGAATTGAGTATATAAGTGGTAAGATACATAGCTGCTATTATTTACTGCAAGTCCTAAAGAACTACTTGGACACTAAAACTTTGCTTTATACATGCAAATTTGAAATCGCTCCTTAGAATTGGCGTTATTAGTAGCTGTGTATAGTTCTGGGCATGGGCTGGCAAGAATCGTGCAGTACGGTGTTCTGGGGGCATGATTTCCTGACCTTGGCAGACATCTGAGTCAATTATGCTATCTTTCTGGAACCTGAGAGATAATTTTCTAGAGTCACATCAAATAAGAAATATTCTAGACTTTCTTAAGACATGAAGCAATATAAAGAACATTATTTTTTTGCCTATGTAACTCTTCATTAACAGCTTATGTACCCACACTAAAAATTCATCTCGTGATTTTTAAATTTATTAGAGTTCAGAAAACATGTTACTGACAGCTAGTTGAAACCCATCAACTTCAAAAAAATAATATTTTAATTCTCAAAAATACATGGGAGCATAAATTGAAATTTCATAAACATGCCATCACTATCATTCTATCTAATTCTCTCTGTGAAATATTTAGTGGTACCAACCCATGATACAACAAAAGGAATATAGGACATTGTGCATTTCTGGGTGAAGTCAAGTATTGCCATGAACGCAAATTGGTTATTTATTCAAAATCTAACAACCTAAAGGCCATATGTTTTGCATTGCGGTGTAAATGTGTGATGCTCTTTTTATATTTTTCGATGTTTTTATATATTCTGTTTTTTAGAATTCAATAAAATAAAAGTATCTTGGCTGGTTCTGAACATATTTCTAATCCTTTTAATAAAGAGTAGGTGAATAAATGTACCCATTTAAATTGTTTCTGTTATTGTTTTACTGCACAACTAGACAGCATAGGTAACAATAATGTTGTAGAGCGAACATAATTGTTAATGAGAGAAATAGCAATATCGAGCCTTATATTGGGAAATTTTTTTATTGTTCTAGTCAGGGTTGGATATAGTTTATTGTTCAAGTCAGGGTAGGATAGGATGGAAATTTTAGCTATTATTGTGTGCATATGTTTTGTATGCTTATGAACTGTAAAAATAATAGGTTTTCACTTTTCGTTAAATTAAAATAAGGAGTATTTTTTCCTCAGTTTTTTCATGACAAAGTGAATGATGAGACGTTAAAGCCATATAGTTACATTCAAGTAGCGAGATTAAGAGGTTTTTCAACTGAAAACAACCAATTTTTTATGACTATGATTGTCCAATGAACAAAGAAAAACTTTTCAATATAAAATTTAGGTTTTGCTGTTGTAACAATAGCGAGAGAATTAGGTGGTGGCAATCGAGGTTTACACAAAGAATTAAGCAGTTGTTTAATTTGTTTATTTGTTAATTCAGCAAATTATCAAAAGTTTTATGTCGTTGTCGATGTGCCTCATTTAATCAAAGTATTGAGAAGTCACTTTGTGGATGATGGTTTTATTTTAAATGATACAAAAATAAATAATACTGTAGAGAAGCTCATACAGATCACTATTTTTACCAACCTAAATATAGTCCATAAAATTTATTTTGAAAATGATTATTAAAGGTGCTCAAAGACAGAAAGCTAAATTTGAAACAAAGCTTTTTTCCCATACAATGCTTATGGAATTCAATATTTAAAATTGGATTGAATGTGCCTAATTGTCTAAAGATGGAAGTTAGAAGCACTCAGTAATTTCCCTAGTATCATTAATATTCATTTATTTTCTGAGATCTATAATTGGTTTAACTGTTTGAATGTAAGGATTCTTGAAGAAGATAGCAGGGAGAAAAAAAAAATGTTTTGGTATATCGGATGTTTAAACTGCCATTACCTTTTCACAGGGGCATTTTGATTTCCAACCCATCATTAAAATTACCTATAATATTATATATATCTTGACATATAATTTAGATCAGGATGATTTAGATTATTTTTTGTAGCTGCTATATCAAAAGGGAAGTTACATGATCATTTGAATCCACTAGTATTCAAATACTGCCTGAGAGCATATATTTCAGTAAGAAACAAGGGATCCTTCTCCAGTGAAGGCAGTACTGAGGCAGATCATACACCTGATTTACAAACAGAAAAACTCTTAAGTAAACAATACTTTTGTCAGCTTTGTCCTCAAGAAACAGACAATCCAGTTTCTGATTCATTAAATGAAGAATTAAGTGCCATTCATTATGATGGTTTGCAGACTTTACCTGGATTTATTTACCACAAGTTAAACAAATATGACCCAACAGCATTTACTTATTATGTTTTACCCCCTGAGTGAGTTCATTGATGAAGCAGCAGAATAATATAGGAGAGAGGATGGAGCTTTGTAGTGTTCCAACTACCAAGGAATAAAATGTAGAATACTTCCCCCCACTGACACTACCTGTGAATGCCCCCTTATACTCATTCTTTTTAATTTTTTGCATAAAAGGTTATGATCAACCCTGTCAAATGTGCTGGTCATATCAAAAAATACTCCCACACAGCTTTCCTTATTATTAAGGGACTCTCCTACGGTCCCAAAAGATCGATCAAAGCTGATGTGGTTGATTTTTCCTTTCTAAACCTGTGTTGACTAGAGCTTAACAATTATTTGATTCTAGGAAGTTATATAATCTAGTGTAAAGACAGCCTTCAAGAATTTTCCCCAGCTGGTTTTAAACAGAGATGGGTAGTACGCTGAAATATCTTCCTTGTTCCACTTGTTCTTGAAAACTGGAATGAAGTTACACTGCTTAGGTATTGCCCATCTACAAATGATTTGTTTATTATATTACTTAATAGAATTGCAATATTAGAATTGTTATGTTTCGGAGGATGCTACCAGACACCCCATCAGTTCCAGCAGAGGGTAATAATACTACAAACTTCACCTGGCTCTGTTGGAGTTAGGAAGGGAGAGTTGTTACAATATTTGATTTAGTTTTCTATTTGTTTTCGTTAATCATTTTTTATTATCTTTGCTGATATTAGTGGTTCTTTTGAGCCATTGATTAAAAATTTAAAAAAAATTATCAAACATTTGCTCAATGCTAAAGTCTAATGGCAATTCCTAATTTACTTTTTGCATATTAATTTTAAACATGCTTATATTTAATTCATTGTAAACATGTTATTTAACAAGTCAAGATTGTTTTTGCTAAATAATGTTAAAAGCTATATCATAAATTATTTTTTCATGAGCAATAATAATTTATTGTGTATCTTCCTTAGGCAATAAAATGTAAATTTATATGCTTCGGGAATATGCAGTAGACAGTGAATGTAACGCATGTAATATATGTAAAAAGTTAGGTGTGCTTAATTCCCACTATTTCTTCAAGGTATAAATTGTTTTTTATCCAGTTGTTGTTGCATTGTTTTGAATTTTAGTCAAGTACAATTTGATTTTTTATTTTTCAGAAAGGATCGCTATGTTGTGTATTTAGCTATGGGTTTTTAGGAATTTTATTTACTTTTGTTTCATTACTTTATTTGGATATGTGGATAGCACACAATGTACCGGGTGTCTGTTTATATTTCCCCTCCCCCCCCCCCCAGCTCTTATTTTTAGAGATAAAGAAAAACTTTAAATGCAGAATTTGTAGGGTTTTGCCTGAACTGCTTGGATCTTTTATCAGAATAAACCAATGAGCATTGCAAATCTGTCAAAAATATCAACTTGTATATATATATATATATATATATATATATATATATATATATATATATATATATATATATATATATATATATATATATATATATATATATATATATATATATATATATATATATATATATATATATATATATATATATATATATATATATATATATATATATATATATATATATATATATATATATATATATATATATATATATATATATATATATATATATATATATATATATATATATATATATTCTTTAAATCGGGAGATTAAGGGCATTCTAAATAAAAAATTATATACAGGGTGTTCCATTAAAATACAGGAAAAACCTTAC
Organism: Kuschelorhynchus macadamiae; assembly: GCA_030620095.1. Taxonomy (NCBI): domain Eukaryota; kingdom Metazoa; phylum Arthropoda; class Insecta; order Coleoptera; family Curculionidae; genus Kuschelorhynchus; species Kuschelorhynchus macadamiae. Next base: position 1,335,457 of record JAUTXW010000830.1, read on the forward strand.
AAATTCTGGATGGGTGGAGGTGGGTGCAAAACATAAACAGGGCACTTACATAAAATCAGAGTTGGGTAAAGCACTTAATGAGAATATTTCAGCACAAATAACAAAATACTTGAGTATTTGTTTTAATTGGGAAGCACCAAATACTTCATTATTTTGGGACGTGAATATAGCTATTAAGTCGGGGTATAATTAATGTACTTACCATATAGATATGGGTGGTTATTATAAATATTCATATTGTGTATTATTATGTTCCTTAATACATCGAAACTAAATCAAGTGTCATGTTTTATTTATCAAAAATGATTATGATAATATTGGTGAAATTTATTAAGATTTTTTTCAAAAAAAAAAATGTTTCGTTGTGTGTATTAGATCTTAGAATATCCAATTACGTCAATATAATTCTGTATAAAATGTCCCTTTTCAACTTTATTGGATATTAATAAACGAGAATAAATCGCATACCGCTATGTTAAATTCAAATTTCTATCACATAACATATATGTGCGGCCTGGATGAAATTGGGTACAGCTTTTAGTATATCTTGTTTTTCTTAAATCGTGATACCAACCAACCTATGAAAAATAACGTACATAACATCGTCGAAATTCGAAATAAAAATAAGGCGCAAAATTCAAATGCAAAGTTTTCACCTTGATGTTGAGACAGTTTAAAAGTTTTACACTTTGTTAAATGCCCAGGAGATATATACAGTTGACCCAATAAGTGCTTTATGTGCTAATTACATTTATGACGTTTACTTAAACTACTTGGTTTTTTTTCTAGGATGTCATAATTTACATTATCTATAGCTATTCACTTTTTAAAAGTATAATATCTTAAAATTATGTAGATGTTGTATTTAGTTATACAATTATGATAGGTTTTTTTGGCTTTTTTATTTAAATTTAATATTTTAGGGAAAATTTTAAAACCATGTTCATTATACATGAATCTGTAATGGTCATTGTACATGTACTGTGAACTGTTTAAACTTATTTTAATTATTGTTAATCTATTATAAAACTTACCCTAATGTTTTTTATATGTTCCAAATTGTGTTTTTAGAAACTAGAGACTAGGTGGTACTTTAATAGACTATTGAATGTTACTGCCTATTTTTGCAGTTCCATAAATGTATGTGGCCAGTTTCATAAATACAGTTATTTCAAATAGTAAGAATGGTAACAAAATATATTAAATAGAAAATTTTAGGGATGTTATTTTTTTATTGACAACCTAGTATTTTATACACCTATCAAATGTTTTTAATTATTTCAAATTTACTAGATTTGATACCTTTATTTTTAGATACCTGCAAATTTTGAGAAAATCATTGCTATAATAGGCAATGTATTATTTACTTCAGTATGTAGTTTCTTTATTTTATTGATCATAAATACACTAGCTTTGATGTATTTTTCTTTAAATACAAGCAAGAAGCTTGAAAAAACCGTACTATAAAAGTCAGTGTGTTACTAACACTCTGACTGTTATGGTACAGTTTTCTAAACTCCTTGCGAGTATTTAACGATACATTTATCAAACCTAGTATATTTATAATCAAAAAGAAGAGATACTCATGTGATGGACATATTCAGGGTATTCCATTTTAAAAAACGTTAATTTGCTTTTCTGTGTATTTATGACCAATCCTATGTAGTTATTTTTATTTATAGATATTTAAAAATCTTAAAACTTTTATATTTAACGTTTTTTACTAGCTCTCCTATATTTCGATATAATCTACCTTTTCCATACTTAACAGAGACCCTGTGTATACTTATATATTTTGTTATTTTAGTGTAAGGAAGATGATGGTTTTCCACCTTACCTATGTACAAAATGCACAACAAGCCTTATAGACTTTTTCAACTTCAAAATTCAGTTTCAAAAAACTGACATTTATGTACGGACCTTGTTGGGGAAAAGTATTGCCCCTTCACTTGATATTGTGGAAGTCAAAACTGAAGCCCAAGCTATAGATGAGTCAGATGCAAGATCAGATGTTTGTTCAACAACCAATGATGCCAGTCCAGTTGATTCGTACAATATTGGCGACTGTATGGATACAGAACAGGTGAAATTTGTCCCAGATATTAGGCAGATAAGAGGTAAATGATATGTAAATAATCAGACCTAACATACTCTTCTTTGTTCTTTAAACTAAATTGACTAATTTCTCTTTTGACTAGGTCATCTTTACTAAGCCTGGTTCTTCTATAAATATAGTCACATAAGTTTTTTAGATGATGTTTCTGGTTTTAGATCCATTTTTTTTTCTCTATTTTAGTAAAAAAAACTAGGTAATAATATTTTTATATTTTAGGGTCAAACTCGAAAAAGTGTGATGAGTGTGCTATCGATTTCCAAAATGTTGATGAATGTGAAACACACATGGCCAAAGACCACGGTAGGAATCCATTTCTTAAGTACCAAACATTCAGAATACTTATTGCTGAAAATGAAAAAGCAATGGTACAAGCAAGGAGAACAAAAAGGTTCTTGGAGGCTGATTTAAGAGAACAAATGTTGATTAACATGCCTGGGAAACTCTGTAGGTTTTGCAGAAAGAAATATCCAGAGGATGAATTCAAATCTCATTGGGAATCCCATAAGGTGAATTGCAAATTTGGTATTTTTTTATTTTACCATGCTTATTAATTTAAAATTTTATTTTAGATACATATTTGTGAAGTGTGTGGACATAAGTGTATTAAAAAATCAGATTTAGATTGTCATAGGCAATCTGTTCATAATGACGCCAGAAATTTTAATTGTTCATTATGTGTGAAGTCATTTAAAACTAAACAATTATTAAAACGAGTAAGTATAATTAATGCTAACTAACATTTTATCATTTTGTGATAAATCACAGATGTGGTTTGGAATAGGTGCATCCAATTTTTGGTAATACATATTAACAGATGGTAACAAATATCATGTCTTTGTGTACGTACATTTATTGATCAGTGATTTAAATGCATTATTTAAACTGCTTATTGTGGAATAAGAAAATTAACACAGGAGTCAGTACCATACTACCCCCAAAAGTGTAATCAATATGGAACTGGAGAATTAAATGGTGCATAGTAAACACATATTATTGCCTGTGTTTACTTACAGTATTTTAGTAACATTTACTGTAAGTATTTTTTGTAATAAAATTGCGATTGATTATGTCATGAATAACTCTTACAATTATTGTAACTCTTTGGTGTTGTTAAATCAGATGTTAGAAGTCATGATCTTTGCACATATCTAGTTTCCCTTCAGAGGGCAAAAATCTAACATGAAAACCATCCAAATAAAGCTTGTTTTGATCACAAAGAAATTTTAATAAATAACCTCTCACACAAAAAAATAGATTTTTGTGGAGGTTTTTATCTAAATTTTGGATATGTTAGAGACTAGGGTCAGTTTGTGTAAAAAAATGTAGTCTTTAAAAAAAACTTAGTAATAGACTAAAAGGACGATACAACATAACTGTCTATTCCAGAATGATCTTTAGTAAATAGGTAGTTTTTATATTATACATTCTATTTCTCCCTTTTGATTAGTATTATAATGTTTATATAGATATGTTAATTGATGTTTAAAAGTAAAACACAATATAGTACAATATAATTAACAGCACCTATATTTTCGATTTACTTTCTATACCTACAAAACTATAATGAACACTTTAAGCTAATCGACTTCTTATGAAAACTCGTCATGATGTGCTTGCTTTATCTTTGGGTCACAGAGGCCTTAATGGTTAAGTTGACATATATGTACATATATATATATATATATATATATATATATATATATATATATATATATATAAATATATATATATATATATATATATATATATATATATATATATATATATATATATATATATATATATATATATATATATATATATATATATATATATATATATATATATTTATATATATATAAATGTTTATATATATATATATATTATATATATATAAATGTTTATATATATATATATATATATATATATATATATATATATATATATATATATATATATATATATATATATATATATATATATATATATATATATATATATATATATATATATATATATATATATATATATATATATATATATATATATATATATATATATATATATATATATATATATATATATATATATATATATATATATATATATATATATATATATATATATATATATATATATATATATATATATATATATATATATATATATATATATATATATATATATATATATATATATATATATATATATATATATATATATATATATATATATATATATATATATATATATATATATATATATATATATATATATATATATATATATATATATATATATATATATATATATATATATATATATATATATATATATATATATATATATATATATATATATATATATATATATATATATATATATATATATATATATATATATATATATATATATATATATATATATATATATATATATATATATATATATATATATATATATATATATATATATATATATTGTACGATTTGGGCATTGCCTGTAATGTATTAATGTGTTAAAATAAAATGTTTGGTTAGTAAGTAAACCGTAAAGTTTCTGTACAATATATTAATTTAAAATTTAACATCAACATTTACTTATTATTAAATGTGTTCAGATTATTTGTTGCATTTAGATTGACAAACAAAAATCTTTTTTGGCTTTTTCGCAAATGAATAAAAATATTTAACTTTAAATTGATTGAAGCAAATATTTAATAAAATTACATATCTCAACATGTAGACTAGTCTGTCTACGGAATGTTTCGAAACATAATATAAACAAAATTATTTAAGCAAGCATAAGAAATTATGTCATTTACCTTAAGTTTTTATAGACACATAGTAGTTGTACAAATACTTTCAATCTAAACGCAATAATCTGAACACATTTAAAAATAACATTATAGATGGCTGCAAAATTTTTTTCATATCTAGGTTACATGTCAAACAAACTGACATATTTTAAAATTTTGAAATCAATTCTTTTCTATTAGGTATTTAATGTTTCTCTCTTACGATCAGCGCACTGATGAGTCCCGATAGGATGAAAGTATTTGTACAACTACTATGTATCTATAAAAACTTAAGGTAAATGACATAATTTCTTATGCTTGCTTAAATAATTTTGTTTATATTATGTTTTGAAACACTCAGTAGACAGACTAGTCTACATGTTGAGATATGTAATTTTATTAAATATTTGCTTCAATCATTTTAAAGTTAAATATTTTTACTCAGTTGCGAAAAAACCAAAAATTTTTGTTTGTCAATTTACTTATTAATTACTAATACATTCTGTAATTATCTATAATAATGTATTAAAGTACTTCTCTCATAAAATGATGGCTACTTAACAGGTCTTTAGAATAATCAGTTGTGCTAGACTAGTTGAGACCACTAGTGTTGTCCATTATCCCATGCTTTTTTTTGCTTACTACATTTTTCCACAAAACGGCCATACTCCCCAACATATCTAAAATTTAGAAAAATCTTTTCATTTGTTTACTAAATATGCAGAATTTATAGTATTTTTGTTTTTTTAATTTTCAGCACACTTGTATTCACGGCAAATATTGCTCCGCTAGTGCTTTGAGAAACAGTTATTGTAAAGCTTTTTTATATCTAACAAAAGAATAAATAAAATCTAAATTTTTGCACATTTCATGTCTGTAAAACTGATTAATTGGTAAAAAGAGTAGCAAAAATCTTGGTGCCGGATCACTAAAATAAAAAAAAAATTAAATTCAGATATCAAGGATCATAGTTGTGGCACTTTTTGATCAGGAAGTCCAGAACTGCGTTATATCAGAAAAATAGAAAAATTCACATAAAGTAGTTTTCTATAAGAAATGTGATAAATCCTTTATCAGAGAGATAATCGTTTGGCAAGAATTTTACTATATTAGTAGAGAGGACACACACACACACACTGTGAAAAGATCATCTTGGCAAGACATTATTACTTTAAACAGTTCTCAGAACCTTTTACGAGACAAAATTAAAAGAGGCTGGAAAGTAAGTAAAAAAGACAATTTTTGACACAAAACTCTGTAAGTCAAAACATTAAACACATTAATCCAGATTATTACTAATGGTGAATTAAGATGCAGTTGAAATATAAACACTTTAAACCTTGAAACTAATGTTGTCTCAGACCTCACCTGTTTGCTGCAAATGGACTCTTGTTAGTCACAAAGATCCTCCATATGGAAATGGAAATATTTTGCAGAAGTATCTAGTGAAGTTTGCAAAAGCAAAGCCCTTATATAAGCATGAATATAAAATTTTTGCTGATAATTACAGATCAAAATCTGTGCTAATTATCTTTAATAAATAAAAATCTCCTCCTTTCTTTTGTCAAAAATTTTTTTAAAAACAAGTTTCAATATTATTACAACACATTAGGGGTTCCAAAGTGGTAAAATGAAATATTCCTTGAATCTGATAGTTCTTTGTGGAGAAAATATTCATGAATTCTTTGTAAACAATCTTAAGGGATATGTAGTCGTGTTATAAGAGAGCCTTAAAAATCATTGATTTTGTAGGTTTGAATATAACTCGGTACCTGTCTTTATAAATAAAAATCCCCTTTTTTTGTTAAACCATTTTTTTTAAACAAGTTGCAATATTGTTGCAACACATGGGTTCCAAAGTGGTAAAATGAAATATTCTTTGAATCTGATGGTTCTTTGTGGAGAAAATATTCATGAATTCTTTGTAAACGGTCTTAAGGGATATGTAGTCGTGTTTGCAGCAGTTATAAGAGAGCCTTAAAAAACATTGATTTTTAGTCAGATAGCTGACTTTTTCTTAAAAGTGTCGAATTTAGAAGTTTTTAGAAATCCTAACTTTTGTGCTTTGTATTCATTCTAATTGTAATACCTAAATTAATTCCAAAACTGTTTCTTTAAATTATAGATTTTTACGTAAAAGTACATAGAATATTATATATATAATAGATTTATAACATGCAATTCAAAGAGTAAATTAATTTGAATCCATAACTTCGGCAAGTAATTTAAACAATAAAAATAAGAAAAAAGTGGTATAAACTTGTGACCACAAACGATTTATTGTGTTGTGATACAGGGTGTTAAAATATTGTTTTTTTGATAAACCTTGTACATTCCCATAGACATTTAAATTAAACTCCTGTTCTGTAACTTTTTATGTATTTCGATTCTTTTGATATTTTGAACCATGGCAAATGGACTAGGTGTACATTTTCCTAAATAATTTCTAAACTGTGCAAAGTATCGAAAACATCTAGAGACCAATAAGTTACAGAGCAGAGTGAGTCATAGAAAAAAGATCTGAATGGTTAAAATTTGTTGAAACCGAAATCCGAAACAAAAACTTTAGTCATATTATAGCGACTTTGATTTAAAAAAACTTGATTTTAAAAAGGAAATGTGGAAGGTATATCAAAAAATTAATAATTTGCGGATCCTTACTTAACTTTTTTCTTATCTTTATTATATAAATCATAATGATGCCGCAAGGCGAGACAAAATTTGTCTCGATCTAATCCTTTCTCGTCCCATCATCATTCAATCTCGACACTCGAGATGCGACAAGGATAAAGGTGTCAAGCAAGATTCTAATCTCGTCTCGATTTTTAGTATAAGAAACCTTCAACTTATAGGTATAGTTACATACTTCTTTCCATATCGGTATATATAAACCGACAGGATTGGCTAAAAAAAAAATAAACAAATTACTATTGGAAAGTACAAAAACGAGCATTGAGTTTGTATTTTTTAATGGAACACCCATTATGTTTTATTTTATTAATTGGATATTTTCCTGTTGATTATAATTTTAAAGTTTAAATGTGTTTGTTAGAACTTAGAATGCTTTATCTGCTTCTAACAATTGACTCTTATGGTAAGACTTTTTTGTTAATTTTACCAGTTGTTTTCAAAGATAAAGGTATCATGTTTCAAACTTGGAATATTTATCAGCAAAAATTGATCCATTTAATGAAACCATATCATACAGTGAAATTTTTTTACTTTCCAATTGTCATTTGTTTTCTTTGCAAGTCCTAGCGTCTCAGATAGAAACTTAAAACTTTTGTTTTTCTTTATTTTTTGTGTGTAGGCAGACCACAAATGATTATCGTGTAATTTGTAGCATTAATTTATCTGTATGTAGGGTGGTCTCAAAATAGCCTGAAAAATAAAGATATATATTTTTTAGTGGAACTGCCTGAAAAATTATTGATTTTTGAATTATCTTTTTCTATGAATATTTAAGATTGGGGAAATTTAAAAGTAAACATTTTTATATCTTTTTAAAGCCCCTTTTTAAAGCGTCTTTTTAATACCCCCTCTATACCCTTGATAATCTAAAGTTTTCTTGATAAATGCTACAATTATTTGTTTATGAATTTCTTCTCTTATTTATAAATTGTACATATTTTTATGAAAAGTAACGGTTTACTTCTTGGTTTTTGTCTTTACTTGTTTGCCGAATTTTAAGTTCCAGTAAAAGTCGACCCCTGGTCTTAAATTCAAGTGGTTTTTTAAAGTTCAGCTTATTGGCGGCTTTTGAAGTCATAAGATTTTGAACCATTGTGGCTGCCATTCTTTAAAACATTAACTTAATCCACAAAATCAACAAATAAGTCTAGAAAATAAAATAAAATCTATAAAAATACTCAATCGTAACCACAACCTACCGAACGATCTACATTAAATGAATCAGTTACCATTTAAGGACTCTTAGTGTTAGTGAGACTGACTAAAAGTTTAAAAAATACAATAATAATTTTTCTTTGTCACTTGATTTGAAGCATTCCAGCCAAGCTTTCCTGAACGAATTCGATGTAATCCGGACCTATATAACCACACTGTAAACTGCGATTTTGTAGTCTACCGAACATAATAATATTGCAAGAAACGGGGCGCGGGATTACATTTTTCCAAACGCTTTGTGTAAGTCCCGGATTTGTAGCGTCATATGAGAGAAATGATCCATGTAAAAGCATTTAATTAGAGTGCCTTTATGTTTTTTTTGGCTGGTATAGGTAAAAATATTTATTTCTATTATAATTTTTCTGGCTATATCTTTAGTTATTACAGTAAATATTATTAAACATAAATGTAAATAATACTTTGTTATTAACAAACATGGAGAGTTTTACTGTTTTAAATACTAAAATTTGAATAGAAAAGGTGACAAGATGTTGACTGACAAATAGTCCAAAATAATGGAATCGGAAGTAGGTGCTGCCACTCTGTGTTCTTCATTACAAAATGAGTTCAATTGTATTGTTTTATAAGCCGCTGGCGATTAACCTTGTTTTATTTATTGCAATTCAATAGCTTCTATTTCCAAAGAGGCCTAGAAACACCAACTCTCAAAGGTCACAAATCATATCAGAAGATTATCTGGTAATCATTAAAAAACGATTAGCAACATTAATCTTAACGATCTCGTTTGGTATTATATTTAATTTTTTTGTGGTTTAGTCCAAAACCTTCCGTTTTAATATGCCTATTTTAATTTGAATTATACATTGTTCTGAAAACATATATTTTTAGTTATGTAATTTATTATTGACTTGTGAATACCCTTGTCAACACAGGAGGTTGCAACCTCCTGATTATACATTTTAGTAAGATAAGGTTATCATTTTAATATTATGAAGTACATGGTATGTTTTAATCATTTAGGTTTGATGAAGCTCTTATGAAACACATATAACTTCCTAAAAGTCTTTGACTGAGACCAAGACTTTTTGTATGTTTTTTGTATTTGTTTTAATTGTAGGCGATGTTCTTAGAATAAAATACATTAATTCTTTTGATATCTAGTATTTAACCAAACATTTATTTTTAGCATCAAATCATTCATCTAAATCCTCGAGCATATTGCTGTGATATTTGTGGTCAAAGATTTAATGACAGTGGTACATTGAAAACACATATTCAGTTAAAGCATATCGGGAATAGAGACTTTATTTGTCCAATCTGTGGTTTGTCATTCCCAATGAAAGCGACCCTTGACAAGCATATTATTAGGCATAACAAGAACAGACCACCTTCGTTTTACTGTGATATTTGTAAGTATGTTTATAAGCATTGGCGTTCTTCACTTCATCTTGATTTTGTCCAGGAGACGACAGAATTGTTTGTGGCCATGTGATTTGCGTTAGCATAGAGGCTTGTTTTAAACAAATGTGTAGTTAGTCACAATTTACCGCTTTGACTGTCTGTCTGTCTCAGGGCGTAAATGAAAACTGACGACAATTGCCGCACAAATAAAATTGACAGCCACTTGTGTGAGGCAGGTGGCTAGTCTGTTCCTTTCAAAGTAGACAAACATTTTAGGTACGTTTGTGGAATTGGTTAGCGTTTTCACATGACATAGATCAGAGTTGTTCAATATTAGATAACCCAAGGGCAACAAAATACTTACAGGCCTCACTCATATTCGGAAAAGACTGAAACATTGGAAAAGTAACATGACTTTCCGGTTTACTTGTTCTTTGAAGTATTTTGTTGGCGCTATACAACTGACTGGGACTATGCGGGATATGTGGCTCCAATGGGGGATGGTAGATGAAATAATTTCTACAGTGAAGAAAAAGAGGAAAAGGAAGGCGAAATACGCGATGATAGATGACACAAAAACAATGGCAGGTTGAGATGGATAAGCGTCATAGGAAGAACTGGAGAAACAGATTCGCTTGTCTATATAGGGATCTCGGCTCCTATTATACCTACAGCAAAGGTTAAATACGAAAAGTTTTAGAGGAAACTTACCGCATTCGATATCTGGCTTCAGATTTACGATCGGTCATTTGGTTTTGGAAATATCTGCGAAAAACCGAAAATGGCGGATATCGTTTTTCGCCAATAAATCGAAAACGGTAAATAGGTGCCCAATTAAAAATGGTAAGTTAGGTTCAGTTACCAATGACCCCACACCAAACGTTACTTCCAAATGTGGTCTGTAGACTGTCTCTCTTTCCTTAAGTCCTTGAACTAATATGGGTTTGTATGGATGGTACTTATTCTTTTTTAACACTCTCTGTACCATTGATTTTGGCACATACGTTTCCTGTTCTACAGTTCTTACCGATGCACTAGGCTTTTCGTTGAAAGCTTATGACGCGATTTTCGTTGTCAATATTGTATCCGCTTCTAGGTTGTTTGAAGGCCTCCGTTATTAATTAGATTAACTACGATTTTTCTCAATTGGGTCTCTTTCCAAAGATTGAAAAATCGAATATGGCGGCCATAAGAAAAATGAAAGTTGAGGAAGGTTGTGGGATAAAAAAAGACGATGGAGACATGTCGAACACAACACACCATCTTATTCAATAATGTCACATTTTGAAAGCTGGCAAATGTACAGTTTTATATTTACTGTCGAAAAACGAAATCCGCCATTTTCCAAAGCCAATTGACCGATCGTAAAAGCTGGATATCGAATGCACTAAGTTTCCTCTAAAACTTTTCCCATTTAACTTTGCTGTAGGTATAATAGGAGCCGAGATCCCTATACAGAAAAGCAAATCTGGGAGACACTGTGTAGTCGTCCGTCATTCCATTTCGGAACATAGCGTGTTCACGAGATGTCTCCATCTGATCCTGTTGATTCATTTTTTTAAAGATGGTTTACTTCCATGTTCATTCTGTGTCCGTTTAGGTTTTAGTCAAACAAAAATGGTCCTATAAGATTTCTTGAAATGACTAATAATTTATAAATAGGTGCCCAATTAAAAATGGTAAGTTAGATTAAATTACCAATGACCCCACACCAAATACTAAAGATGGTTCACTTCCATGTAATTCTTGGTCTTTCTCTTTTGCGAGTTTCTTGCGGGTTCTAGTCCAAAACACTACGTGTAATATCGTTGTTAGATCGTCTAAGTATTGCTCCAACCAGCCCCGTTTACGTTTTCTTATCTCAAGCTCGACTGGGCGTCGCTTGGTTTTTCGCCACAGGTCCTCGTTAGTAATACGGTTCGGTCAGAAGATGTGTAGTATTTTGTGCAGGCACCTGCTCACAAATGTTTACAGCTGATTAATAATGCTTGTTGTTTTCAATGTCTCACATCCGTAGTAAAGAATCGAATTAACGTTGGAGCTGAAGAGTCGTTGCTTTTTGTCCAAATAAAATTGACTGTCAACTCTATATATGGCAGAAAGCTAGATAGTTTTAAATTAAATATGCTTTTTTTTGGGATATTCATACGCCAAAATGAAGAATGAAGCTTATTTAATAAAAAATATTCGAGATCGTTTTTATCTGTAAATTAGGTATTGAACTTTACTTTACTTTAATGAGGCAGTCTGGCCGTCGACAACTCTTAAGAGATAACAGACAAACTAATTTGTATAGTATTCATCGAGACCTTACAGAACGATAAAGCTTATTATAGTTTTTAGCCTAAAATAATGCACCTTTTAACGAGACAGAGAATTTCCCTGACAGGCAGAAGGTGGGCAGTCAATTATATTTATGTAGAACTTGTAAAGAGCTTTCATTTAAGTCATGTTTGAAGGCATTTCATATAGGTACCAAACATTTTTAACGACTTTTAATGAAGCTTACTATGACTAGCTACCTACTATCATGTAGTGGAGGTAGTCAGTTTTATTCTTCCAGTACTCGTCGACAGTTTCCATTCACACCCTAAGCGAACGCTAACGCTTTCCACATAGTTTTTATCCGAAAATTATGCCTCAATAAGAAGACAATTCCAAAAACTTTGTATTTAATATTATGATTGATTGCTTACATTCTTAGGCGCGCTACTCACTATTCGGTTCAATTTGTCGGTTCGATTCGTTTATTCGATTCGTCAATGTCAATATATGAACGTGTGGGCGGATTAACGAATGGACGAATATTTCATCCACACTATTCATCAATTTTTATTTAATACGTTCACATGGATTCACATGTGTCCCCTCAAATGTTTGAAAATACATAAAAAAGGAAAAATTTTGCTGCCTTAAAGACGGAAACGAACGGATGAACCTGACGCTCCACACTATGCGGATGAATGAACGAATATCCTATTATACCATCCTTTATAACTTAATATTTTAGGTTCAAGCGCATTTAGAGACAAATCATCTCTAAGGCGCCATCACCTGGTTAAACATACAAACAACTACATCAGACCTTCCTGCGAACACTGTGGAAAAAGTTATTGTTCAGTCACAAAACTCAGGTATCATATTGAAAGGCATCATAGTGGTAATAAAGTGGAAAGAAAAAAGAGGGGTGCCAAAAAGACAAAAGCATATAGTAGTAGCGAAAATTCGGATAGCGAAGAAAGTTTTGGTAGCGCACAAGAAACATATAGACAAGGGCCAAGAGTACGGAACGTTACTGAAGATTTTTATAGGCGGTCTCCAAGGTATTTCTTATGTTATTTTTTGTACCTTAGGGGTTTTTACATTAGATGTTTATTGTTGTTTTGTATATCAAGCCATGGACCTGTTATTATGGCAGGTTTGCTTTTGGTCATCTTTGGTTATAGCCCTTGACATACCGATTTTCTGCAACTGGCAGTAAACAAAGTGCGCTTGAATGTGTGTGTGGTTTTTTTGCTGTTTTGTTTGCTTTTAATTAATTATAAATATGAACGAGAATTTTTTAATATTCAAATTCAAATTCAAAACATGCTTTATTGTCAGAAGTAAAACTCATTGACAAAGCTGAGAAACAAAATACAATTTTAAATGAACAACAAATTATTTGCCTAAAAAAAATACAATAACACAAAGCAACATACAAAAAGCAAGCTTTTAGTTGGTTCATAATAAATTTCCAAAAAGAAAAAAGAAAAAAATTAAACACTCAAATAATTAAGCAGCCAAATAATGGGGACCAATATAAATAATTATAATTATATGAAAAAACTAAATGTCAATTAACATAAATGTAAAAATGAACTAATACAAACTTAAATAAAAGAATAAATAAAGTAAAAATAAACAGTACATAAATTTGTCAAGAAATAAAATTGTAAATATGTTAAAATACATCACAAAATTAAAAGAAAAAAAATTTTTTGAAGATTTAATAATAAAATCAATTAAAATGTTTTTGGAAAAACTCTGACACACTATAGAAGAGCTTATCAATTAAAAATGATTTAAGTTTGTTTTCAAAAAGGGGTTCACTCTGTATCTGCCTGATGCTCGCTGGCAAGTGATTAAAAATGGCTTTGCTATTATATATTACAGATTTTTTTGCTTGAGCTGAGTGCGGCATAGGCAGTGGAATACTGTTGGAACGACGAGAAACTCTTTCTGGGGAGGAATTAATTTCAGTTTTAAATTTCTTGTGCATAAGACATGAGGTCTTAAGGATAAAAATACATGCTAGCGTTAAAATTTTTTCACATACAAATAATGGTTTACAAGAGTCCTGGACATTAGCTTTACATAAATATCTTATTGCTTTTTTCTGCAACACAAAAACACTATTAAAGAGCTGCTCTGTGCATGATCCTCAAAAACAAACACCATACCTTAAATGGGATTCTATGAGAGCAAAATAAGCACTTCTGGCAATTGTAGGGTCAAGCTGGTTGCTAATAACTCTCAAAGCATAACAACCAGATGCTAACTTAGGACATAATGCAATTATATGGGCTGCAAACTTTAGGTCCTTGTCAAGCCAAATACCAAAGAATTTATTTTCCTTTAAGTTGTTTAAGGGTTTGCTTTCAAGAATCACATCACTTAGATGACACTTAAACGACATCACACAGGTTTTGTCAACGTTAAGGGTCAAATAATTGGCATCGCACCATTGTTTAATCTCTATTAAGTCGGAAGTAATCAAATCGCTAAGTTTATTATGATCACTATTATGCCACAACACAGTGGCATCGTCGGCAAACAAGGTGAACTTACCTGCTATGTCCAAACTAACTATATCATTAATATATAATAAAAATAAAACAGGCCCCAAAACTGACCCTTGAGGCACACCACAAGTGATTGTTTTCTGGCTAGAAGTGCAGCCATCATGTGAAACACATTGAACTCTGTTGGTTAGATATGATTCAAACCATTTCAGACAATTGCCTCTACAACCATAAATTTGTAATTTTTCCAAAAGAATGTTATGATTGACGCAGTCGAAAGCTTTGGACAAGTCGCAGAAAACTGCAGCAGCTGATTCCTTATCGTTCATATACAAGTAAAGAGATTCCAGAAAGGAGAAAATCGCTTCAGTTGTATTTTTTCTCGGCTGAAAACCGAACTGCGCTGTACTCAGAATCTTGTGCTTTTCCATAAAAGTGATCATACGTTTCTTAACAAGTTTCTCGACAATCTTTGATAATGTTGGCAAAAGGGCAATGGGTCGGTAATTTGATATTAAAGTAGTACCTCCACCTTTAAACAGAGGTATAATATTAGCTTTTTTTAGGCAACAGGGGAACACACCCGACACAAAAGACACATTGATAACCTCAGACAAAACATTTAACACATTACATGGAAGTTCCAAAAATATTTTCACCGCCACTATGTCCCAGCCCAAAGAATTTTTATTTTTTATTTGAGTAAATATTTCCTTTAATTCAATTGGAGTTGTAGGCTCCAAAAAGAAGGAATGCAAAACTTTATGTTTATTTATATAGAAACTGTGATTAGGTTTGTTAACTATTTTATTAGCCAAACCAACTGCTATAGAACAATAAAATTCATTAAGGCTCTCCGATGATACTTTCATACCAGCATTATGGCAATTATTTTTTTCACTGAGTTCATTTACTATTTTCCATGATTCCTTCAGTTTGTTTTTAGACTTTTGTAGTCTGCCTTTATAATAGCATTGTTTTGCAGCTCTAATTGTCCTTCGATAGATGTAACGGTACTCATTAAAATACTCACAGAAGCTGTGATTGTAAATATAGTACTTTCTAAGGTAATGTAAGCATCGTAAGTTTTTTGATGAAATTTTAATGCCTTATGTCACCCAAGGTTTTTTATTTTTATCTTTATATTTACAGTAGGAAAAGCTTTATTGAAAATCTGAACGAGTCTGGTACGAAAAAGCTGCAGTGGATCCTCAGAATTGAGTACACTTTGCCAACAAGCACCACGACATAAACATGCAAATATGTCATAGTTTTTTTTAGAAAAAAGTCTGCCCTTCCTACTATGCCTATTCATTAACTTATGTTTAATCTTAAATGTACACAAAGTACCTTCATGATCTAAAACACCAGCACTGACAACCTTACAATCAAAGTCACCTGATACAAAATTTGAACAAACATAATCAATCAAAGTTGCAGAGTGTAAGGTTATTCTTGTTGGATATGTAACATGCATTTTTAAATTATAAGAGAGCAACAGATAATTCAAATGTTGGGTGTTATTATTACAGGAGGCTAGATAATTCACATTAAAGTCACCACATACAATGATACGAGCATTAACAGGGAATTGGGAAAGTACAGTTTCCAGCTTAAGTAAGAAGTAATTAAAATTACTGGATGGCGCTCTATAGAGACCAAAAATATATAAATTTAACTTTGACGAGAAAATAGTGGAAAATTCAAATACTTTCTCCTCAAGCAAAGTATCAAATGTTGTGACACGTTCAAAATCGCCGGAATTAAATAATTGCTCGTTAACAAAGATAATAGTGCCGCCGTGACTATACTCAGAACGACAGTATTTGTCAATAACAAAATAGCCTGGCAGAAAGATTGGTTCATTGCCTTTTAGCCAGGTTTCACACAAAAATACTATACTAGGATAATTAAGACAACCCAGAAATACAAACAATTCATCAAGCTTCGACCTAATAGACTGGACATTCAGAGACATTAAAGTGAGACAACTGTCTCCAATTATGGTCCTAAAAAAGTTTCCTGAGAATAAATGTTTAAAGTTGACCGGGAAGCTTTGTCACTGCTGTCCAAAATGTAGTTTTCCTGAATTGCCTCAGTTAATTTTACAAATAACAAATTAGAACCTCTTTTGGTAGAATCAATAATGGTAATCAAATTATATGTAAAGCTTTTTTTACCCATTGGTAGACCCCGAGTGTCATTAAAGTCCAAGAAGGATATATTACTCACAGGGTACTGATTCAATTTTAACACAAAATTGTGCAATTTATTATTCTATTTAAAATGTGCATGTGCTTCCGTTGTTCTTATTTGGGCACAAGTTTTACAAAATGCATTTTTACAATTATCACAGTGAGACCCGAACAGTTTATCTTCTTTAGGTCTACTTTTAAACACACATGGCACTTGACATTTGCAGCATATTAAATTAGACATTTTAAATTAAATAAATACGGTCCTGTCCAATTTGTTAAGATAAGTTCATTCAAAAGTTCAACAAAAATGTATTGAATTGAACCAGTCATAAATACAATCTATTTACACCTTTTTACTATCAGTTCATTGAGCATCCAAAATCAGCAAAAAAAAAGGGTGATTCCCAACAGTAAATAAATATTGAAAACTATTTTAAGAGATAACAGGCAAATTATCAGATTGCTTGTTTGCCGTTTTTTTGTAATAAGTCCACTTTTTAAACCTTTAGCAATTTTATTGTTTTTCAACTTTTCCCCCGCAACTGCAATTTCTACATAAAAATAGATCTGTATTCACAATACTACACAATTTTGCAATTAAAATGACACCAAATACATATATAATAGTAATTTAAAATCATACGAAAACGGCAAATACGTGGAGCGGTTTTATCGTGATGTTAGTCGTATGAACAACGAAAATTTATTGAACTGTCCATATAGGATTTGTTTATGTTTAATGATGAATTGTTGCAAATTCTGCAAACATCTATTTTTTACACAAATGCCACGGAAAAAATGATCTGGCATTTAAACGTAGAGTGGCCGTTTCCAAGTCATCAACAATAACTTTGTAATCTTGGCCTTCAAAGTTTAAATTAACTTAATATCGTTCCGGCACCGTCTCTATAGTGCATTAAACGACTAAACATCACACAAATATGACAGCTAACGATAAACAACAAAATAGCATCGTGATTATGACATTAGAATTTAGAAAGAGATTAAAATGTCAAATTATAACTTAATGTCGGGCTAGTTAATGACGTCACAACGGAAAGACCAAAACCGTTTGAATGCAGTTGGTAAATACCAATAATGACTGGTAAATATAGGTCCATCGCTTGAAATCGGTTTTTGTTTTCTAATGCTGCCAAATGACTTTTGTATTTAAACATATAATACCGCGAATTGACTGTCTCGTTGATTATTTGCGGATCCAAGTTTCATAAATGAAATACAGAGTAGTTTATACAATGCCTGATGGTACTTAATTCCAATTGTAATTATGCAAAATTAAAATTAATTTTTCTCTCAAATTTTTTAAATATAGTTTTTTTCTCAACATTTGTATAAAGGTTTTCCGAGTTTTTTTTTATCTCAAATATTTTCACGATGACTTGTCTCCTGGCTATATTAAAACTGGTGCCAACTTACTCCATGTTTATTTTTTCATTTTGAAAAGTCTCCTATTAATTCTATATATTTTGTGTAGCATATCCCTTATAGATATCTGTTAATTCACATGTTTTGGAAAAAATAATGCTTAACCAATAACATTTTTAACATTTGTTAGCACTGTAGTAGCCAACGGCTACTCCTGTGTAACAAAACAACTTGCACTTTTTAAGAACCTAACATTGTTTTTCTTAAATTATTATGTTATAATGACTAGTAATTTTTTTAATGTCTAATATTTGTGTAATATATTTAATATTTTTGTATTTATATTGTATGTGTATATTATACTTTTTGGAATTTTTTTCATAAGCTTTTTTGTTTTACTAGTAATAATTAAATTTTTTAGTGATTCAACACGTCAATTCAGTGATGAATTTTTTGTGCCTAGGAAAGAAGAATTCGATTCTGAGGAGGACAGCGCAAGTATTAAATCAGAGAGTGACTGGCAGTAATATTTTATGGATAATAAAAATATGTTGTTACAGATGTTTTATATTTTGAGCTAAATATAATTATGTTATTAAATTGTTTTAGACTATCATTTTACATTAATTATCAAAAGAATCTTACATTCTAATGAGGCATTTTTGATATATAGATTTGTATATATCAGTTATTCGTGTTTTTATATATTTTATAATTTTGTGTTAATAAACTAGCTTATTTATGTATTTTTTAATTTGTAACCCGAATCTGAAAGGCTTTTCCTGGAAAACCAATAAAATCCAATAAAACTTTTACTTCATTACAGAAAAGGAAGATTTAATGAAAAATATCTTAATACAATATAATTATGCAGCGTATATAGCAATTTTTCTTTTTTATTATTCGGTGCAGGAAGTGTAGGTATATAAATATATTACGTTCTAAAAAGGAGCTAAAATTTGGCGTAAGGGAGCCATGCTGAATTTTTATTTTCACGATAACTTGGAATTGCGTGTGAGCACGGACTAATGGGGACATTATTTGTCAACTTTTAACCAAAGTTCGACAGTTTTTTAACTTCCCGTGTAACCGGAAGTGGCGCCATCTATGATCTATGCATTGTTAAATGGAAACCCCGAAGTTTTAATTATATTCTGATAAAACTTTTAATTATTTTAATGTCAATTTTTAGGTTTTAGAAATCAAATTAGTTGTTCATGCCTGATATATTAATGCAATTTTAGGTCCTAATTTAGGGTTAGTAAGAAAAATAATTGTTTATGAAAAATCATTTTTTTTTGTTGCTTGTGCCCATTTATTTTTAAAACAAAAAAATAGCAACGTTTTTAGTTTATTTTTGGTAAATATCGAATTCCTGTAGTGAATTAAATTTTTGGCATGGCCACAGATTAACAACCAATACATGGCCAACTAAGCAAAATAAAGCAAATAATAATAGCTCTGCCATTTTTTCGGATTTCAAAACTCTAAAAACTGATCGAGATAAGATTAAGCTTTATCGCAATATAGATAAAAATTTGGTGGTTTTCATTTAATAATTCATAGATAGCGAACAAAATTGTTAAACTAATTTAAGAGTTCACATTACCCGTACATTTTCATAAAATTTCAAACTGATATTTTAAAAAACAAAGAAAAAAGGAAGGCGTACATGAGTCCGTGGTCACTCGGATATTCGGTTAGTATGAATGCCTCGAATTATATTAAAAAAAAACTTTTTTTTAATATAATTTTTTTTACCATTAATATTTGAGGTAATTTTTTTTAAGAAAATAAATTCTGTTATTTTTCATTTTCTTTAGTAAAAGGAAAATCTCAATGCTGACATTTTTACGTAGTAATTTTGTATTTTCTGCATTTACGAAAATTACCATATATATACCATTACAAGCTATTTGCGTGTAGAAATTGTATGGTGAAATTTGTTACGAGGGATACTCCGCGCAACTGCTGATTTATTCATTTCTTTCACACATTTATTTTGTATATACTTTAACCTTTTTGCTACGTTGTGTAGTTTGTCAAATCACTAGTCAACGGGTCTTTGAACAGACATTCTTTTTTCCATGTGCAATTAAGAATTTATGATTGTACATGTGTTTCACCATTCATTTCTCAAGAAGTGTAGTTCAAGTTCAATATATTGTCATCATTGACGTATTATACTACGATGGACTGGCCCACTAGCAATAAACGACGTGTATTAAAATGTGGAAGAGACTAGAAAGAGAGAACCGAGAGAGAGATGGAGATAGGTGTGGCAGAAAATACGGAGAAAGTATACGTACGAAGTAGAAGACGGGGTGTTTTAAACAATATTTTGTTAAATAGTGCAATCATCGGTGGAATTTAATAAATTGCCTGATAATCTAAGGAATATAAAAAATACCAATACATTTATAAAACGCGTTAAGATGCATTTGCATATAATTAAGAATGAAATATCGTTATTGAGAGTTTGAGTCATGAGATTTGTTGACTGCTTAAATTAGTGAAATTAAAGTAATTTGGCTATTAGATTAGTTTAGATAAACACTCACTTAAGTTAAAAATATTCTGAGTACTTACCAGTGCTTAAAGCACTCTTTAAAGGATTTTAGAAAACATATTGTTAAAGTTTGTAATCATTGCTAAATAAAAAAATGATGTGGATAGTGTACCTATGTTTTATTATATGCGAAATAAAGGGAAGGATGAAGATAATAAAAACAACCATTTAAAAAAAAAATCAATTTTTATTACATTACACATAAATGAAAGGTTATAAGTCGAAAAATATTACCCTTACAATTACTGGGGTCAAAATATCTAATCTCAGTCCCAAACTTCATACTGTAGTGTGTGATAACATGGTGTTATAATTACTTGATTTCTTTAGATTTTTTACATGTCTGGACATAACTTAGGTATATGGGCATCATAGAGCTAGTGTTTTTTTTTTCGAGTCATGATATCTTTACTAGCTAAACTTTTTACCTGTGACCCCGTCTTTAATTGGCTTACTTATAAGTAACCCTATGCACATTTAAACTGTTAGCTGCTGCTTTACCATCGGCTTTACCTTATGGTGTAATTTTTTATTTCAATTTAGGATTATATGGGCTAGAACATTTAACATATTTAAAGATGTTGAAAATGTTTAGTTTAAATATTCGAAATACTGATATATCTAGTAATTTTAATATTAAATCGATCAATGTAGGGCACCTCACAACTGCACTGAGTCCGCTGGGTGTAATTGCTAACGGTTATTCATAATCGAGAGGCTGACCCTTTTTGTCATGTAAGTTTTGTATTAGGAAACTATGTAAAATGCTATACATGTTGATATGTGACAAATAAACTATTTTTGAATTTGAATTAAAGAGTGTTTCTTGTTACTTTGAAATGAGAGGACACACAGAAATGAAGTATATTTGTAGACAAAATTTAAAAATAAACTATTGGTGACTAAAAATTATTGTTTTTGTTAGCTTGTGTCTTATCCTATTATTTATTTCATTGTTTGTTGAATTTATATGATGAACTCTTATTGTAAAGTAATGTTTTAATATTAGCCGTATTAGCTGTAAAACATGCCCATCTAGAGGATCTTGCTCCAAGCAATGCTCTGACAAAGATGTAAATAACTGTGTTACATTTAGCTGTCTTAAAGCCAAACAGATTAATTTTAAAATTAAATTAGATGTTGTAAAATTTTGCTCTGTTCTTATTATACTTTCAGCAACAAGGCAAATCTTTACAAAATCTTTATACGGCTTGCAAAGCCCCCCCCTGTTTTTTTTATTAAGTAACATTGACCATGAGACATTATTCGTTACTGAAGAAGCACACACATTACAGTTTAAAGTTCTTACAAGTTTTCTAGATACAAATCCTGCAATATATTCTGTAACATCATTTAAATATATACAATTAGTAATGTTGTTGAAATTAGAAATAAAACTGTTATTAATTTCTTCAGATAATTCAAAATTTTCTTCTAGAGTATCTAAAGTATTATTCTTATAATTTACACTAATATTTAAAATGGATGTATTATCCTGGGATAAACAATTGGCACTGTCTGGGGAAATTATTTCGCTATGTACTAATAGGCGTTTAAAGGCATTTTCAAACTGCCATGCCGTTGGGTTATTTGAAAAGCCACCCCTTCGTCGTACAGCAGAGAAAAACATTTCCAAGTGATCTTGGCTTAATTTGTATGATAGAAGAAACTGTAAAATATCTGTTTTTACCAAGTCATTAAAAATTCCTTGTAGACTTAATAAGCATACAATTAAGCCAAGAAAACCAGTTTTCCTGTTACTAATTAAAATATTTTCTCCCGTAGGTCCTTTTAAAGTGCTTAAATAGTTCACAAAATGATCAATAGAATTTTTTAAGAAGTTTTCACTTCCTTTAAAAAGTGGTCTTTTATATGAGAGTTTACTATAAGCATTTTGAGTGTTCAACAAGTCAAAAATGTTGTTAATATTTTTACAAAACTCGACTGTTCCTTCACTTTCTTGAAATGCTTGTATATTTAAATCCTTGTCACAGTACTCTAACGCGTCTGCCACACTTAAGCTAAATGTTTGGACAGCAAGTTTTACTTTCATTTTTTCTTTAGAATACTGGATATGCCTAGAGCGTATTCTTGTGGCACAGTGAAGGCCAGACTCATTCTGTAAATTAACTAACTCACCAAACAGTGCCCATTTAATTATTCTGCCCTCGCCATCCTGTAGCTGTCCCCAGTCACCCAAAGCATTACGAATTAACTTTACCATATGGCAAGCATCAAGAATAATATATATTGTTTCTTTATTGATAGGGTTTAAAAAATAGGGTTTTATGTTCGGAAAGTGCAAGTTAGCCCCTAATATATGGGACATAGCTATATTTGAAGCACATCCATCAAAAGTCAAACTCTTGATGGAAATTCCAGTGTCTCCAAGTTGTTGAAGACAACCTATTACCAAGTTTGCCTTTTCATCACCAGATAATGAATTTATTAAAAAATAAGCCACTGGCACTTTCCATCTGCAGTTGTACCCAACCACCATAAAAACCAGTACATTTTTAGCTCTTGGTAAAATATCGCTTTCCTGTAAACCTGTACCAAAGTTTATATACCCAACATGTCTACTTCCTGTCCACTGAACATGCTCTCTAATGGACATTTCATCAATCATTAAACCAGCCACCAATTTCTTGCCCTTTTGTTCTTCTAGCCGAACTTTATTTTTAATAGCATTTAGTGCTTGAGAACTATATCCTGGTGACCCGTCAATACTACTATACCATTTGGACAGGGTTCTAGGATGTGGCAAAGACTTAATACCAAATATACGTACATAGTCATATGCTGATGACGAATAAAAATTCAGAGTCAGAGCAAATGACCTTAATTCTGGAGTATATTTAGCACATACACCTTTTTTTAACTAAACAATATTTCCTTGATGGTACCTGGAAACTTTCCTAAAAAAGTTAGTTATTTTGAAAAAAGTTATGAAAATTTATAAATACCTCCACAAAAAAAAATAGTCTGTTAAGTTCAACCTACAACATACAAAAATCATGCAATATCTACTATAAAATTAATTATCAACCTTTAATATAAATGACTGGCCTGATGACAATTTTTTACTTCTTGTTAATTCATCCAATAGTGCATTTAGATTCTTTATTTTTTGTTTTAGTCGACTGATTTTACTCTGGTAATATTTATTCATTTTTTTATATCTACAAACAGTTTGATTAGCAATTTTCCAAAATTTCTTCCTCTTTTCTTGAAACTCTAAATCACTTTCCTGGAAATCCCCAAAGACTATTGGATCCCCTCTATTTCTAAAAATAGAAAATACCTACAGATTTTTGTCAACAACTTAATACTGTTATAAATAAGTGAATTTGAGCCTTATAGGGAGAGTTTTTATTACAGCCAATTAAACTTGCGATCTAATCTCTATAATGAACAATGCCTTATTAAGCAATTGTACATATTCCTTACCTCACAAAAGGTTTTTTTTCTACACTGGAAGATGATTTTATTTCATTTGGTATATTAATTACTTTATCTTCAGGCCCAACTTCTGGCACTAAATCAACTTCCATAGGGTCTACTTCAGGAAGTACGTTAGTACTGCATCCTGCAACAGCATTTCCTAAAAATGTATATTTATATTTAAACTTTATGAATATTATTAAATATTTGTTTTAAAGTGATATATGTTTTTATATTATAACATTATATTACTTAGAGGGTGTCTTATTTTATCAGCAGAATAATCATCAATTATTAATTACAGTCACCCTTACCTTGGTTTACATTAACTCTTCTTGTAATGGGTTTACGCTTCCTGATAACTTTGATTAAATGAGCAGGAAAATCAAATTGTGATGGAATTGCTTGCTTTTTTAATACCCGATTTCCATGAACATTGACCTCATAGTCATCCTCTCTAAAATGATTTTCACAAATAACAGCTGTACTGCCTGGATTATAATTATTCCTTCTAACAGCATGTACCCATAACTTTTTTAAGTTATCATCTTTTGGAAATCTAAAAAACATCATTAAAGAGCATGAGTTGTAATTATTATACAAGTACCTACAGTTATTTTATTTTCGGACTGTTAAATAATGTTATTAATATTGCTTTTAATACCTAACCTATATAAAACTATTTACCTGTGAAATTTTATTTTCTCGCCTTTTTTCGCTCTTGTAGTACAATTAACAGCAGAACACGATCTCATTTTAATACAAATATGCCACAAAATAACAATAATAAATGATTTACAATACAAAAGCGCATGCAAAAGCACGAATAACACAAACAAGTGATTTGGCGGGCAAACGAAAGATTTTTTGCCACGACTCGCGCTATCTCTCTCAACATTTCTCTCTCCCACTCCGAAGTCATTGATTATTGGGCAGTTGGCCCAGTCCATCCTCCTAGTATAATATGTCAATGATTGTCATGTGTTTTTTGTTATGTGACCTATTATAAAAACTTGGGACATTTTTTTTAGTATTTTAGTCTTATTGAATTTTACTCTTGTAAATTTTACTTTCTTTTATACAGCTTTGTCAATGAGATACATTTCTTGAGACAATAAGGCATTTTTTGATTGATTTGAAACACGGTCGGTAAAATGCGTACCGACTTCACTCAAGGCCTTTAAACTCTAATTAAAAGGTTACACTACGCTCGTTCTGGGCAAGGGGGACGTGCGGTAAAGGTAAGTGACGTAGTCGGGCGACCCCAGTTCGTATGAACAGTTTTGTTGATTTAGAGCGATTTTTATAATTAATTATTAAATAAAAAAAGTATAAATGGTTTGAATTTTGTTTTACTAACGACTAGGTAAGGTATCTTTGTTTTTTATAATAGATTATAGGTAGGATAGGACTATATTATAACCTATTATTAACATTGGTATATTTGCTAGATTTTTTGTTGATGCAAATGTAATGATATAATACTTTGTTTTGTTTCTAAATCTACATCTAGGCAAAAAAAGTTGCTTGAATGCGATGTACAGTTGGTGTTTGCTATAATAACAGAATAAATTCTAATAAATCTGACAAAGAGATTTCATTTTATCGATTTCCCAAAAAAAAAACTTATTCGAGAAATATGGATTCAGAGATGTAAGAGGGACGGTAAATGGAGTGTTAAGAACTATCGTGTTTGTTGGGAGCATTTAAACCCGAAGATTATAAGCATGACTTGCAAGCTGAACTTGTTGGTCTGCCACCCAAAAGAAAATTAAAACCTACAGGTAAGTAATATAATTATGATCAATAAAACGCTCTTAGAAAATCTAATGTAATTAGTCGACGTTTCGACCTCATAGAGGTCATCTTCAGGACTCTAAAACTTAAGAACTCGTGTTACAATTTTTTTTTATATAAAGGGGCAAGGTTCTTTAAAATCATATATGAGAACAACAAAAACTGTTTTACAACTATATGTATATGAGTAAAAAACCTGTAGCGTATCTTACTGCAGTTAAAATACGTATTAAAACACAGTAAGCATATAAAAAAAAACAAAAGACACAAAGTACGTAGGACAACGCGGTTAAACTAAAATTACTTAAATAGAGATAAAATAAATTAAAATTAAGTTCTACTGGTAGGTATTACTCGAGGCATTAGCATACTTACATACAAATGTCATTTACGGTGTAGAACTTAACTATATGCAATTTGCGGAACACTATTTTGATGGTAAGTATTTGGAGTGTTGTTGGTTGTTGTTACCATTTATTATAGAACAATAAAATTACTGTTTTTGAAAGAGTTTGGTCAACAAGTAGGCTTTGAATATTATCAGTGTGTGAAATAAAAATATCTTTTTTTTTTATACTTTCTGGTTTGATTATTTGCAGTCAGTAATAAAAATAAGATGGAAATTAATATATTTACTGATTTACTGCACAGGATGTTCTACAAATTTTCAACACCAGTTTTACATTACTTTACTTTTCCTAACTGCATTTTATTAATCATCATCCAACCAAAATACCTTCCAAAATGGTTGTTTTGTACTGTATTTTGTTAAAATTTAAGCTATTTTAATATTTTTTTATTTCAGCTGTACCTTCATTTATGTTAAGCAAAGAAACTGACAAAAATTCGGCTTTACCCCAAACTTCAACAGGAAAGACCAAGCGTAGATTAAACAGGAAGTACCGAGCGAAGATACAGACGAAAAAGTTAGAAAAAAGATGAAGAAAATAATTACTTAATTTTAATTGTTTTGTTATGTAAAATTTATATATTTTTTTAAATAAAGATCTATTTGGCAAAATATTCCATTCTCAAAGTGGAGTTCAAATATTATAGACAAAAAATAAAACATGAAGTCTTCCTCCATAAAGTTTAATTGGGATCGAATTTCTATTCAACCTGTTTCTAAGAGAGAACTCATAATCGTCAGACATATTTAATACATTGATTGTAACAACAAATATAATTAATTTATAATTGTTAATATTTCTTTAACAAATTTTATTTTATTAAAGTATTTTAGTTATTAGTAGAAAAATGGAATTTGTTAGGATCTTTCTTGACCTAACGAAAAAGATAGTGCTATGGATTAATATTGGGAAGAGAGAGAGTGCTAGTGGACGTGTCGGCGTTCAAGGTCGCACGGAGACGTATACCAGTTTTTCGCAAGGACTGTGGTAAGGGGAAGCGTAGGGTAACCTATTAGAGTTCACAAGTCTTGGACTTCACTAACGTATTTCCAAATCGCCATTTTGTTTTGCCAAATAGTACTCGCACCAAAATTTAACTTATTTATCCCTATATCACAATCGATTTTTGTGTTAAGTTACTGATGCTTTAAGAATTTTATAAGGTCGGCATTTCGGATCGTCATAATGGTTTCGCATTAACATTTAATCAGTTTGTCTTATATTACTTTTGATTTTTGAAAGCAATTTGAATCTGGCGTGTAGTTTTTGAACTTTGAAGCGAACGTACATACTATCTGAAATGAGAAAACGTGTTTTTCGGCATATAAAAACCAAAGAAGGTGATTTGTTAATATCTAGAAGAAGTATTATTGCTATTGATATGCTTTACACTATTTTTATTTAAAACGCAGGTAAAGCATGTTTTTAATAGTAATTTTTATTTAAAACACGAGATAACAATCATTATGGGACCATGAATAAATTACTCACACACATTTTATGTTTTTTTTTGTCTTGTCCTGTCACAAGTAGTGTCATTCGCATCAGCCCCCTTCTGTTGTGATATCACACATTTTGCAATTTTAAATGTTTTCGGTATCTACTTTATTATGCAGGGTCCGCGCGAGGCATGGGCAAGAGAGGCAAAGAATACGTTCCTGCACTCACCGAATCTTGGCTAAACCGGATCATGGAAGACTACTAAAGACAGAGTATTATAATACGAAAGGCAAGAGCTCGGTCGTTGGTTTTTTCCAAAAGGGCGGCCCGCAAAGCTATTTTTCTTATAGGCTCCCAAAATTTCGTTCTGGTTCTGATCTATGGACTTTTAAAATTTTTTCTGTTCTGTTTTTCTAACTCCAGGTCAACTGTTTGAGTATTAAGGTAGGTTCATGTAACATGAATTTTCCTTATTTTTTTTTCTTTTTAGCACTGGTAATAAGGATAAGTTAAACTTTAAGGTCTAAGTACCTATTTGGTAGGCTTTGTTCCTGCAAGACAGTGAAATAAATAAATTTGTTGTTTTTAACTTTGAGTTCCACAAATTCAGCTGTCAAGTGATATTCTCCAAAATAAACATAATCAATAAAATCAGAACATGAACAGGGTCACCATTATGGAAAAAGTTACAAATAAGATAGAAGAAATAGACACATATTTTCACATGAACCCACCTTGCGAATGGAAGTGTCGAGATTCACTTAAACACCAGTAAGCTTGAGAGGCGAATCGGTGTTTTACTCTTAATGTTTCCAGGATTAAAAATTAAAATTTAAAACCACGCTCTAATAAATTTAAAATTCCTCTACACCCAAATCTTCCCTTGTACAGAATTTCACTTCGCAGAAGAGATTACATATTTTATGAGTCCATATTACCATATGGTAATAAGTAAAAAAAAAACAAATAACTGTTTATAGGGTTTGTATAAAGTTATTACTATATAATTATATGCATATATAAACTGTGTTATCTACACTTAATGGAATTCTGTACGAGGGATGTTCTGGGCAAAGGCGAATTTGCCCATAGGTTTATTACAAAATACGCCTTATGTTTAAAATTTTAGAATCAAAATATAAAATGTTTTTCTTAGATCTACACTTAAACAATAAATTTTAATAATTCACTAGGACATGACTGTTTTATTTCACTGTTGGCAAAATCTGAGAATCCAAGTTTCGTTGAAGTGAATGATTAGAGATCGATTCGAGGAGTTCAGGTTTTTCAAGTATTCTAAAAATTATGTTGTTTGTATAAATTTCTTTTGGGTATCTATTTTGCTATTGAGACGCAAATATTTTGTAGTTATTTGTTCTATTATCTCATATGCGAAGTACTGCTTAATACACATTCTAACTATATTTTGGGCAATCTTTGTACAATTTCATATACCATGTCATTGTAGCTTCAGTTAACATAGTCATAGATCCAGAATCTAGTAGAAGTGACCTATATACTTTTACGCATCGGTCATATCCAAAAAATTTGCTGTGTTGGAAGAAATATTTTTAAGTGAATTTTATCCTGCAAGTAGTCCAGTACAACACAACACAAAGTATAGGTTTAAAACTTTTCAAAACAGACTTTGGGTCATAATAATGACATACAATACCTTATCAGTGTCTTTTTTCTTTTTATCTGATCACATTTCAGATGTAGTGCTTAATTTTAAGCGTTAGTTATAAAGTTCATTTATTTTTGTTTTTTTACGGTTAAACACTTAAATTCGTTTTTGAGATGTCAGAATCGCAAATTTAACGCAACTTATTTATTTTCTGACGGATATTACGAATTAATTTTTAGTTACCACAAAATAATCTATTTGCAAGGCAGGTACTGCAAAATAAATAAATTTGTGGTTTGAAAATATAAATATTTTTACATGAGCCAATCTTTAGAATGGAAATGTCGAGATTCAATCAAACACAAGCAAGCTCCAGAGGCCATTGGGGGGTTCCATTCAATGTTTCAATAAAATTAAAAACCACGCTCTAATAAATTGTAAATTCCCCTGCACCCAAAGCTTTCCTTGTACAGAATG
This sequence comes from Kuschelorhynchus macadamiae, assembly GCA_030620095.1. Taxonomy (NCBI): domain Eukaryota; kingdom Metazoa; phylum Arthropoda; class Insecta; order Coleoptera; family Curculionidae; genus Kuschelorhynchus; species Kuschelorhynchus macadamiae. The sequence continues at coordinate 1,365,749 of JAUTXW010000830.1, forward strand.
TCACTTCGCAGATGAGCTAACCCATTTTATGAGTCCACATAGTAAGTTGTTAGGTAATATGGTATGTTCTGGGCAAAGGCGAATTTGTAGCTTTTATTTTTTCAGTTATACTAACGAAGTATTTCTTACAAGTTATTCATTATGTTTCATATTTTAGAATCCAAATATAGAATGCTTTTCTTAGATCTACACTTAAACAATAAACTTTATTAATTCGCTATGACAGGACTGTTTTATTTCACTGTTTGCAAAATCCGAGAATCTAAGTTTCGTCGAAGTAAATTATTAGAGATCATTCGAGGAGTTCAGGTTTTTCAAGTATTCTAAAAATTATTCTGTTTATATAAATTTCTTTTGATTATTCATTTTGCTAGCGAGAAGCAAATATTTTGTAATTAGTTCTGTTACCTCATATATGTGAAGTACTGCTTAATAGACAAGTTCTAACTATATTTCGGTAACTTTCGCACAGTTTCATACACCGTATTCATTCATATATCATTGTAGCTTCAGCCAACACAGTCACGTATCCAGCATCTGGTAAAAGATTGCCGAAGTTCGTCGCAATAAGTGACATGTATACTTTTCTCCGCATCACTCAAATCCAAAAAATTTGGAACGAATGTTCTTAAACGTATTTTATTCAGCAAGTTCTCCAGTACAACACAACACAAAATATAGGCTTAAAACTGTTTTCAAAACAGTCCTGAGGCATTGGCTTTAAATTATAAAGTCAAATCCTCAGGTCATAATAATGACAAAATACCTGATGACGGTCACATGATTAACCAGCATATTTACCAGTTCTTTTCGCTGATATTAGGAAATAACAGTACAATTTTAACTATCAAAAGTGTTCCATTTGGTGCTTCTTGTACATGTTATCGGCAAAGTAGGCTGCTCTGCCATAACATAGGTTTGTCTAAACACCGCCCATTGCCTAAACTTTGTAGGCAAAGTCTGAAATTATTTGCTATTTCAAGGCAAAGTGAAATAAAATGACAATAATAAGATTTAATCCATATATACACTAGCCGCTTCATTGACCTACAAAGTTAAAAATAATTGTCATTAAACATTTTGAAAATGAAAATAACACCAAAGTTGAAAACACATTTCAACTGTTATGTTTTCTTGAAAAATATAAAATTGTTTTTACTGATGCTTATACAATAGTTTCAACTGCCGTAACAATCTCGGTGCCTGAGAGTGAGCGAAGTTTCTCTTGTTTAAGTATAATAAAAACGTTTTAAGAAATAGAATTGGAAACGATAGGCTATCAAACTTGGCAGTTTTATCAATTGAGAAATCATTGTTAAAAACGAAGATCGTGAAAGAGTTATTGATACAATCGCGGAAAATAAAAGAATCAACTAAATTGTATGATTTACCAAAAAATATATTTGATATAAACTGTGTTTAGATGTAATACTAACGTTAATTTAGATTTTTTAAAATTCCTAGTTAAATTAAAAGTTATATCATCTTTCTTCCGACATTACCTCTGAGTTTTTGAGGTAGATATGCTTTTAATGCCGTAACGTTATATTTGTGCAGTTAACAGTTTTATATTTGTCATGTTTATTTTTTATAAGATTTACTTTACTTAGAATAAAATTGAAAAAAAATATATTTCTTCGAAAATTTTTAAATAAAGATATTTTTTCGATACTACATTTCGCTAATTAATGGAACACAGCAAAACTGCAGATTCTTTAGGTAAAAATATAGCCAAACTGACCTCAGTCCAAAAGTTGATATTAACCGACATACGACAAAATTGTAACTTTTATTTCGTTTTTTTTCTTGATAATTTAAAAAGCAGGGTCACATTAATTATCGAAGTAGGCTGTCAATAAATAAGATGTCATTTGCAGTAACAAAGGCTGTACACTTAGTTATCGTCAAACTTTGCTAGTGTTTGTTTACATGAGGCGTTTCACATAGTTTTTGAAAGATTTTGAGTACGAAATGCCAAGTTATAACAAGTTTTCTGATAAAGAGATGGTGTGTGCATATGCGCAGAAAAACTCTACTGGCCTCAGGGCCCCTGTACGATATTTAGAAACGTATCCACAACGCAGACGGCCAGTTTTTAAAATTAAAAAAAAAAATGACTGACTGGGAGAAACAGGCTCTTTTCGTCCCAAACGACATTCTGTCGGAAGCCTAAGGTAAGACTATAACTCCCGACCATATTTTCGATATAAGGCACAAAATTCCTAGGGAAAAAGAAATAGTCATATACAGTATTTTCGTCTCAAATGCTGTATCCTAACTTATCCTTAAATTCCAAAAACTAATTTAGGTTTAAACCATATAATCAAAAAATTATGGCATAATTAACATAACAAAATTTGTTTTTATTTTAAAAAGTGCATCTATAAAGAGAAAACATTCGAATTAAGTAAAAAAAATATATTCATATCTTTCCTAAGTTTCGTTCTTTTTACTAACCTTGTATTAATTAGCATTTGGTAATAAGATAATACACTACAAAGATACAGGGTGATACATAAATGAAGGCCGTTTTTCCTTTAGGTGCACCAAATGTCTCACTGCAAATAAAAAAAATCTCCTACTCCATAAGAAAATAAATACTCATTTTGAAAGATTTTGAGTACGAAATGCCAAGTTATAACAAGTTTTCTGATAAAGAGATGGTGTGTGCATATGCGAAGAAAAACTCTAATGGCCTCAGGGCACCTGTACTATATTTAGAAACGTATCCACAACGCAGACGGCCAGTTTTTAAAATTAAAAAAAAAAATGAACTGGCGTAGGCAAGTCCGCTAATCTGTTTCCAAAATTCTTCGTTTCCAAAATTCTTCATGAAGAGGGACTGTATCCATTTCATTTTACGGTAGTGCTGAATCTATTGCCAGCTAGACTGACATCCGCTTCTTTCCATTGTATGATGTATCTAGTACATTGCACAATGCTGCACCAAACTGACAAAATATTATTTACAGATGAAGCGACGTTTGCACTTAGCGTAGCGGGGTATTCAACTTTAGGAATAAACATCCATATGATTTAGAAAATCCTGCATTTACGTCATTTCCAAAATGAATTCAAAACTAACGTTTTGTGTTGCATTATTGATAATCATGTATTGGACCCTTTTGAATTACCTCCTAATTTAAACAGCGAAATATACCTTAATTTTCTATAAATAGAGTTACCCGAATATTTTGATTTTTTTAGAACTAAGACAAAGCATACTGTACAAGCAGGATGCCAAGGAAGTATCAATAAAATTCCTCACCTGGCTTCACAGCGCCCGGTGGTTATTTTTTATAGTTATCGAGATAAAATAAATATCGATATACCGTTACCACCTCTATGTGTAATTTCGCGGCGGGCGGCGGCTTGTTTGATGCCTCTGTCCACATAACACTTACAATATAATGGAAACTGCCGTGCTTCGAGTTGTTGTAAAGTTTGCAGCGCCATACCTCGGGTCGTTGCAAAAGTTACGAGATGCCTAACTTTTTTTTCTACAGTCATCTGTACAAACCGAAGGCAGCGATGGCGCCATCTATCGCGAATTTTTAAAACTAAATGCGCGCGCCCAATTCAAATAATTTTTAGATTTGATGTATCACCCTCTTACTTTGTAGTGTATTAATTTATTAGCACTCTTTTGACAATACATGGCAAATAAAAAAGACCAAACCTGGGAAATATATACAGATATTTTTTTTAAACTGAAGGTTTTCTGTTTTCAAATGCAACCAATAAAATGAAATCTATTTTTAAAAAATCGGATAATTCTTTAAAAATATGGTTCAAACACCGGTTTTTTTAATTTTCGATATAAGGCACAAAATTCCTAGGGAAAAAGAAATAGTCATATACAGTATTTTCGTCTCAACTTGATGCTGTATCCTGACTTATCCTTAAATTCCAAAAACTAATTTAGGTTTAAACCATATAATCAAAAAATTATGGCATAATTAACATAACAAAATTTGTTTTTATTTTAAAAAGTGCATCTATAAAGAGAAAACATTCGAATTAAAAAAAATATATTCATATCTTTCCTAAGTTTCGTTCTTTTTACTAACCTTGTATTAATTAGCATTTGGTAATAAGATAATACACTACAAAGATACAGGGTGATACATAAATGAAGGCCGTTTTTCCTTTAGGTGCACCAAATGTCTCACTGCAAATAAAAAAAATCTCCTACTCCATAAGAAAATAAATACTCATTTTTCTTGAAATCTTGACTCTTTTATGTCAAAACTATAATTGGATCTCACAATAAAAAATTAGAAGTCTTTTAAAATGTATATAAGTAGCGGTCATGTACTTCATTAATAAAAATGTTATCTGATACAATAAATGCTCTAGGGATTATCAATTTTTAACTTTAAATATAAGTCGATACATTATAAAAAAATACCTTGTTGTGCACCATTTGTTTGTGTTTTATTTACAATTGTATATTAACACATCTATCGCTATTATTATTATTATTTCTACACCTATATCTTGTAAAATTTTCACTACAGATAGATAAAACTGTTGAACAAAACTAAAATTTATTTATTTGCAAATACGAACTTACAAAATAAACAAGTGAACTACAAATGGTACAAGATACAAACTATAAAATCCAATATAAGCACAAAAAAAAGAAAAGAAAGAAATGTTTTAAATAAATGACATTAACATGTTTCAGCTTTGTTTTGTTTTAACTCCAAAATTAATTATAATGCGCAAATACATAATGGTTAATTTTGAGAAATGTAAAGTAATTAAGAACAACATTGCGTAACTTTTCTCTGAATTAATCCTTGCTTAAACTCTCATGGTTATGAGCTCCCTTAGAGTACATTCCCATATATACTATCATACACAATATAACTACAGATGTAATTTTAAATATAAAATATAACAATATTGATAATAATACACCCTACTGGATGGATTTCAGATTTTTTACAACGAAGGCGCTTCCAAGTCCGATTCAACAGATGTCGAAGAGCTATGATGTATTGAATAGAGTACCTCAAGGCTCTGTTTTATGAGTACTGCTGTTCATAATATATATCTCGGACATATCTGAAAACATACAACACATAAACATATAATAATATATATATGCTAACACATTATTTTTAATATTTTCAGGATGTGCAGAAAGCAACTTTTTCACATAAATTTATCTGACATACCCAAAAAAGGATTGTTTAAAAGAAATTCTGTTGCATTAAATATAGTATTTTGATCTAGAAAAGACCAGGACTGACTTATTGTTAGCCGAACCAACTCAACACACCGTCAAAAAATTTTCAAGTTACATTTTATAGCATCCACATGATATATGTAATTTTCCTTTTAAACAAAGAGTTAAGGCAAGAAGAAAGTGAATTTATCATTCTCTAGAGTTTTTGGCTTTATATTCCACTTTAAAAAACCTTTGTAGTATATAAAAATAAATTTACTTTCATTTGTGATGTCCAATAATCCCAAAAAAATCTTTATTATAGCTCTAGCAGACTTCACGATCCCGTGTATTATGTGTGATGTACCCTAAATATAATGCATGAATTGCATTGAACTGTGTCAAATAAACACTATATTTAAAAATAATTACTATTAGAAAAAAAGCTTCTTACATTCTTTAAGGGTAACCAGTTCCCAGTTTTGGGCTAGCTGGTGTATCTAAATGAATATTAGAGTCCAGTCTTAGTAAAATTATTTAGTTGTATACAGTTTTATGCACATCACTCACATGTGCCGGTTTTTTGTTATTAACTATTAGGTAATACCTACCTTCTACAACAACTCTTATTTTCTCGGGTAACACTACATTCTAGTTGTGGTTCTCCCCACTCCTACTGGGTTTGTTACTTGTTGGACTAGGTACATCAGTTTCTAAAAATAATTCACATGTATTGTTATTGTTTGATTTGATATATTCCCTAAGGCAAGCCTATAAACATGAGTTCGTATTGAAAACCTCAAGCCCTCTAAATCAGTATAGTTGAATAAAAGCATTAAGTTTGGATATCCTATATAAATGACAAAACTAATTCTTGAAACTCTTCTGTATGAAAAACAAGACTAGAACCATGAAAATTCTGTTCTTGGCTTCTTTGATTTTCAAAATACCTTTTTGTTTTTATACCGCGTTTAATCAAATTGTATTAGTATTTAGGCATTTCTGCTTTATATAAGTAGATAGATATTTTATATTAACGAATGAACTTCCCAGTACGAAATAAATGAGGTAAACTTTCAGGTTATTCCTGGCATGCGAATATATATTCAGAAAAATGTAGATCACATACCCTGTGAGATTTGTAGATTTCTTTCACATTAACAAAATTTGTGTCAACAAAATAACAATCACATACACCCAATTTAAATTCAAAAACCACTGTTGGCACTGTTTACGTTTACTATCAAAACTAGCCGTTTGGCGTCAAACGGCAACTCGTCCAAAAGCGCAACTAGCGGCGACTGTGGATCGTTGCAGAACTAACAAAAATACGATAAACTGGTTGCATACATAAAACCTTTTCAAGGGTTCTATTTGAAGTTTCTTATATATTTTTATTTATATATGCCTCTGTCATCCACGAGCCACGCCAACTCGGTCATTCGACTCTATAACGTTGTTGCGTACATAAGAACCGAATCTCGTAATTTATTTTATTATTAGTTTAGTATAATCTGTAGCTTAAGCTTATATTGGTTAGTCGAGTGATAGTGGATTGGTGGTTGTGAAATAATTGATTAAGACTAATTCATATTTTTTTCCCAGTTAACAAGGTAAACGAGGTACGCATTTTAAGAATCTATTTATAAATCAATAACAGGGGTCTATTGTACTAATCTAAATTGTGTTTTTAGTAAAGTTCCCGTTCATCAGCCATATGTGCATTTGTTAAAAAACTTTTTCAGAATTTTACACCTATTCTATATGTTCATTAATTTAAACCAACAAAAGTAAGCGCGAGAAGCTAAAAACAGGACTATCAAACCTATTAAAAAAAATTGACATGCCAAGTGCAAACCCCCGGCGCGGTTTCAATCCGCTTGATTTTTGTGTATCGGGCTGTGTGAAGTCGCTCGTACCTATATAAAGAAGCAGTGAATACTCGAGAAAAAATTTGAAATAAAATTGTGAATGCTGTGGAACGGTTTCGAGATGATACGTTATTATTTAAGATAAGACGACCGTTTAGCAAATGGGTTGTTAAATTATTGAAGTAAATGTAAATCAATATTAACATTCATTGTCGAAAGATGTCATCTTTTTTACTAAATGTTGTTGATTTTATGTCGTTGTTTTTTCGGTTTTATTATTGTTGTAGACATGTATTTCAATAAAAATTTTACATTTGGGAATTTGAAAAGGTCGAGAAAAGGTGTACTGAATTGATAAGCAGATATCAGGAAATTGATAAGCAGATATCAGGAAAACGGTCACTCGGAGCGACGTTTACAAGGCATATTTTGCGTAAAAAAATGAAAAATATATAATATTGAACATTTAGGCTAATACACCATGACATAAAAAGTGTAATTTTAAAGAGATTTAATGTACCGTATAAGTGGCGCCTTTTACAAGTGGCATCGAAACTAAGATGTTTGACTTTCTCCCCTCAAAAAAACCCTGTTGATACATTATTTAAGAAAAAACGAAATAAAAATTACAACTTTGACAGTCTGTATCTCGGTTATTATCAACTATTGGACTGAGGAAAGATTGGTTAAATCGCAAAACCTTCAAAGGGCAAGAATATGAATATTTTTTATAGTCAATAAAAATCATTTCACTAGTAACTATCTTGCTGTCTGTCTAACTATCTAATTATACACACAAATATAACGTCAATTTTTAAAATTGAAATCCGCTTTCATGGAAATACATTTTTCCAACTTTCTCCTCAAAATTGTTCATTCCGTGCACTAAAATTTTGAGGAAGTCTTTAAAACTAGGGGGCCAATTTCATTTTCAATGCAAGTTTTAACCCGGTTGCTGTTTTATCTTTAATCCATATAAATCCCCAAAAATTTTCACGGATTGATCTTTTATAAAAATATTTTAGTATTATAACCATTTGACAATAATTTGGTACAAAAGATGGTTTCAAATCTGCTGTTTCAATTTGGTTAGAAATTTCTTCCCTACACACTTGTAGCATGCTGTCTAGAATATCATAATAGCAAAAGCTGTGCATGAATTAATATGGTCGTGAGATGACTCATGCTTCCTCATCTTATCAGGAAGGTGATGTAAATCGTTTATTCCTTTCCTTGCCCAGAGGTCCATTCTAGAGTCGGCTTTATAAAACAGCAAACACGGGAAACAGTTCAATACATTTTTTATTTCACATCCATATATCTAGTTATTTTTTCTCTCTTTCGAAAACCGGCGTGTAAAAGACCTGCTTTCGGCTTTTCGTTCACAAACTTGTGTTAAATTTCTTTCTTCTTTCAAGGTCTTTAATTTTTAACTTCTCCTCTAATGAGTCGAATTTTTTTTGTAAAAGATTGTGTACAGCATTTATATTGACACACCTTTAATTATTATAGTTAGACATACACAGACATATAAAATAAAAAAACTATCGACCAGAAACCAAACACTCTGGATATCGGATTTTCATATGACGCGACCGACAATCATGCGCGGCTTTACGTCCAAAGCAAATCCATCCATCATGAATTAAATTAAAATAAGAGGTCCCGGCGCGAGAAACCCGTGCCGGAAAGGCGGTATTGTCGCATTTGTCTTAATGTTTATCTGTCCTACCACCCGAATGAAGCTTTGTCTGACAAGAATAGAAGATGAGATGGATTTATGGACAATCAAATGTGCTGACGTGCAGAATATAAATAATGTGGGGAATTTTTTCAGAAGTTGTTTTTGTTAATATAAACATGACTTACCTAATTAGTAATTATTAATTACTGATCATATTTATTGCTACAATTATTGATTGTGTATTTCTTACGAATATTTGGTTTATTTTAGATTATTTTTTTAAAAGATATTCTCAAAAAAGTGGAATTGTACTAATTTTTATTTTGTAGGCATAATAGGCATTCGGAACGCAAACTGAAAATGGGTCGATATCATAACTTGCTCGTATATATCAGGTGTATCCTACACCATTTTTTTGTAATCGTTATTTTATATTTAAATTAATTATTAATTAAATTGTTCTTCATTTTTTATCATGATAAACATCCATGCCATGTTTTTATTTTTAACAAATGCAATCTTTTTTTGTAATCGTTATTTTATATTTAAATTAATTATTAATTAAATTGTTTCATATTTTGTTAATTATTTAACCGAATCTTAAGTATTTACAATATGATAAATTCTATTGAAACGATTTCATGATGATAAATGATTATTTATCATACGAGCTTGGCTGCAGAAAGACAGATAATCTACAAGTTACACATTAAAAGTTCTTCATTTTTAACATTTAGCACATTGAAACATCTTATCTATCAGAGAATATATGGATTCCCTGGGATTATGAATCATTGTAAACCTTAGGTCATTCCGTAGGCAGGAGCATGATATATGTTATGCTGTGTATATTTGTGAAACTGAATCCCCATTACAGCTCATTGTTAGATATTTTTGGGAGGTTCATCAAAGACAAGCGTAACTATAATAGTTTTCTGTATAATAGCAGAAATATATAATTTCTGCAGGTGCAAAACGGCCTAAAAGAAGAATTGCTTTCGATTATGTCACAGGGTACCCTCCTGCGATCATGATTTCTGGGCCTCTACCCTCATCAGGCAGGTTTGTACCCAGGGAGATCTGAAATAACAGATTGCTCGATATGACAAAATCGAAACGTCTATGTCTGAAACAGTACTACAAGTTAAATGTAACATTTAGCACCACCTATCAAGGGTCCGGTGATTTTCGGCTGCAAACCCGTAAGTAATTTAAAAAGCATGCACTAGCACCATCATGCGGAGAGTAGATACTAAAAATCGATAAAAATGCGCTCTCACACATCTTTGTCAAAAGTTCTTGGCCGCAAACGATATATGTATAATAGCAGAAATATATAATTTCCGCAGGTGCAAAACGGCCTAAAAGAAGAATCGATTTCGATTATGTCACAGGGTACCCTTCTGCGGTCATGATTTCTGGGCCTCTACCCTCATCAGGCAGGCTTGTACCCAAGGAGATCTGAAATAACAGATTGCTCGATATGACAAAATCGAAAACGAAACGTCTATCATACTGAAACAGTACTACAAGTTAAATGTAACATTTAGCACCACCTATCGGGGCTCCGGTGATTTCCGGTTGCAAACCCGTAGGTAATTTAAAAACATGCACTAGCACCATCATGCGGAGAGTAGATACTAAAAATCGATAAAAATGCGCTCTCACACATCTTTATCAAAAGTTCTTGGCCGGAAAAGATATATGTATAATAGCAGAAATATATAATTTCTGCAGGTGCAAAACGGCCTAATAGAAGAATTGCTTTCGATTATGTCACAGGGTACCCTCCTGCGATCATGATTTCTGGGCCTCTACCCTCATCAGGCAGGCTTGTACCCAGGGAGATCTGAAATAACAGATTGCTCGATATGACATCTACTCTCCGCATGATGGTGCTAGTGCATGCTTTTTAAATTACCTACGGGTTTGCAGCCGGAAATCACCGGAGCCCCGATAGGTGCTGCTAAATGTTACATTTAACTTGTAGTACTGTTTCAGTATGATAGACGTTTCGTTTTCGATTTTGCCATATTGAGCAATCTGTTATTTCAGATCTCCCTGGGTACAAGCCTGCCTGATGAGGGTAGAGGCCCAGAAATCATGATCGCAGGAGGGTACCCTGTGACATAATCGAAAGCAATTCTTCTTTTAGGCCGTTTTGCATCTGCAGAAATTATATATTTCTGCTCAGGGGCGTAGTCACCAGTGTTCCGCGTGTTCCGCGCAACACGGGCCCGGTACTTCAAGGGGCCCGGTTCTACATATAAAAAATTCCTATTAAGTAAAAAAAAAAATGTTTAATTTTATAAAAATCATCTATGTAAGTAAAAAACTATTCTTTATTCGTTTCCAAATAGATTTTAAATGATTTCCTTTATATTTTCTAGAAACTCGAATTTTTACTTCTTTCCTCGTATCGTGTTTCTTTTAAAGAATTTCATTAGTAGAGCTTACGGGCGAGACACTCCATAGTATGCCAGTTATGCTTGTTCAAGATCCCTGCATTGAGCGGTTTCTGTCGTACACCCTCTAGAGTCTAGATGTCGCTTTATTTCGAAAATCCGTCTGCTTATCGGGGAATGGCTGGTAAACAACCTTTTAATAAAGTTTGTGGAGTGGAATTACTGGATACGTGTTTTGTTTTCGTATTTGGTGTTTTTAAATTAGATCCTATTTCTAATTAATAAATAAATTCTAAGACTGGTAGACTGTACTACTGGAATCTGTGAATAATTTTACTAAAGGTACGTATGTAAATTAGTATATTATTTTTTATTTAATACGGTATTTTTCTATTTTGAGCACCTATAAGCGTAAATCTGGTGCGCAAAAGCGTAAAGAACGCGATGCATGAAGAAAAAAGCAAAAAAACTCCCTAGAATAACAAAGTTTTTTAGTGCCTCAACATCAAAAAAGGTAAGTCTGTTTTCTTTTAAGTAAAAAATCCCTTACATTCTTCGTTGGTAAGTGAAGCAGACGCTATTATTAATATAGTAGACGAAATCCAGACTGATAGAGGATATTATACACGAGAATTAACAAGTGATCAAAAACGAATTATTATTGACAATAAGCCATCACGACCATTAGGACTATTCATTCGAGACGAGAAAGGTAGAAGTTTCTCTACATTTTTTTATATTAAAATTAATAAATCTGGAATAAAAACCGTCGTCTCTCTTTTCGCCAATTTTAAACCAATGCTACTGCCAACCTTGCTGGTTGTTTTCTAAAGAAAAAGATAATATTTCTAATTGATTTAATGACTGGTTCCACCTAAATCAGGCAATTACTAGGCACGAGCAGAAGCAAGACCATAATCAATCTTGTGCAGTTTATGATCGATGGAGAAGGAATGATACAATGGACCACGAGCTTGAGTCAAAAATTTTACAGGAAGTATCCGTATGACGACAAATTTTAGAACATGTTATTAAAGTTACACTTACGTTGGCTTCTATTAATATGCCATTCAGGGGACATGACGAAAGTTTGGATTTCTCAAATCCAGGACCATTTTTATCTATTATAAATTTGCTTTTTGAATATGATTTGGTTTTAAAAACTTTATTAGAGAATAAGAAAAAAAATCAGTTACCTATTTAAGTCCTACAATACAAAATGAAATAATTGTAAAATTGTACTGCTGTAAAAAATGAAATAATTGATCAAATAAAAAAAGCATCGTTTTATTCAATTATAATGGATACCACGCAAGATATTTCAAAAATTGATCAGTTAAGTGTTGTTATCCGCTTTGTTACTTGAAAATATTAATAATTGAGTCATTTTTGAGATTTATACCAGTTGAGAGTCAAACTAGAACGACTTTATCCAATACTATTAACAGAAAACGATATACCTTTATAAAAACTTTGCGGTTAGGGATACGACGGAGATGCAAACATGAGTGGGTTATACAAAGGTGTACAAGCTCAAATATCAGCAATTGTTTCTAATGCAGTATATGTACATTGTGCCGCTCATAACCTAAATTTAATAATTAATAACTCCGTTAAGTCTGTTAATGAAATTCGAAATTTTTACGATTTGGTTGAAAGTGTTTAAATTTTTTTTGGACACAGTATAAAACGATGGGCTCTTTTAAGTAAATGTTTTGATAACTCTAAAAAAAATAACTAAAAATAAGACGAACCTAAAAAAATTAAACCCAACACGTTGATCATCGAGACACGATGCATTGGTTAGATTTAAATTTGTGAATGTCTTAAAAGTTTTATCGCAAATTATATTGACCTCTAATAATAAAAATGAAGTTGATGAAGCTAATTCTTTAAAAAAACAAGCTTGAATTATTTTAAACTGTCATTTTAATAGTTCTCCAATCAAAAATTTGAAAGTTAACTGACGCTCTTTCAAAACTCTTGCAAAAGAAACAGCAAAACATTGAACATGCATCAAAAATGTTTCTTACTGCGCTTGACAATATCAAAACGATAAGAAATAATTTTGATTTATTATTAAGACTGGTTTAAAATAATCGTTTTTAATACAACGTTAGATATTATAATATCTCAATTACAAAGTAGAATGGCCGGGATAAGCGAAATTTATAAAACTTTTCGTGGAATATCAGCGGAAGTTTTAGTTAATGATTCAGTTTCTGATGATGAATTGTATGCGATGGGCCGAGAATTGTACGTCAAATATTCTGATGATATTGCCGATATAATTTCTTCACAACTAGTTTCTTTTAGAAGTTGTTTTAAGGGCGATTTAGGTAGAATCAAAACCATTAAAGACTTAACGGAGTTTATTTTAATTGAAAATTTTAGTTCCTGTAGTAGTTTTAGCGAAATTTTGACGGCTTGCTACATTTTCCTAAGTATCCCTGTATCGGTAGCAACAGCCGAACGATCATTTCCTAAGTTGAAATTAATAAAACTTTTTCTCAGAAACACAATGAGACAGGAAAGACTTTCGGGGTTGTCAATTCTGTCAATTGAGAACCAAATTGCGAGGAAAATAGACCTGTCTTCCATTCTATCGGTTTTTGCAAATAACAAGGCCACGAAAAAAAATTTAATTAGATCAGTTATTTCATGTCTTTTTATATTTTTTGTTATGTTGCTTGCACTGATTTTAATTTTTTATGATTTTGTTATGTTCGTTTTAATAAATGTAAATAGATACTTCGTTTTTTATTGGGTAAAGGGCCCGGCGATCCCATGGAACACAGGCCCGAAGCGGCATCACTACGCCCCTGTTTCTGCTATTATACATATATCTTTTCCGGCCAAGAACTTTTGATAAAGATGTGTGAGAGCGCATTTTTATCGATTTTTAGTATATAATAGTTTTCCTAATACTGTGTTTTTACAGGGTAAAACTGCTGCCCGAAATTTTTATACACTTTTAAATCATTCCAAAAAATAATAACCGTGGAAGGTTTTGTGATCCTTATTGTCATTCACAAATAATGTAAACAACATGTGTATAAAAGGATCCAAGATATTAATGATATTTTGTTGCTCCAGAATGATTTAGATGCTCTATGGGAGTGGTCGCAAACAAATAACTTACAACTCGACATAGGAAAATGCTGCTTCTAATTTCATAGGGGGCATAAAGTTTAACTCAAATTACAAGCTACACAGTGTCAACCTCAATTTCTTTGAATCAGTAAAGGGCCTTGGAGTATGTGGTTCATGAGAAATTGAGCTTCTTTCAGCATATTTCCAATATAAGCTTGCAGGGCTCCAAAAAATGCTTTGGCATATCACTGTCAATACTTCTGAACTTCCACTGAATATTCAGGAGTATCATAGAGTGGACATGCTTGTTAGACTTGGATTGAGCACTTTTGAGAGAAGACAATTACTTTCTGACCTTGCTATATCTATAATTTTCTTTACAGTCTAATTGATTGTCAAAAGTTACTTTCTAGGATTGGTTTTAATGTCCCTAAATGTAATCTTCATCACTTTGAATGTTTTGCTGCCTGTCGATGCTACAAGGTATGGTAGGCAAGCACCTATCGATAAAACTCTTCGTGTACTGGACCATCATAGTAAAATATGGCTGCACACTGTCTGGTTTAAAAAATAGAATAACAAAAGTAACACAAGATACTATAATAATATAAGGTCTAGTAACAGTGCAGTGTTTTGAGTATTTTAGTATCTAGAATGTTTTAGATTTTTTTCTATATAGTTTTATTGTCATATTGATAACTGTATATATATATATATATATATATATATATATATATATATATATATATATATATATATATATTGTAATCAATATTTTAAATTTATAGGGAAACATACATTTTATGAAAGAATAACGCGTTTTCCTAAAGAAATTGGGTTTTATTTTACTGATTGTAATGTTTTAAAAAGTACTCCTCAAAGGAGTGAAATGCCCTGAAAATTAGGTACTCCATTGCCTCCTATACAAGGCTTTTGTTGTATGATTTCCAGATGAATACTAGGAAATACTACTGAAGTTTTTTTTCTCTATGATTTGTTTATTGAAATATAATTAATGTATTACATTTAGTTTTGATTTAAATCAGAAATAAGAAAAAAATGTTTTTTAACAAAAAAAAAACCTAAAAAATTACTTAATATGTCAATAAAATACAGTTGCGGAAAGTAATGTTCATATTTAAAAATTACTTTTGCCTCAAAATAAAAAGAATTTATATTTTGAAATAAGAGTTTGTCAGTTAATTGATCTAATAAGACTTGATTCTACCTCCCTCACTATTTTCCCTTATGCTCCTCAAAGTATGAAACTATTTATTTTCCTAGCGGTAGGTACATGAATATACCCTATATTGAAACTGACCTACAAATTATCCTTTAGAGTACCTACTTTATTAAAACTTTGTATGTTTGGTTAGCAGATATTTTAAAAACATTGTAGGTATGGTGCTTGATGAATAATGCTTTTGTTTTACAGGGGAAATAATACACTAGACTAGAAAAATTTATAAAATATATTTATATTGCTCACACTTTTTATTAGAAAAACATAAAATTTTGAAACTTGAAAACTCGAGAAACCAGAGTTAGAGGGAATAAATGAACAACCACTTGAAGAAAACTTGTATTTGGCTCATTGCTTTTTAACATTGACTAACAGTCTTTTTTCTTAATTTTAATTTACTGCTCTGCTACTTTTATACCTGTCTATAAGGCAGTGAAAGAAGGAGGGGTTGAGCTTGCCAGTCTTCACCTGAAATTTTAAAAAATATAAATAAAAACACTTGTTTAATTAATTTATATAAATAGAAAATGTGAGATTTTATACAGAGAGTTCCTTCACAAGGTGTCGTTTGGTTTTCGTAGGCTATAAACTACTAAAAATAATTATAAACAAGCATAAATCATATTTAAAACAAGTAGAGGTAAAAATCAAATTGTGAAAAATTAAGGGTAGGTTTTACAGAAATAATAAACTGTATAAAAAATGAAAATATAGAACATTTAAAAAACAGGTAAAATAAAATATAGTTAAACCCTCAATTACTTCAATTTAAATATCGCTAAATGTCTTAATCACTGTACAAATGTACATTAACATTTCATATCTGCTGCCACTCCCAATGAAAAAATATTCTTTTTAAACTAACACCTATAAAGTTTATATACAACTTTTTTTGAGGGAAGTAGAACCTTAAATTAAAATAGGTAGAACTTGAATCCACCATTGCATCAAGAATTTAGTGAACAAATAAATTTTAGGACATATCCCCTTTCTTTTTCTTATTGTTTTCTATAAGTAAAACTCTTTCCAAATGACCCCACTAGATAGAACCAAACAAAAATCTTAATTTAAAATTAGGAATTGTACAACTAGTATAGTATACTATCCTCAAGAACCAAGATTAAAGCACTGAGTACCTACTTGGTATAGAGTGTATATCGGAATTATTAAATATATACTTGTTTTTCAACTTTTTTTAACTGGTGCAGGTAAAAAGGAAGTCAAACCATTAAAAACATCAAAAATGATTTGAAGCTTGTTTAGTTGTTGGTTTAAAGATAATTCTGTATTGATTGAGAACAAAATTGTTTTTTTGTAATTATTATCCAGAGTTCTTGGACAACATTTCAGCCAGGTCTTTGATTTTGTATTCAGACATTACTATAGAAATGATGCACACATTTTCATCCTGAAAACTAGAAGTAGACGCAGACATAATGGTGTATAATCAAAAATAAAGGTTTGACTGAAGGTTTACAGGTAAAAGTTTTGAGGTTAGTTATCTTCAAAAAATTATTATAAATTATGTAAAGCAAAAATATTTACCTTATATCAATTTTTGTCCTGCTTTTGTACAAAAATCCATCTTGGGGAAAAAAGTTGTCCAATTCTTGGGAATCCATTTTTGCAATATGGAGAAAAAATACATTAATTCTTCCGTACAATTAATGGAAATCTGTAAATACCTAGAGGGAATCTGAAAAAATGTAAAAATAACAAAATTGATAATATGTAAAAGCGTGGAAAAAGTTTGTACAAACAAACAAACCTTTTCCACGCTAGAGCCTGTAGAAAATACTTTAATACCAAATAAAACTATCACAATCGACTTCACTAGTTAGGGGTGCATTTTGACGTCAGACTACATACTCAAATTCTGAACTGTTAAACTCCGTTTTTTATTGCATTTTTGTTATATCTATTTGGATCTAAGGAACATCATTATTGATATTCTCGATCATGTTTATGTTGACACATTATTGAGGATACTAGACCACTGTAGCATATTCCAGAATTAATCTTACCAGGGAAGTATAGAAAGTTTTGGGAATATTCAGTGGAAGTTCAGAAGTATTGAGAGTGATAAACCCAAGCATTTTTGGAACCCTCCAAGCTTATATTGGAAATATGTTGAAAGAAGCTCAATTTCTCATGAACCACATTCCAAGGTCCTTCACTGATTCAGAGAAATTGAGGTTGAGACTGTGTAGCTTGTAATTTGAGACAAACTTCTTTATGCCCTTTACAAAATCAGATAAAGCAGCATTTTCCTATGTTGAGTTCTAAGTTATTTGTATGCGACCAGTCCCATACAGCATAAAATCATTCTGGAGCAACAAACAAAATGTCATCAATATCCTGGATCCTTTTATAGTTTTAAATCGTCCCCAAAAATAATGATGATGATTATGATCTTTATTGTCATTCACAAATAATGTAGGCATTATCGGGGCAGCAGTTACTCTCTAAAAACAATGTAGGACTAAACTGTCTCAAAAATGAAGAACTTTTAATGTGTTTTTAGAGAATGACCAGTTTATACCCACCTAGATTATCTGACTCAGTCTTTCTGCAGCCAAGCTCGTACTCAATCTCTAAACCATTTTGCTCAATCAATATTCACTAAATAATTATTTATCATCATGAAATCAGCATTACTGAAGTCTCAATAGAATCGTCACATTATAATTCGTCTAAATAATTAACAAAACATGCTAAATGGTGCACATTATTTAGTAAGATATTATTTAAAGCAGGATATACATCAATACTTGCTACATTGGAAAACAGTAAAAAGGAAATACACATCAAGCTGGGACCTGGGTAATCCTCACAACATTGCACTGCTGTCTAATAACTCTAGTAGTTCTTTAGTTATTAGGCCAGATTGCATTTGTGAGATTAAAAATAAAAACATGGCATGGATGTTTATCATGTCCCTATCTTAAAAACTAACGAACAATGACAATTCTACTTATCCTATCCCGAATTAGGTGAAATGTAATTTGAATATAAAATAACGATTACAAAAAAATGGTGTAGAATACCCATGAAAAGCAAGTTATGATATCGATCCATTTTCAGTTTGCATCCCCGATACCTATTATGCCTACAAAAAAAAATAGTATAATTCCACTTTTTTGAGAATATCTTGTACAAAAATAATCGAAAATAAAGCAAATATTCGTAAGAAATACACAATCAATAATTGTAGCAATAAATATG
Organism: Kuschelorhynchus macadamiae; assembly: GCA_030620095.1. Lineage (NCBI taxonomy): Eukaryota > Metazoa > Arthropoda > Insecta > Coleoptera > Curculionidae > Kuschelorhynchus > Kuschelorhynchus macadamiae. The sequence continues at coordinate 1,384,446 of JAUTXW010000830.1, forward strand.
ATCAGTAATTACTAATTAGGTAGGTCATGTTTATATTGGTAAAAACTTCTGAAAAATTCGCCACATTATTTATATTCTACCCATCAGCACATTTGATCGTCTATAAATCCATCTCGTCTTCTATCCTTGTCAGACAAAACTCTATTCGGGTGGTAGGACAGATGAACATTAAGACAAATGCAACAATACCTGGATGAACATTAGGATCGGTGATAGTATCTCGGAAAGGCCGCGAACCGAACGATATATTCGGGTCACTTCGTATGCTGTTCTCAGTGATGCCGATGGAGCTAGTAATACCGGCTCTAGAGGCTGCGCCTGAAACATATGTTTGAGAATTCTCACGAGTCAACGAGGTCGGGTAATTAGAGATATGAACTGATGTCCTTTGGGGTAAAAAAATAGCATAATCGTACATTAATATTAAATTTATAAGAATTGAAATTGTGTGTTATGTTAACATTTTTCAGGAGGGGCGCGCGGCCACTCGGCCTTATGGATTTACATTAATTGGAATACTGAAAATACAAATTACCCCACTCCGCTGCACTCCGCACCCTCCGGGCATGTAGGGTAACTTATATTTTTCAGAATAAAGCCTGCGAATGGTGCGAAAAGACGACGACGCGGAGGAAAAAACGAAATCAAAGCAGAGCAGTCTTTAACTGTTTATCAGTCTAACCCTTATCCTATCATATAATAACTAAATACTAAAAGAAGTCGAAGTACAACTAGCAAAAGAGTAAGTGTTTGATGATCTTAATAAATTATCTAATTTTCCGTTTATAATATCCCCAGACTGATGCAAGAACCTTTTCCTGTAAAGTGCTGCTGTTTAGCGGCAGCAGATTTAACAATTTGATTTTTACTTATATATCTTTCATGTTTCGTAAGTATAGACGACACAAATAGTCCTGTTTCACCTATATACATTTTTCCGCAGTAACAAGGAAGTCTATTGCAATTACAAATTAACGTCTTTTGATTTGATTGAATTGATCTTTTTTGTGCGAATGGTTAGATCCTCTATTGTCCCTTAAGGCATGTAATTACGCCTCTCCCCATGTGCGTTACGATGTAAATATTAATCCGGCAAACTACAAATGAAGTCATGTTGATCTGGACTGTGTGGACAAGTCAAACGGGCCAAATAAGAAATTTCAAAAATATTTATGAAACTTAATATAGAAACGTTGAAAAAATATATCTTTTTGCAATGTCACATCTATATTTCATAAATGATTCAAAATAGATCTTACGTCAATACAACTTTTTTGAAACGTTTCATTTTATTTACTTTTCATTATTTTTAAACGAGGTTCTCAATGCCGAAAGAATTGATAATGAGTTTTCTTCCCATTTTGGATTTGCACCAATTTTTTTTCCATTCGCCTCTATATTACTTTTACATTTTGTGCAATATTAAAAGCCTGTCGAATAAGTCGTTTTTTACCCATTTTTAAACATTTTGTTAAGCCGCCATATGGTTCAGTTATAATTGATTAGGACCTTCCTCTTTAATTTGAAGTCGGTCGGAAAAATTTTTACAATATTGATTTTTAAATCAATTTTATTAGGCCGCCATATTGTTTCGCTTTGCTGCGTTCATACAAAAATGTTAAATTCAGTTTATCTCTTTATCCCGCTTGTTTTTCGCGGAATGAAGTCAATTCGATCACACTGATTTTTACACCCCAATTTTGCTTTGCGATATTAAATTTGTACCTGCCGAAATCTTACTGGTTCATCCCTACACCACACTTGATTTTTAAGCAAAATTTAGTTAAAGTTTTTATACAGATTTTTTTTAACACAGTCATTTTGTTCTGGCATATTAGTATAGCCAAAACGGGAAAAGATGTTTCAGCATGTACACACTTTGAAACTTGAAGATCTGTAAAAAACTGAAAGGGTGACTTTTTCACGATTACAATTATATTATTATTATTTACCTAGGTTCTTAATAATTTGCGAATCATGGATATTATGATTATTGTTGCATATCTTTATGCCAATAATATGTTTGTTGTTTGCATTGTTTTTGCCTTGTTTATTTTATTTATCAGTTTTGTGAGTTCAAATATTTATTATTTTATCTAAGTAAAGATTAACGACTGAAATTGAAATATTAGGACGCACGCGTATGCTGTTACACTAAAGCTAAATATAGGATTCTTAAACTTCTCTAAAGCGGTGCCTTCTTATGCTTTTTACCGCCCGGTCCCTTCAGGCGTTGCTGTCCTAGATCTATTCGTTTAGTGTTCGTCCGGTTTAGTTTCTGTAAAAAAAAACTAGAAGCAATATTTAGTTTAAATTGTAAAAAACAGAAAAAATTTCTCTGTAATGACAATATGCAATATGTTTTAGACACAGAACTATGTCTAGTTGATGTTGTCGTCAGGAACGGGTGGCCAACATTTTTTTATTAATTATCAGTATTTTCCCCTTTTTCAGTTTTTCGTAATGTTTTAACATTCGTTGGTTTCTGTACTACTTAGTAGAAAAAAAAATCTTTGTTCGGACATGGTCCCTATGGTGCACCCCCGGATCGGCCCGGCGGACAGCTAAGGACACCAGCTAACTGTTGCTGCAGAATGTCGAAGAAACAGCTTTTATCCTTCTGGAGAAAAGAAAATCGATTTGTAAATACAAAATTTAAAAAGCACTGAAAAGTAAAAATAAATACATTTTAAATAACTTTAATGTGATTTAATAATTCTAAGAAAATGTATGTATTTAAGAGTAGTAGCCTTCCATTAGAATTCATACCTTGTAAAAGACATAATATGGTTATGGTCTTATACATATTTATTTCTGTTTACTAGTTTAATGCCGACTTCATAATTCAAGGTCGTCAAAAATGTTCAGTTCTTTTTACTTCCCTCGTAAAGGTAAAGTATTGTATAGTATTTTTGACGATCTAAGAAAGTGATTTGGCCACTGGCATAATAATAAGATGCGGGCCGTAACAGGGTCGTATTTGATAGTGCGGTCCGATGGTTTTTGTCTAGTATATTACGATACATAGAAAGATACTATACTTCCCATTCAATATAACATTTTATTGGTGAATTCACGTTTAATATAAAGCACTCTAAGAAATAATTTTCATTTTATCTCGAACCTTATAGAGAAGTGTCTATTATAAAGTTCAGTAGTGCTTAAAATGTCCACAGTGCTTTATGCCAGAAGCCGCAAATTTTGACCACGAAAAGTACTTTTCATTGAAGGAGACATCAATTTTAACGTTATCGCCACTTTCACGGAGTCTGTCTGAGGATAGTTGTGAGATAAATTGTTCCACAAAACCTTTGAGGCGTACTCTACATCGTTTAAGGTTTTTATACCAAAAAATAAACAAAAGGCAAGTTATAATGGAATCACATCACTTACAACGATTTATATATATATATATATATATATATATATATATATATATATATATATATATATATATAAAAAGAATGGATTGATGCATCCAAAAAATGCTACAGTAAGGAATAAGGTTGGTTAAACCAGTAGAAAAACGGACATAGAAGTCTTTTTGAGCGTACGTGACATATATTCCCATGAAAGTTATAGTATTAAACAACTGTTCAACAAAAATAAAGTCTAATATACGTGTTCACAATAATACCACCATTCAAACAGTGCTGTGATTGAGTTAGTAAAGATCGAAGTTAAAAATATAACTATTGAGGATTGGTAGAAACTGTATTCAACATTTCAAAAAAATTGAAAATTCGTATAGATGTATATATATATATATATATATATATATATATATATATATATATATATATATATATATATATATATATATATATATATATATATATATATATATATATATATATATATATATATATATATATATATATATATATATATATATATATATATATATATATATATATATATATATATATATATATATATATATATATATATATATATATATGGATATATATATGCATATATATATATGAAAATTTTTATGCGACGCCCAAATTATACTATATATATATATATATATATATATATATATATATATATATATATATATATATATATATATATATATATATATATATATATATATATATATATATATATATATATATATATATATATATATATATATATATATATATATATATATATATATATACATATATATATATATATATATATATATATATATATATATATATATATATATATATATATATATATATATATATATATATAGTGCGGCTCGTGGATATAAGAAAGGGAGACGCGCAGGTAGCCAGGTAAACAGCGCTGCAGCCAAAAATTGCGACGCAGGTGAAAATTTTTCGGACTGCGACGCCCAAAATGACTACTTTTTAAAATCTTTTTATGATATTAATTATCCATAGCTTTGGAGCGTTTCTTAATACTTAGGGGAAATAATATGAATTTATAAGATTTTAAATATATTTTTTTTGTTCTTAAAAACAGTTATCCACCTATATCTACAGCGTACTAATTTAACATTGGCGGCTCGCCAGGGGATGTGTTGCCAATCAATTTACTTTAAAATACAAATATTTTTAAAATATTAAGCATTTTATAATCTACATCTCTATTATAAAAATAAAGCATATTTTACATAAATATACACTTAATTATACCATTATTTTCTGTCAAAACTAGTGCCTTATATACTCAAAAAATAATAATTACTTAAGAACGTTGCGCGCTGAATACCTTTTCATAAGAGAGACCCGTTCAGGAATTACAATCAGCAGTAAAAAAATTCCGCTTCAGATTCCCCCCGCACGTCGGCTTTCGCCCTTAGATTTGTTTACGGCGGTTGCTATGGCAACGCAATGGTGAATATCCATAAGCCAAATAGAGATGGGGAGCGGTATAAAGTGCTACAGGCAGGGTTGCTCCGTAGCTTAAAATTTTTTTATCAAACGGTTTTGTTGAATTGTACCAAATTTCGTAAAAGTGTACCAAATTAGATTTGTATGTAGTACTATGATTAAGGTTGTACATCCTCAGTATCCGTTGGCCATTTCTTTTTTTACAACATTATTAATTTGTATTTTGATCATTATATCATCCATGAAAATAATGAAATGATAGACAATTTAAATAATTATATTTATAATATATATATATGTTGTGTATGTATATATGCATACTTATTAAACGCAAAATAATTAATAACATTGAAATACTGCAGAAAATTGAAACTGTAAAGTAAAACAACATATTTATAATAATTTTTAACAAATGTAGTATAGTATAGACCTAATTAATAGTTATAAGAGAAAAACTAGACATACTGTCAATTTTATTTTTATATATGTTTAAGCTAATATGTAAACCTAATTAATGATCATATAGAGAATGACCCGGAAACCATCAAAGAGTGTCTAATTTACATTAAAGTAGATTATATTACATGTGAGCGTATAAAATAAATATGTATATGCGCTCACATGTAATAAATTCTACCTTAATATAAAATAGACACTCTTTCTAGCGGGTCATTCTTTATATGTCCATTAATTAGGCATACATATTAGCTAAAACATATCTAAAAAACAAGTTGGCAGTATGTTTAGATTTTCTGCAAAAAAAAAAATAGGTATGTATATGTACGTGCATGTAACAAAATTTTGCTATAATATAAATTAGACACTCTTTGAAGTCTCTCGAGTCATTTTCTATATATATACTATACTACATATTTGCCAAAATGTTTATAAAAATCAAATTGCCCGTATATCTAGTTTTTCAAAGCAATTAGCGTTTTGCCTAATGTGTCTTATGGTAACCTAAGCAACTTTTGACGGCTTCCGAATTATTTAAGGCCTTTATATTAACTAGAATAAATATGAAAATCAAGTGAAGTGTGTTGCTGAAATAAATAAATTTGTGTCTGAAAATATTGTACTTGATACACGGAACAAATTGCTGCCTATGGTCGTGCAATTATAGCACTTATTTACTAAATAAATATTAAACTGATATCCAAAAATACGTCTTTGAATTTTATGTATATTCGAAAAATTGTGAGAACATTTTTGCCAACCAAAATAATGTAAATTTTAAACGACTCCTTAAACCTGTGTTCAGTAATCATATTTGCCCGTTGTTTCTATCTCTGAAATATTAAAATTAAAATGTCATCAGCAGTTTAGCTGCTAACTTTTGGCTGCCAAGTTCACAACAGTAAATATAATCATCACCCACGCCCGCAGCTCGTGCACTATCTAGGTTTCCAGCACGCGCATGGATATCTCGAAGGTCTGCTAACGATAACATTATTGGGTACTTCGTGGTTGAACTGATTTCATACACTTCCGATTTTTGACTGAATTAATTAATCCGTTAACATACAAGACGAAAACAAGTGGCGAAATAATTATATAAGGATTTGGAATACACTGCTAACAGCTACTGCTATCCAGAAGATTCTTTAAATAAAAAAACCGTTTTTATTCAAAATTGACTCGACTCTCGAATCATTAACTTTGAGCAACTGAATAGCCAGGCTTTCCGCTTTTAATACGGACGGAGAAAACATACAATTTCATCTAATATTTTCCCGACCCCACGAAGTAAAGCTATCTCTTTCTCTATGGAGCCACGCGTCGATTTCTATTTCACGCCGCTCATACTACCACCTGCGCTGACGTAAAAAGCGATGCTGTGTTATGACTTGTAACACAAAATTATTTAAAAGACCTATTATGGTATTTATTAAAAGATATGTCGTTAAATTTTGTATATCATTTTACTTTTTTTGAATGATATTGTGATACCTTCAAGTAAATTAATTAATAATATGAATGATAAATTGTGCCAAAATGGCGAAAGATGTACCATGATGCCAAATATTTTCCAAGTGTGCCAAATTTGGTACAAAAGTACGCTTTGGAACAATCCTGGCTACAGGTGCTTATTGGCTTGTTATAGAATTAATATTAATGTGAATTACTGCCTTCGGATCATCGGAGACGGAAGCAGTTTTACATTGATCGAATCGAAATTAACTTTAAGATATAGGTACATAATTGTTTTTTAATTCGTTGATTCATTCGTTCATTTATTGTTTTTTAAGAATTACAGAAAATTCCTATAAACAAGATTTTTAGTTCTACTGGTTAACTCGATTAAGATATAAAAAGTACATTTTCAATCCTAAAAAAAAATATCAAAATAAAACAAAATCTTATTGTAGTGTACAACAACTAGCCTATATATATGAAGTTCTTTTTACCTTATCTATACCTACTTACATTTAGTCACAGAAAAGAAAACACTGGTAATATTACGATAGTTTTATACAAATAATACATGTATATAGCAATAGCTACCTTTGGAAAAATGATATGGGTGAAAGAGGGCGAAAAAGATATTATTTTGTTACTCGTTTCTTAGAAAAGCCCTAAGTCTCATGATTTGCAGGGTAACTTCGCGAATTTCGTTAGCCAAAGCAGGCGTAAGAGAAATAATCTTCATAAAAAACTCGACATCCGACCAACTAGTTGATCTTAGTAATGAGTATAATGGGCGGATAAATAAATGTGATGAAAAGTTTCGAATATATGCATATTGCAGACCGTACAAAATTCTTCACTATTAAAGCTATATGAGAGACCTTTGTATAAGAACTTACAAACAAATTTTGTGCTTAGACGGATTTGCACGATAACTCTGGTTGTGGAAATAGAAATATTGTTAAATATTAAGTAATTGGCTGGACTTCGCGTTAAATTAAAAGAGCCATAAAACAGCGTATAAGAAGTTCTGTTAGCAAATGCAGCGTCCGATTCAAATAGTTTTAAATTTTTCTAGTAATGTGTGTCTGTAAGTATTAAAGTTTTGTGGAGTTAAGATATTCCATAAGTCTTAACAATCTATTTCCTTGAAAAACGATTTTAATTGCAAAACCCAGTTGTATCTGCAGTTGCCACTTCGGAAAGATAGGATAAGCGAGAAAAGCAAATTTTAGGTAATCTTTTACTATCCATCAATAAAAGTTGGCGACTGTTTTTTAAGAACAAAAAA